>JALPQD010000321.1:1042941-1459671 GCA_023101885.1 Typhlomys cinereus
ATGAAAACATAATATTAAAACCAAAAGGATTAAAAACAGCAAAAACCAATTGGCTGGCTTTGGAGATTTAGTTGTAAATTGACATCTTTCTTTTACTGAAGAGAGCACAAATCCCAGAATTTGGTTTCATATAGATCAGAGAAAAATAAGAGGACAAGAACATGTTCTTCCTGATATTTTTAAATTATAAGAAAAAACTAAAGATTGATATAAAAACCTAACATCTTAGAATTAATTCAAATGTTTTTGAGATCCATAAAAATCTTTCAAAACTGTTGCTTTTGCAGGCTGTAGCAGGAGGATCTCAGCTCAGGAAACAAAGATACAAAATATTTGGCCTATGAAAATGCAAATGATACTTTGGGGAATGCTAACAAATTTTTAGAAAAAGAAAAAATTAGGCAAATATATTCGTCTACTAAATATAAAGTTTTCTTAAATAGTAATTGTTTTAAGTACTAAATTTTGAAGTTTAATCTGCTTTTAATGTTTTTCATAATTAAACTAAGCTGCCGGACTTAACTAATATGAGGTCTTGTTTTCAATGATAAGGTTTTCATAAATGTTGATCTGCCTTTGATGCTTCCAAAGGTAATATCAAGGCTGTTGCCAGTGAATTGTTTGTTATTAATATGTTTGCATGTTGATATGTTCTGTGTTTATATATTGTGGGTCTTGTGTTTCAACATAAAAAATCTGTGGCCACTTCAATTTCTTTTTCATTCATGTTGCGTGCTAATATTAAAACTTTAGCATGCCCTTTTGAATACATGTATGCATACTTACAAATAAGAACAAATAATTTTAATGACATCTAAGGCCTTAACTACTTTAAATAATTTACATTTAAAATCAATCATAACTGTTTCTAATAAGTTTTTTTTTTAATGAAAGATTATCTTGGTTAGTTTGGATTTTTTTTAAACTTTTAAAAATTTTTTTATTATTTATTCAATTGTACATGTATGTGTGTGCGCATGTGTGTATGTATGTGTGTGTGTGTAGAACCATGGACGAATTCAGGAACCACCATGGACCGCCTCCACCTCCTCCTTGTTTACTCTGCCCTGGGATTCACAGGCTCCGCCCTACCAGGACCAGAAACGCAGGCCGCCCCTGCTTCCGCCTGGCGTCTATATGTGGGGTCTAAGATCCGAACTCAGGACCTTCCGCCTGGAAGGCAGAGGCTTAACCCCTGAGCCACCTCTTCAGCCCCGTTAGTTTGGATTTTTATAGGAATACAAACAAAAATATTATTGTGTTCTTAAAGGTTTTTTTCCATATATTCCCAAAATAACAAACCCAGTATGATATTGATTAATTAAACTTGCTCATTCCTCTGAGTTCTTTTATAAAATTTTGTCCCATCGAATCTAGCAAGCAGGTAAATACAAATGTCTTCTAAGAAATTCATTGGAATTTCTTCATTCTCCTTGTAGTAAGATATAATAGTATCTAAATGTTTATATTGCTGAAAAAGGTCCTTATCTAAACAGAGACGTACAGATATTCTCCTGTGACTATGTGCTGTTTATTCCATATTTGATAATGTCCTGGTCTCTGCAAAATTTAAAGAACTTTTACTAACTTGTGTTAAATCTATACATTTGGCTTTAAAAGATATTAAAGTACTATAATTAACTAAAATTTTTTTAAATAAATTACTTAACATTTTTATTTCAAAATGAGATTTAAGGCTGTTTATCTTAAATCAAAAGTTTTCTTTTATGTTTATACGGTTCATGTACTTTAAAGATACAAATTTTGTGGTTACTGAATGCTAAAGTAAATAAATTGAGAGCTACAATATCTTAGATTTCAAAGTATATATTTATAAATGATTAATATGAATGTATATTGTCTACACAATTGCCAAATTAGACTCAACTCTTAATTTCTGTTAAAGATGAAGTCTACTGTTATCGCCTCCTTTAAAAGACATTTCTTGAGGGATAGTTAATGTAAAAACAGTAGAAAACCATCAAGTGGAAAAAAAAGATATGAAGGAAATATGTATGTTACTTAGAAAGTTAAAGTATGTACAGGAGGTTTGTGAGAAGGGTACTTAAAAATGTTAAAGTATGTTGTTAAAGGTTTGTGAGATGTTAGGTTTATGAGATTAAAAAATTAGATACGATGGGTAAAGGAAATGTTATGTGTTATGCTTCTTCCATGTTATAGAAGGAAAGGCATTGAGCCTCAGAAATTAGGAATTAAGCTTTATATAATCAAGTGTTTTACAATTGTCTCTGTCTTGATTAAACAGATTTAGTTACTCATAAAATTCTAATTCCTAAAGGGTCTGATTGCTTGGGATCTTATAGAGTTTAACTATTATATTTATATTATAAAGATCATGTACTTTAAAGACAAATTTTGGTAAAGGGCCTAGATAAGAACTACAAAAATCTGGGCTGGAGAGGTGGCTCAGGGGTTAAGCCTCTGCCTTGCAGGCAGAAGGTCCCGAGTTCTGATCCTAGGCCCACATATAGACGCCAGGCGGAAGCGGAGGCAGCCTGCGTTTCTGGTCCTGGTAGGGCGGAGCCTGTGAATCCCGGGGCAGAGTAAACAAGGAGGTGGAGGTGTCCATGGTGGTTCCGAATTCGTCCGTGGTTCTACACACACACGCATACATACACACGCATACATGCACAATTGAATAAATAATAAATTAAAAAATTCTTTAAAAAAAACCTACAAAAATCTTGAATTTCAATATAAAAAGAGTCAACTTATAGTATGTTCTCAGACATGGCTTCTGCTTACTTCAAGATGTTTCTTATGTACAAAGAAAAGGGGGTGGGTCTTCAAGAGCTCTGACTTTTGTGTTCTTGTGTGTGTGTGTGTGTGTACCTGTGTCTAGTGCAGGCTGTGTGTGTGTGTACCTGTGTCTAGTGCAGGCTGTGTGTGTCCCTGTGTCTAGTGCAGGCTGTGTGTGTGTGTACCTGTGTCTAGTGCAGGCTGTGTGTGTGTGTCCCTGTGTCTAGTGCAGGCTGTGTGTGTGTCCCTGTGTCTAGTGCAGGCTGTGTGTGTGTGTACCTGTGTCTAGTGCAGGCTGTGTGTGTCCCTGTGTCTAGTGCAGGCTGTGTGTGTGTACCTGTGTATAGTGCAGGCTGTGTGTGTCCCTGTGTCTAGTGCAGGCTGTGTGTGTGTACCTGTGTCTAGTGCAGGCTGTGTGTGTGTGTGTGTACCTGTGTCTAGTGCAGGCTGTGTGTATGTGTGTCCCTGTGTCTAGTGCAGGCTGTGTGTGTGTGTCCCTGTGTCTAGTGCAGGCTGTGTGTGTGTGTGTGTGTGTGTACCTGTGTCTAGTGTGTCCCTGTGTCTAGTGCAGGCTGTGTGTGTGTCCCTGTGTCTAGTGCAGGCTGTGTGTGTGTGTTCCTGTGTCTAGTGCAGGCTGTGTGTGTCCGTGTCTAGTGCAGGCTGTGTGTATGTCCCTGTGTCTAGTGCAGGCTGTGTGTGTGTACCTGTGTCTAGTGCAGGCTGTGCGTGTGTGTACCTGTGTCTAGTGCAGGCTGTGTGTGTGTCCCTGTGTCTAGTGCAAGCTGTGTGTGTGTCCCCGTGTCTAGTGCAGGCTGTGTGTGTGTCCCCGTGTCTAGTGCAGGCTGTGTGTGTGTGTCCCCGTGTCTAGTGCAGGCTGTATGGGTCCCTGTGTCTAGTGCAGGCTGTGTGTGTCCCTGTGTCTAGTGCAGGCTGTGTGTGTGTACCTGTGTCTAGTGCAGGCTGTGTGTGTGTGTACCTGTGTCTAGTGCAGGCTGTGTGTGTGTGTCCTTGTGTCTAGTGCAGGCTGTGTGTGTACCTGTGTCTAGTGCAAGCTGTGTGTGTGTCCCTGTGTCTAGTGCAGGCTGTGTGTGTGTCCCTGTGTCTAGTGCAGGCTGTGTGTGTGTGTGTCCCTGTGTCTAGTGCAGACTGTGTGTGTGTCCCTGTGTCTAGTGCAGGCTGTGTGTGTGTCCCTGTGTCTAGTGCAGGCTGTGTGTGTGTGTCCCTGTGTCTAGTGCAGGCTGTGTGTGTCCCTGTGTCTAGTGCAGGCTGTGTGTGTGTCCCTGTGTCTAGTGCAGGCTGTGTGTGTGTCCCTGTGTCTAGTGCAGGCTGTGTGTGTGTATGTCCCTCTGTCTAGTGCAGGCTGTGTGTGTGTGTGTGTCCCTGTGTCTAGTGCAGGCTGTGTGTGTGTCCCTGTGTCTAGTGCAGGCTGTGTGTGTGTGTGTCCCTGTGTCTAGTGCAGGCTGTGTGTGTGTGTGTGTCCCTGTGTCTAGTGCAGGCTGTGTGTGTGTGTGTGTCCCTGTGTCTAGTGCAGGCTGTGTGTGTGTCCGTCCCTGTGTCTAGTGCAGGCTGTGTGTGTGTGTGTCCCTGTGTCTAGTGCAGGCTGTGTGTGTGTCCCTGTGTCTAGTGCAGGCTGTGTGTGTGTGTCCCTGTGTCTAGTGCAGGCTGTGTGTATGTCCCTGTGTCTAGTGCAGGCTGTGTGTGTGTCCCTGTGTCTAGTGCAGGCTGTGTGTGTGTGTACCTGTGTCTAGTGCAGGCTGTGTGTGTGTGTCCCTGTGTCTAGTGCAGGCTGTGTGTGGGTCCCTGTGTCTAGTGCAGGCTGTGTGTGTGTCCCTGTGTCTAGTGCAGGCTGTTGGTGCTGTGTCTAGGTGCAGGCTGTGTGTGTGTCCCTGTGTCTAGTGCAGGCTGTGTGTGTGTGTGTCCCTGTGTCCTAGTGCAGGCTGTGTGTGTGTGTGTCCCTGTGTCTAGTGCAGGCTGTGTGTGTGTGTGTGTCCCTGTGTCTAGTGCAGGCTGTGTGTGTGTGTCCCTGTGTCTAGTGCAGGCTGTGTGTGTGTGTACCTGTGTCTAGTGCAGGCTGTGTGTGTGTCCCTGTGTCTAGTGCAGGCTGTGTGTGTGTGTCCCTGTGTCTAGTGCAGGCTGTGTGTGTGTGTACCTGTGTCTAGTGCAGGCTGTGTGTGTGTGTGTGTGTCCCTGTGTCTAGTGCAGCTGTGGTGTGTGTCCCTGTGTCTAGTTGCAGGCTGTGTGTGTGTGTCCCTGTGTCTAGTGCAGGCTGTGTGTGTGTGTACCTGTGTCTAGTGCAGGCTGTGTGTGTGTGTCCCTGTGTCTAGTGCAGGCTGTGTGTGTGTCCCTGTGTCTAGTGCAGGCTGTGTGTGTGTCCCTGTGTCTAGTGCAGGCTGTGTGTGTACCTGTGTCTAGTGCAAGCTGTGTGTGTGTCCCTGTGTCTAGTGCAGGCTGTGTGTGTGTCCCTGTGTCTAGTGCAGGCTGTGTGTGTGTGTGTGTACCTGTGTCTAGTGCAGGCTGTGTGTGTGTGTCCCTGTGTCTAGTGCAGGCTGTGTGTGTGTCCCTGTGTCTAGTGCAGGCTGTGTGTGTGTGTACCTGTGTCTAGTGCAGGCTCTGTGTGTGTGTGTACCTGTGTCCTCTCCTGCAGCAGGTGTTCCTTGCCCTGAAAGCCCTTCAAAACAGGATCTTGTGCTGTAGAGTGGGTCGCTAATTTCCTGTGTTGGTTGTGAGAGTCAGTGCTGTCCCCACTATGACAGCTTCTTTTCATCTGTGTGCCAGAGCACGTGAAACTGAACAGGCAGGCTGGTAAGGGTGGGAAGGTCTGGCAGGCCCGCTATGGCCTCACCCTGTAAGAAGGTGTAGAGTGCCGGAGGAAACCTCATAACCATCTCTTCCTTGGGACGGAAACGGTGGGCTGCACCAACATCTTGCCTGTCTGGGTCCGTCCAGAGGACTGGCTCCTGTCTCGCCTAACTCAGAGCAGTAGCGGGATGGGGCCAGAATTTGGAAGTTGCTGGAAACAAGCATCGGACTGTAGCTAAGTTCTGTCAGCAAACAGGGGATCAAGAATTCCGACTGGAGCCGAGTGGAGAGCTGCCTGCATCCCTTGCTGCAGGAACCCCCTGCTCGTCTTAAGACAGTGGCTGGGGGAGGGGTTGCTTCTTTAAGTGCTCACTCCAGCAAGAGAGGAAGTAGTGTTATGTGGTTTATGGAAACAAAACAGAAAAAGGAGGCCCAACGGAATAAAAATGAATTTCTAGAATCTGATCTTAAAGAGGTGCAGATCAGACCAGCAAGATGGCTGAAAAGATGGAGGCGCCACTGTTAGTTTGACAACTAGACCCCTTGGCTTCTGCAAGCTCTATGTGTACAATGTGCATGTGTGTGCACAAGAACGGACGCGCTTCTGTGACTAAGACACTGTTGAGTGTGCAGCATAGCTCGAGAGCCAGGCTGCGAGGTATATGAAGAACTCATGGTCAAAAGCTCAGAGATGGGCCATGTGAACTTGGCTCGTGTCATAGTTGGGCACAGGTGTCAACTTGACTGTTGAAAGTTTGAGCTCTGGGCACATTTGTAGAGAATTAGTAGTGGAGTTGAGCCCAGAGCGAACCTGCAAGAGATCGTCTAGCTGATGGGGAAGGCCCAGCCTATGGTGGGTGGGACTAGGCCCTGGATAAATCACGGAGAGCTGGTTGAGAGAGTCAGCATCCTTGTGTTCACTTGGCCAGACGTGCTGGGCTGGCAAGTAGGGATCGTCCCTCTCTCAGCCGTTATGTGGTGATGGTGTGGCCAGTTCCCTCAGCCCTGGTGTTGTGCGTGCTCTCCCGTCAAGCTGGACTGAGAACTGTAACCGGACTATCATAGGAAAATAAATCCCTTGTTCTCTTAAGCTTGATATGATTTACCAGCAACCATGCAGGCAAATGCAACAATATCCACTCTTTCCTGAGCAATCTACATATATTCAGCAAAATCCCTTTCAAAATAACAATGACTTTTTTTTTTAGGTAACAGAAAAATATCAGAAATTTGTATGAGATCTCAAAAGAATCTAGAAAGTCAAAGCAATTTAGCAAAGTTAAAAAGAAAAGACAGAAGAATTCCTATTTTCTGCTTCAAAATGATACAAAAGTGATTGACATCCCAAGGATAGACATGCAGAGCAGCAGGTGGAAGGGGCCACAAGCCCACGTGGGCGCTGTCTGTGATCACACAGTGGCGGGCAGAGGGGCCACAAGCCCGCGTGGGCGCTGTCCTGTGATCACACAGTGGCGGGCAGAGGGGCCACAAGCCCGCGTGGGCGCTGTCTGTGATCTTGTAGCAGGTGGCGACACTCCAACGGCAAGAGCTGAGAGAAAACATTGATTTGCCTCCAATCACAAGAGATCTCCACTAGTCAGGAAGAAAAAGGCTTCAAAAATGAACGATATTTAAAGACAAATGGGTGCAAGATGCAAACAGGTGATTCAGAGGAGGCCAGGATGAAAAGCTAGAGGTTTGCATCTGCTGGAAGGAATGTCTGACATCGCCAGTGGAAAGAGGAATGAAAGCTAAATCCCAAGACATTCACTTGGGAAATGTGAGGGCTTCTGAGTGTGTGAGGGCGCAGGGCTCGAGCGCCGAGACTGCACCCTGACATCCTCACGTGCTGACAATGAACCCCAACATCCTCACGAGGTGGCCTCAGTGTGATTCATACTCTGGAGCAAAGATTGATGATGTGCTTCCAGAAGGACAGGCGGTGGTGGAGTGGAAGATGACCAGAAGAAACCTAGTGTCCTCATGATGAGAATGATCCATTTTCAACTCAGAATATGTGTTTAAAAAATGACCTACGTAGAGAAAAAGTCAAAGGGCTGAGGTGAAAATATGGGAAAGAGAATGAGACTTATATAATACCATTTCTACAATTAACACATAAACATGAAGACCGACAGTGTCTCCAAGATCTCTCTCTGTGTCTCTCTGTGTGTGTCTCTCTCACACACACGCATGCATGCGCATGTGTGTGCAAACACATAACAGCATCTAAGGGCACAAGGGAAAGACGTGTAAAGGGTAAACACACCACATGACACTTCCCTAAAACATTTGAGATTCCTGAGTGCTTGGATTTTGAGTCTTCAGATTAGAGATGCTTAAAGTCTATGCAAATGTGTCTTATCAAAAAATCTCCAAACTCTGACACACTTCTTGACTCGCGCACGCTGGTGACGACACTCTGCCTGCGTCAGCGCTTGGAGACGAGTCCAAAGCACACACGTGTAGTTAATCTAGGTCTCAGGGCGCCCCTACAAGACTCACTGGAGAAAATGATTATGAAAGGCATGCGAAGGGCACGCGAAGGGCACGCGAAGGGCACGCGAAGGTCACACGAAGAGCATGCGAAGGGCATGTGAAGGGCACGCAAAGAGCATGCGAAGGGCATGTGAAGGGCACACTAAGGGCATGTGAAGGGCACACTAAGGGCATAGAAGAACATAGGAGGGCAGAGAAGGGCATGTAAGGGCATAGAAGAACATAGGAGGGCACAGAAGGGCATGTAAGGGCATAGAAGAACATAGGAGGGCAGAGAAGGGCACACTAAGGGCATAGAAGAACATAGGAGGGCACAGAAGGGCATGTAAGAGCATAGAAGAACATAGGAGGGCAGAGAAGGGCATGTAAGGGCATAGAAGAACATAGGAGGGCACAGAAGGGCATGTAAGGGCATAGAAGGGCAGAGAAGGACACACTAAGGGCATAGAAGAACATAGGAGGGCAGAGAAGGGCATGTAAGGGCATAGAAGAACATAGGAGGGCAGAGAAGGGCACACTAAGGGCATAGAAGAACATAGGAGGGCACAGAAGGGCATGTAAGGGCATAGAACGGCAGAGAAGGACACACTAAGGGCATAGAAGAACATAGGAGGGCACAGAAGGGCATGTAAGGGCATAGGAGGGCAGAGAAGGGCACACTAAGGGCATAGAAGAACATAGGAGGGCACAGAAGGGCATGTAAGGGCATAGGAGGGCAGAGAAGGGCACACTAAGGGCATAGAAAACATAGGAGGGCACAGAAGGGCATGTAAGGGCATAGGAGGGCAGAGGAGGGCACACCAAGGGCATAGAAGAACATGGAAGGGCACAGAAGGGCATGTAAGGGCATAGAAGAACATAGGAGGGCAGAGAAGGGCACACTAAGGGCATAGAAGAACATAGGAGGGCAGAGAAGGGCATGTAAGGGCATAGAAGAACATAGGAGGGCAGAGAAGGGCACACTAAGGGCATAGAAGAACATAGGAGGGCACAGAAGGGCATGTAAGGGCATAGAAGAACATAGGAGGGCACAGAAGGGCACACTAAGGGCATAGAAGAACATAGGAGGGCAGAGAAGGGCACACTAAGGGCATAGAAGAACATAGGAGGGCAGAGAAGGGCACACTAAGGGCATAGAAGAACATAGGAGGGCACAGAAGGGCACACTAAGGGCATAGAAGAACATAGGAGGGCAGAGAAGGGCACACTAAGGGCATCGAAGAACATAGGAGGGCACAGAAGGGCATGTAAGGGCATAGAAGAACATAGGAGGGCAGAGAAGGGCACACTAAGGGCATAGAAGAACATAGGAGGGCAGAGAAGGGCATGTAAGGGCATAGAAGAACATAGGAGGGCACAGAAGGGCACACTAAGGGCATAGAAGAACATAGGAGGGCAGAGAAGGGCATGTAAGGGCATAGAAGAACATAGGAGGGCACAGAAGGGCATGTAAGGGCATAGGAGAACATAGGAGGGCAGAGAAGGGCATGTAAGGGCATAGAAGAACATAGGAGGGCAGAGAAGGGCACACTAAGGGCATAGAAGAACATAGGAGGGCACAGAAGGGCACACTAAGGGCATAGAAGAACATAGGAGGGCACAGAAGGGCATGTAAGGGCATAGGAGGGCAGAGAAGGGCACACTAAGGGCATAGAAGAACATAGGAGGGCAGAGAAGGGCACACTAAGGGCATAGAAGAACATAGGAGGGCACAGAAGGGCACACTAAGGGCATCGAAGAACATAGGAGGGCACAGAAGGGCATGTAAGGGCATAGGAGGGCAGAGAAGGGCACACCAAGGGCATAGAAGAACATGGAAGGGCACAGAAGGGCATGTAAGGGCAGAGAAGGGCACACACTAGTTGGAAGGTCGAGTGTGTTGCAAGCAGAGGCTGCGTTTCCCGTCGGCGTGTGAGACGTGCTCCCTCAAGCCTTGCCTGATGCTGGCGTACGCTCCACTTCATGTGGGGGAAAGGACGTGTGTGCACGATGCACAGGCCATACTGCTCACCCTAGAGTCACGGCAGGCTCTGCAGACGCAGGCTTAACTTTAAATGCTTCATACTTTTAATGCTTTCTATCCTCTGCTGAAAATAGTACTTGAAACATAAAAACAAAGAAGAGTCACATGGACTGTTAATGGCATCTGAAAAAAACAGGTTTTAAAAAATCTGACCTGGATTAAAATGTATAATTACATTTTTAATAATAATAAAAAAAGAATTAATAAAAAAAAAATCTGACCTGGATCTATGGTCCCCAGAGAAATGCTTCCCAATATGTAGTAATTAGAGCAGCAGTTTGCTGAATGCTGGCTTAGACCTCTCACAGCACAGCTGGGAGCACTCTGCATTTAGCGCAGCATGCTGGAGCACTCTGCACTTAGCACAGCACAGCTGGGAGCACTCTGCACTTAGCGCGGCACGGCTGGGAGCACTCTGCACTTAGCGCGGCACAGCTGGGAGCACTCTGCACTTAGCGCGGCATGCTGGAGCACTCTCCACTTAGCATGGCTGGGAGCACTCTGCACTTAGCACAGCACAGCTGGGAGCACTCTGCACTTAGCACGGCTGGGAGCATTCTGCACTTAGCATAGCACGGCTGGGAGCACTCTGCACTTAGCATAGCACGGCTGGGAGCACTCTGCACTTAGCACGACATGGCTGGGAGCACTCTACTTAGCATAGCATGGCTGGGAGCACTCTGCACTTAGCATAGCATGGCTGGGAGCACTCTGCACTTAGCACAGCATGGCTGGGAGCACTCTGCACTTAGCACAGCATGGCTGGGAGCACTGTGCACTTAGCACAGCGTGGCTGGGAGCACTCTGCACTTAGCATAGCATGGTTGGGAGCACTCTGCACTTAGCAAAGCAGGGCTGGGAGCACTGTGCACTTAGCACAGCGTGGCTGGGAGCACTCTGCACTTAGCATAGCATGGCTGGGAGCACTCTGCACTTAGCACAGTATGGCTGGGAGCACTCCCCATATAGCACAGCATGGCTGGGAGCACTCTGCACTTAGCACAGCATGGCTGGGAGCACTCTGCACTTAGCACAGCGTGGCTGGGAGCACTCTGCACTTAGCATAGCATGGCTGGGAGCACTCTGCACTTAGCAAAGCAGGGCTGGGAGCACTGTGCACTTAGCACAGCGTGGCTGGGAGCACTCTGCACTTAGCATAGCACGGCTGGGAGCACTCTACACTTAGCGTAGCATGGCTGGGAGCACTCTGCACTTAGCACAGCATGGCTGGGAGCACTCTGCACTTAGCACAGCATGGTTGGGAGCACTCTGCACTTAGCACAGCATGGCTGGGAGCACTGTGCACTTAGCATAGCATGATTGGGAGCACTCTGCACTTAGCACGACATAGCTGGGAGCACTCTGCACTTAGCATAGCATGATTGGGAGCACTCTGCACTTAGCATAGCATGGCTGGGAGCACTCTGCACTTAGCATGGCGTGGCTGGGAGCACTCTGCACTTAGCACAGCATGGCTGGGAGCACTCTGCACTTAGCACAGCACGGCTGGGAGCACTCTGCACTTAGCATAGCACGGCTGGGAGCACTCTGCACGGCATGGCTGGGAGCACTCTGCACTTAGCATAGCGTTGGGAGCACTCTGCACTTAGCACAGCACGGCTGGGAGCACTCTGCACTTAGCACAGCATAATTGGGAGCACTCTGCACTTAGCAAAGCAGGGCTGGGCACACTCTCCACATAGCATAGCATGGCTGGAAGCACTCTGCACTTAGCACGACATGGCTGGGAGCACTCTGCACTTAGCATAGCATGATTGGGAGCACTCTGCACTTAGCACGACATAGCTGGGAGCACTCTGCACTTAGCATAGCATGGTCGGGAGCACTCTGCACTTAGCACAGCATGGCCGGGAGCACTCTGCACTTAGCATAGCATGGCTGGGAGCACTCTGCATTTAGCATAACATGGCTGGAAGCACTCTGCACTTAGCACGGCATGGCCGGGAGCACTCTGCACTTAGCACAGCACGGCCGGGAGCACTCTGCACTTAGCGCAGCGTGGCCAGGAGCACTCTGTACTTAGCACGGTGTGGCCGGGAGCACTCTGCACTTAGCACGGCGTGGCCGGGAGCACTCTGCACTTAGCATAGCATTGGGAGCACTCTGCACTTAGCACAGCACGGCTGGGAGCACTCTGCAATTAGCACAGCATGGCTGGGAGCACTCTGCACTTAGCACGGCATGGCTGGGAGCACTCTGCACTTAGCACGGCATGATTGGGAGCACTGTGCACTTAGCACGGCATGATTGGGAGCACTCTGCACTTAGCACAGCATGGCTGGGAGCACTCTGCACTTAGCATAGCATGGCTGGGAGCACTCTGCACTTAGCATAGCATGGCTGGGAGCACTCTGCACTTAGCATAGCATGGCTGGGAGCACTCTGCACTTAGCACAGCATGGCTGGGAGCACTCTGCACTTAGCATAGCGGGGCTGGGAGCACTGTGCACTTTGCACAGCATGGCTGGGAGCACTGTGCACTTAGCATAGCATTGGGAGCACTGTGCACTTAGCATAGCATTGGGAGCACTGTGCACTTAGCATAGCATTGGGAGCACTGTGCACTTAGCATAGCATTGGGAGCACTCTGCACTTAGCACGGCACGGCTGAGAGCACTCTGCACTTAGCATGGCTGGGAGCACTGTGCACTTAGCATAGCATGGCTGGGAGCACTCTACACTTAGCATAGCATGATTGGGAGCACTCTACTTAGCATAGCACGGCTGGGAGCACTCTGCACTTAGCATAGCATGATTGGGAGCACTCTGTACTTAGCATAGCATGATTGGGAGCACTCTGCACTTAGCACAGCACGGCTAGGAGCACTCTGCACTTAGCATAGCATGGCTGGGAGCACTCTGCACTTAGCATAGCATGGCTGGGAGCACTCTGCACTTAGCGTAGCATGGCTGGGAGCACTCTGCACAGCATGGCTGGGAGCACTCTGCACTTAGCACAGCACGGCTGGGAGCACTCTGCACTTAGCATAGCACGGCTGGGAGCACTCTGCACTTAGCATAGCACGGCTGGGAGCACTCTGCACTTAGCACAGCATGATTGGGAGCACTCTGCACTTAGCATAGCGGGGCTGGGAGCACTGTGCACTTTGCACAGCGTGGCTGGGAGCACTCTGCACTTAGCATAGCATGGCTGGGAGCACTCTGCACTTAGCATAGCATTGGGAGCACTGTGCACTTAGCATAGCATTGGGAGCACTCTGCACTTAGCACGGCATGGCTGGGAGCACTCTGCACTTAGCATAGCATGGCTGGGAGCACGCTGCACTTAGCACAGCACGGCTGAGAGCACTCTGCACTTAGCAGGGCTGGGAGCACTATGCACTTAGCATAGCATGGCTGGGAGCACTCTACACTTAGCATGGCTGGGAGCACTCTACACTTAGTATGGCTGGGAGCACTCTGCACTTAGCATAGCATGGCTGGGAGCACTCTGCACTTAGCATAGCATGATTGGGAGCACTCTACTTAGCATAGCATGGCTGGGAGCACTCTGCACTTAGCATAGCATGATTGGGAGCACTCTGCACTTAGCATAGCATGATTGGGAGCACTCTGCACTTAGCACAGCACGGCTAGGAGCACTCTGCACTTAGCATAGCATGGCTGGGAGCACTCTGCACTTAGCATAGCATGGCTGGGAGCACTCTGCACTTAGCATGGCATGGCTGGGAGCACTCTGCACTTAGCACGGCATGGCTGGGAGCACTCTGCACTTAGCATAGCACGGCTGGGAGCACTCTGCACTTAGCATAGCATGGCTGGGAGCACTCTGTACTTAGCATAGCACGGCTGGGAGCACTCTGCACTTAGCGTAGCATGGCTGGGAGCACTCTGCACTTAGCACAGCATGGCTGGGAGCACTCTGCACTTAGCACAGCATGGCTGGGAGCACTCTGCACTTAGCACAGCATGGCTGGGAGTGCTCTGCATTTAGAACACAGATCTGGGATGGATCATATCATTCCAAGTGTAAAGATCTATCACCCATGTGCTAAGTGATGGGCACAGGGCCTGTGGAGTCTCTGCTCCCCACCGATAAGGATGCTGTGTATTTTTCTTCCATCTAGGAGCAAATTGTTAAAAATGTCACAGCCTGTGAATGTCCAACACATCGGCTCACCTCTGACTCCCACAAAAAGACTCAAAAGGAGGGCTGGAGAGGTGGCTCAGGGGTTAAGCCTCCGCCTTGCAGGCGGGAGGTCCTGAGTTCGGATCCCAGATCCCACGTATAGACGCCAGGCGGAAGCGGGGGCGGCCTGCGCTTCTGGTCCTGGTAGGGCGGAGCCTGTGAATCCCGGGGTAGAAGGAGGTGGAGGCGTCCATGGTGGTTCCTGAATTCGTCCGTGGTTCTACATATACACAGACACACACACACAGACACACACACACACGCGCACGCACATACACACGCACATGCGCACACACGCACATGCGCACAGTTGAATAATAAAAAAAAAGACTCAAAAGAAGAGGCATGAACCTGGTGATCTGAGTTCAATCCCCAGAGTTCACATGACGGAAGGAGAGAAAGAGAGAACTGACTTCTAAAAGTTGTCCTCTGACTTCCACGTGCATAATTGGTCTTTCTCTTGCATGCATGGCACACAAATAAGTGTTTTTGAGAAACATAATGAAAGCTGAGATGCTTGTTCAGAAGGAGATGGCATGGGAAGGTGGTGTGCCCACGCCAAGCTTCCATGTCCCTCCAGGTGGCTCCTTAAATGTCTGTGTGGAGCCTTAGATGTCAGAGAACTCCTGGCACATGTGAGTGGGGAAGCATAAGGTTAGAATCCAAAGGATTTTGAAAAGGGGAAGCTGGGAAGTGCACAAAAGCACCCCGAGTGCAGGGCGCCGTGGGCGCGTGGGCAGCTTACCGCGCCATCTTGTCGCTGCAGGACATGGTGAGCAGCCGCTCCCCCTGCAGCACACCGTCCCAGGTCTGGACGCTGGCACTGGAGCGCACGGGGATCGTTCCCTCACCAGACTCGATCTTTGTCCGCAGCTGTCCTCTCGCTTTACGGTTGGGGTGTCTATCTGCTGGCTCTGAAAAGGGTTCGAAACCACGGGAATGAGCACCTGATCTGCTGAAAAGCACACCCAGCACTACACCAGCACTTACAACACGGCCGTGAAGACACACGCGCCACGTCGCCTGAGTGAGCGGAGAACACAGCGCAGCAGCAGGAGTGTGTGGGGTGCGAGGGGACGCACAGTCTGGCAGTTGTGCTTCGTTCTCTCCATCAGCAGTAAGTGACGCAAATGGCAAATACTTAGATTTGCCAATTCTGAGTGGTGGATATTTGGGTGCTTGTTATATATATAGACACTAACCCTTGTATTTTTATAATTTAGACAGATCCAAACATAAACTACAAGAAGGATGTGAAGTATCCACAGTGATTACCCGAGGTTCTATGACAATGGAAGTTTTAAAAATAGCAACTGTTTTCATAATAAGGAGAAATCGTGTAATCACAGCATCTGTTTGGAATAGACGACACCAAGGAGCAGGAGCAGAGGCGTGGACACACTACTAAAAAAGCTAACCTGGCCTTCGAGGGGCAGGACAGACTGGAGAGCATCAGTAACACGTGGAGAAAGCTGTTCTTGAACACACGCATCAGAGAACTGCACTCCTCTCAGGTTCTGAAGCAGCAACTGTGACCCTCCCCTCCCGTCCCATTGCGATCGTTTGCTGATAGCAGATGCACCGCAAACATGGAAGGCCTCCTGTAGATCAGTTAAGTACAGATGCAGCTTGGAGCTAGCATTGCCCCTTTCTAGTTACCTGGCTAATCAGAATTAGCATCTTTCTTTCATTTAGAATTAGCATTCTTCATTTATTAAAATATAGCTAAATGATTAACTGGAATGAAAAAATTTATACTTTTATAGGGACTTTTATCAAATCCATAAACCATGGTGGAAGGAAGAAAGGGAGGGAGGAAGGGAGGGAGGGAGGGAGGAGAGACAAAGGGAGGGAGGGAGGAAAGGAGGGAGGGAAGGAGAAAAAAGATGGAAGGAGAGGAAAGGAAGGAGGGAGGGATAAGAGAGGGAAAGAGTGGGGGAGAGAGGGACATAAGGAGGGATAGAGGTAGGGAAGGAGGGAGTGAGGGATGGAGGTAGGGAAGGAAGGATAGAAGGGAAGGAGAGAAGGAAGGAGAATGGAGGGAGGAAAGAAGGGAGGGAAGGAAGGATGGAGGGAGGAGAGAGGGAGGAGGAGGGAGGGAAGGAAATATAGAGGAGGGATGTAAGGAAATGATGGAAGGAGAACGAGGTAAAAAGGAGGGAGGGAAGAGAGGAAAGGGAGGGATGATGGATGGTGAGGGAGAAAGGGTGAGATTGAAGGGAAGGAGGGACGACTTAAGGAACGTTGATGTGTGTGTGCTCTTCCACTACATCATAACATTTTCTAAGGAACCATTAACTGCTAAGGTTCTGGCCACATACCTTCCAGCACTGGCTCATGGGGAGAGAATATTCTGGCATCTCCGCAGGGTGAGGTGCTGATGTATAGGTGGAACTGTACAGTGTCCTTCAGTCGGAATCCACCCCGTTCTGACCTCTGAAAGATGGACCGTTTCTGGTCTTCTTTGCTGCTGCGAGGGGAAAATGGAGAGTGGCACTGAAATCTGCGTCCACTGAAAAGTGACCTGCTGTGGCTTAACGTGATCTTCAGAAGCCAGTATCGTCAGGGGAGGAATGAGCTTTCTGGATCTCAGTATGTGGACTTGGCTGGCCTTCAACTCGGGGTCCCTCTGCCTCGTCCAGTGCTGGTATCAGGGTGTGTGCTGCCTTGAAGTATGGTCATAGTTATTCACATGGTAACCCATCATTCGGGTCCACAGTGACGGACCTGCCAACTGTGCGTGACCACCCGTCAGACACGGTCTCAAAGCAGGAAGACTGCAAGGGAGAAATGCGAAGTCAAGAAAGTGCTTAGCTACAGGTCAGCGCAGACCAGGCAGTGGTTAGAAGGAAAACGACCTTTACAGTTTAGTAAAGTCTGTCTGCGTACGAACTGCATGAGACGAGGTCAGTCGGAAACACAGACTCGAATTTACTGCTCTGCTGTTTCTGTATGCATGCCTGGGCACAGGAGTGTGCATGACGTGTATGCACGTATATGTGTCTGAGTGTGTGTGTGTGTGTGTGAGCGCGTGCGTGTGTTTAGGAGTTAATTCCCTCCGGTTCATAACCGACAATCATGGGAAACGGGACCCAGCAAGGGTCCCGAGGAGTGGTTTAGTGTGCATCGCTGACAGGGGTCGGCCCGAGGACGAGTCCCAATCTCATTATTTCCTCACGCAGCTACAACTTTGAGAATTTCCCAGTGTTCCAGAAACAAGTAAAGGTGGGCCATGTTTCCTGTGAGGAGACCCTGTTACAACAGCTGTCTTTGGTGTCCACCCCAGAACTTACTTTAAGTAAAGCTCAAGCTGCGCATAAAGAAACCTGAGCAGGGACCGTCGGGAGATTATCTCTGCGTGGCAATCGTTCAGAGCAAGCCCGCGGTCACTCATGTATTCGCCGTTGATGCATTTTGTGCCTGTTGAAACACTTATGACCTTGGCGTCTTTGACGTCTGTACCTGAAAAAGAGGAGAGCTTCGGTGACTCAGACGTCGGATCGGTCTGACAGGTGCTTCCAGCACATGCATCATCCAGGATCACCTGAACCCCTGAACTCTTTTCCTGTCCTGCTGCCTGACGCCTGCCTGAGAAGCCTGTGCCTCGGGCATGTCCTCTGGGCCTTGCTAGGCACTAGTTCCAGGAGGTTGTCCCACTCATCCTGAGCACACACCCTAAACCTCATGCTGCCATTCCAGCAGTACGCAGGGCTTTTCTTACACATCAGACCTTGAATGTGGGCAAAGGAGCAAGGTGTGAGGGTACTAGCTGGCCTGGAACCAGTCTCTGAACCTCAAAGCACTAATGAGGTTAGGGGTGCCTCACAGATTCAACAGTACCAAGAAGGTACTGTCCCTCCCACATTTTTACTAGAAACCTCTTCTATTTAATCACGCTAGGAGCTGGCTTGTAACTGTGACCTTCTAGTTGGGGACATCCAGCTGCCAGTCTTGTGAGGCAGACGACCAATGAAGAATGTCACGAAGGCCTGAATGGTGGACAGGACAGTAGTCTAGCATGTGTGAAGTGGGATTTCACCCGAGCCTGGAAAAGAAAAGGCTCTGAATGTGGCTTCAGAGCAGATGACTGTCACTCAGCATGGGAGGCACTGGGCTGGGGCTTTATCAGTTCCCCCTGAGCGGTGTGCTATGTCTCCATTGTGAAGGAAGAGTCCTGCAGGCACCGGCCACAGCCGGTGAGAAGGCAGAGCGTGTGTGCCCAGTGCTCTGGCTCTATTTTGTCATGAAAAACTGTTCCATGAAGACACAAAGGCTCCCAGGAGGTGGCTAGCTTCAGTTTGTGTCTGTAACAAAGAACTTGAAAGAACAACTCAGAGGAGGAATTATTTAACTGGGTTCACAGTTGCAAGTTTCAGGCCATCATGATGGGGAGGGTGAAGCAGAACGTCACAGCTTAGTCTGGGTGGTCAAGTAGGAGGAAAGAGAATAACCTGCACTCATGCCCCTTTTATATCCCACCTGGACCTCCGGCCTAGGGGATGGTGCCAGCCACTTTGGGGTTGTTCTCCCACTGGACCTACCCTCCGGACACGCCCCTGCTGACGGACCTACCCTCCGGACACGCCCCTCAGTTCGGTCAAGCTGACAAGACTGACCACTGACTCGCCCAGGCACGCCCCGCTCTGAAGACATCACGGCCAACTCCTCCAGAGCACGCAGCCCCAGTGTGCGGGGCTGTCCGAGCAGCACGCCAGGCACCCATGCAAGGCTCCGCGAGCGCTGAGACCTGTTCGTGCCTATGACTACACGGTGCCACCCACGGAGAAAGCCACTGTGTAAACAGACACTCAGAGAGCTGCTCCTTCTGGGTGTTATCGACACGTGGCTCCACGTTCCGGCTTGACGGTAAAACACGTCATAGATGTAGGAGCTGCTGTCATAGATGAAGATTTTAGAGGAAATGTAGGTGTTGTGCTGTTTAATTTTGGGAAAGAGAAATCTGAAGTAAAAAAGGATTGTCCAATTGCACAGCTCATCTGTGACAGATTTTTTTTACCCAGAAATAGAAGAAATTAAAGACTTGGACAGCACTGGAAGTGGTTCAGGAGGCATTGGTTCCACAGGGAAGAATTAACATTTTGACCAAAAATAGAAATAAAAAACACTTTTTTTCCTTAAAGATGAAAAGGATTTACTGCTGAAAAGCTTGACGTTCCTGTTTAGTTTCTTTCCAGAACGCTGGGCTGAACCAGGACTCCACGAGCTAAGCCAGCCTCTGCCAGTCTGCCACAGCCCTGCCGTGCCTGCAGGTCCTGATGCTTCCGCAGTGCAAGCTGCAGCTCAAGTTCCACAGGCATTTCATGCTCGCAGGATAAAGGACTCTCTGGGCCACACAGAAAAGACTGTTTCCTACAATGAATGACTATGTGTGAATCTGGGGTTTAACGCAAATTTTTTTAGCCCAAATGGATGGTGACAGATTTGTTTAATCTCCTGTGTTCCCAGAAAAAAAAAAAAGACTGAGCATTGAGCTTAGAAGGTGGCTCAGCAGGTAAAAACTGCCTGCTGAGCAAATGAGAGAATCTGGGTTCGAATCCCTAGAAGCCATGAAAACCTGCACACAAGCGTCCACAGTCACGGCACGTCGACCGCACACAAGCGTCCACAGTCACGGCATACCTGAGGAGTTATGGTACATTAGGACCGAATCCCTGGGAGTTTGTGGGCCAGTCTGATACACTCAACATAATGGAGAAACAGGAGACCAAGGCAGAAGGTGAGGAGGATCACCACCTGAAGTCATTCTCTGGCCACACGTGCGTCATTGCATACACACGTCCATGTTCATACACACATGCATACACACACAATAACCATCACAGGCTTACTTCTTATCAATCTCATACCCAAACACATTACCTTAAAACAACATTTCACCTTGGTCTCTATGAAGTGTCTATCCATAGCTTAATGAAAATATGTTTAGTTTAGCTAAGAGTTCTCATAATCTTAATAGTTCCGGGGTTGGAGAGGTGGCTCAGGGGTTAAGCCTCTGCCTTGCAGGCAGAAGGTCCTGAGTTCGGATCCTAGATCCCACGTATAGACGCCAGGCGGAAGCGGGGGCGGCCTGCGTTTCTGGTCCTGGTAGGGCAGAGCCTGTGAATCCCGGGGCAGAGTAAACAAGGAGGAGGTGGAGGCATCCATGGTGGTTCCTGAATTTGCCCGTGGTTCTACACACATACATGCACACATACACACACACACATACCTACACACACATACACACTCACGCATGCACACACACATACAATTGAATAATTTTAATAGTTCCAACACTATTAAAAAATTCAAGACTAGGGCCAGAGAAATGACTCAGGGGTTAAGCTTCTGCCTCGTAAGCTAAAGGTCCTGAGTTTGGATCCCAGATCTCACATAAAAGTGCTGGGCTGGGGGCTGGAGAGGTGGCTCAGGGGTTAAGCCTCTGCCTTGCAGGTGGAAGGTCCTGAGTTCAGATCCTAGACCCCACGTATAGAAGCCGGGCAGAAGCGGGGGCAGCCTACGTTTCTGGTCCTGGTAGGGCGGAGCCTGTGAATCCCGGGGCAGAGTAAACAAGGAAGAGGCGGAGGCGGAGGCGGTCCATGGTAGTTCCTGAATTCGTCCATGGTTCTACACACACACACATACATACACACACGCACACATGCATACACACACAATTGAATTAATAATAAAAAAAATTTTTTAAAAAGTGCTGGGCTGAAAATGGTGGTGGCCTAAGATGGAGCTTAGGAAACTCCCAGAGGAGAGCAAATAGGAGGTAGAAGCAATCCAGGCCGATTCCCACTGGCACACACAGTGTCCTCTCTCTCTCTATCTCTCTTTCTCTCTCTCTCTCTCTCTCTCTCTCTCTCACACACACACACACACACAGTTCAAGGCCAAAGTCTACTGAATTCTAGGCAAACTTTTAGCTGTAAGCCCCTGTAAAAATGAAAACCAAACTCTTTTCGCTGTCAGCACAGGAGCTCACCTCCATTTAGCATCAGGGGACAGAGACAAGGTGAGGCCTGAGCTAGAGGCCAGCCTGGATCACACCGTGAGCTCCAGATCAGCCAGGGCTGTGCTCGAGGCCTGCCTCAGAGCAAACCACCACCAGAACCAGACGGAGACACCTGCCTCGGAGCAAACAACCACCAGAACCAGACGGCGACACCTGCCTCGGAGCAAACCACCACCAGAACCAGACGGCGACACCTGCCTCGCAGCAAACCACCACCAGAACCAGACGGCGACACCTGCCTTGGAGCAAATAACCACCAGAACCAGACGGCGACACCTGCCTCGGAGCAAACCACCACCAGAACCAAGCGGCGACACCTGCCTCGGAGCAAACAAGCAGCCCTTCGCCTTCCAGCGGGACGGCAGGTCTAGACCGGGCGCTCTCCCATGGTCTGGCTAGGGCCCGCAGGCGCCTGACTTCCGGTCAGTGCAGGTCTCTTAGTCAGCACTCCGCTGGCTCCAGCTTCACATGTGCTGCTTTTCGGACACAGTGAGAGTTTCTAAGATTTTCCCTCCGCTCTCTGCTCCCAGCTCTCACTGCACAGTGCACGTTACTGTGATTGGAAGCAGCCTGCAGTGGCTGCGAGACCTGAGCTGGGCTGCTTGTCCTCTTCTGTCAGCATCTCTAGTCGCCACCTCTAACCTCGCTGCCCCCAAACCTCAGGGCACGGACGAAGAGTGGATAGCATCACGGTCAAAAAGACAAACAGCCTTTAGACAAATTCCCACCAAGTCCTTGTTTACACCTGAAGCCTCACTTCTGCCCCAGGTCTTCGCACTGGTTTGAGGTCCAACCAGAACTGTCCGGCAGGCTGAGCTTCCTCAGCCCGCATCTTCAACCTCCGCCAAACCACTTCTACAGGCCCATGAACCACATGGTCAGGCAGCCACAAAAAATAACTCCACTCGTCTGACACCGATTTTCTGAGTTAAGATTTTTTTTTATTGGTGTGATAAATTCCTGAGAAAACCAAAATAAAGAGAAGAATCATTTGTTTTGGCTCAGGGTGTCAGTGCATGTGATGGGCAGGTGAAGAAGAGCAGCTTGGTGTCCAGCAGGAAGACTAGACTGTGGGCTCCTCCTCCTCCCTCATTCTGTGAGCCCAGCCACAGACCATCCTCCTCCTCCCTCATTCTGTGAGCCCAGCCACAGACCATCCTCCTCCTCCCTCATTCTGTGAGCCCAGCCACAGACCATCCTCCTCCTCCTCCTCCCTCATTCTGTGAGCCCAGCCACAGACCATCCTCCTCCTCCTCCTCCCTCATTCTGTGAGCCCAGCCACAGACCATCCTCCTCCTCCTCCTCCCTCATTCTGTGAGCCCAGCCACAGACCATCCTCCTCCTCCTCCTCCCTCATTCTGTGAGCCCAGCCACAGACCATCCTCCTCCTCCCTCATTCTGTGAGCCCAGCCACAGACCATTCTCCTTTAGGCAGGTCTTCTGTCCTTTGTTACTCGGGACAGTGTCCCCCCTCCCCCACCCAGGTGTGGTTTACAAATAGCCAAGGCACTTTCCGATCTGCCCCAGAAGCCACTGTGGTGGGCACAGTGGTGGGCAGAGTGGTGGGCAGAGTGGTAGGGCACAGTGGTGGGCAGAGTGGTAGGGCAGAGTGGTAGGGCACAGTGGTGGGCAGAGTGGTGGGGCAGAGTGGTAGGGCACAGTGGTGGGCAGAGTGGTGGGCACTGTGGTGGGGCACTATGGTAGGCAGAGTGGTGGGCGCTGTGGTGGGCAGAGTGGTGGGCGCTGTGGTGGGCACAGTGGTGGGGCGCTGTGGTGGGCGCTGTGGTGGGCAGAATGGTAGGCAGAGTGGTGGGCGCTTGGTGGGCACAGTGGTGGGCACAGTGGTGGGCAGAGTGGTGGGCAGAGTGGTAGGGCACAGTGGTGGGCAGAGTGGTAGGGCAGAGTGGTAGGGCACAGTGGTGGGCAGAGTGGTGGGCGCTGTGGTGGGCACAGTGGTGGGCGCTGTGGTGGGCGCTGTGGTGGGCAGAATGGTGGGCAGAGTGGTGGGCGCTTGGTGGGCGCTGTGCTGGGCGCTGTGGTGGGCACAGTGGTGGGGCGCTGTGCTGGGCGCTGTGCTGGGCGCTGTGCTGGGCGCTGTGCTGGGCGCTGTGGTGGGCGCTGTGCTGGGCGCTGTGGTGGGCACAGTGGTGGGCGCTGTGCTGGGCGCTGTGCTGGGCGCTGTGGTGGGCGCTGTGGTGGGCGCTGTGCTGGGCGCTGTGGTGCCCTCTGACGGCAGAGGCCCGGCTCAACAGGAGCACCGGGCGTGCGCCTCCAGAGCAGATGGGAGTCAAGAGAACGAGCCCAATGTCAACACAGCAGCTTTCTCCAGAGGAAAAGGGGGCTAAAAAGCTGACTATTTGGTAGGAAAATAGTTTTTGTTTGTGTGGGGTTTTTGGGGTGCTGGGGACTGAATCCAGTGCTAAGCATGTGCTGTACTCAGTGAGTGACATTTTCCGCGGTTTTAAGGGCAGTTCCTACACTTGAACGTAGCAAACATATGAACACAAGAACAATAAAAAGCAATTTTATGTTGGCACCTCACAAGGCCTCCCCCATCCCCAGACGGAAAGACGCTGCGCGTGTCAAACCAGAAACCAGAAAGCAGGCAGGTCAAACGAAGGGCCGAAATGCTTACCTGTGGTCATCACGACCCCAGCCAGCACCTTTCTGCGTGCATGAGGAGAGGAGAAGTTGTCCGTGAGGTCACTGAACTTACCCAGGACCAGACGTGAGACAGCATCTGCCAACACCTGGGTGAAGAGAGGAACCAAGCTTAGGGCCGCCACGCACCTACAGCGCAGCGTCGTTCAGTCGCGCACAGGCTGTCTTGCCCGGACTTTGCAGACCTCCTCTACTCTACAAAACCACGAGGTTTCCTCCAATTACATGTGTGTATGCATGCCTACGTATGCACGCGTGTGCCTAGCTCCAAAATATTCTTCAGAAACACAGGTGTCCAAGGATCAGGCCGGGTCAGGTAGGAGTCCTAAGCACATGGGAGCTGTGTGTGCGCGCAGGCTATCCACGGCCTCCTCGTGGTCCCGTGCACACAGAGCAGGCCCCTGCTGTGCCCAGCACCCGCCCTGGGTTGCTCTGCCCCAGGAAGAGGGCTGTGCTCCTTCACTGAGGGACTCCCCAGCCTGGCCTCGTCAGCTCGGGGGCTGCACAGCCAGGATGCAAGGTGGTCAGCTCGAGATGTGAGAGTTGAAGCTCGTGGAGCTGGGGCACGAGGAGAGGAAGCGCCCGCGAGCTGGGGCAGAACCTTGCCCGCGTGTGCACTGGCAAGTGCTCAGAGCCCCCAGCATCTGCCTGCACAGCACGCTGCTTCAGCACACCAGCGTGCTCGGGCACTGCCGCTGGACTCATGAAGTAGTCACACTTGAGCAACATGACGATGCACTGCGACGGTGCTTTGACAGGGAGCTTCTGAGCATGAAAGGGGAAACACCTTGTTAAAAAGAGCACATCCTGGAGGCAAACTCCTTGGTCAGATTCCAGAAGGAAACGGCTTTTGTGTGTAACATCCGCCTTGGAAATGGTGAGATGGGGAAATACCGCCTGCCAGAGGAAGGTGTTAAAAAGCCAAAATTGACCCGTGCCCAACCAATCTCATGCTTGTCTACTGGCAGATGTAAAATCGCAGCCTGGTCCTTACTGAAATACCTCCAAATGACCAGAAAGCTGCACATGCTAAGAGATAATGCACTGGAGAAGACGGGGCTGATAGGACACCCTCCTGTCACTGACGAGCAGATGCTAAAGCTCCTGGGGGAACGCTCAGGCAGGACAGGTGACACAGGCACAGGGACAGCCAGGGTCCCCACACCCTGCGGGAGCAGGACACAAATGGGAGCGGACAGAAATGAGGGATGGACGGAAGACCTGGGACCACACTGCCAGGGGTAAAGGACAAGGAGCTGCCATTTACACAAGAAAATTAGAGGAGTGATGGGAAGTGTTACGAAGGGCAGATACAGCTCTAAGTGGTCAGTACCTACAGAAGCCAGAGCCCCTCGAACCTGAGCCAGGACCCTGTGTGGATGCACGCTGGAAGACACGACACGTGAGGCCTGCTGGCTACCCTGTGTAGTTTCTGCAGCAGCTTCCTTCTAAACTAGGGGTGGTGACGGTTGCACAAAAGGCAGCATGACCCTGCAAGTCAAGCGCAGCTCACAGTCCTCCCAGCACTGCTGACCTCCAGACACCCGCCTCTGAAGGTGCACAAGGAAGCCACCTCTGGGGCCCGTGATGCCACAACTGATGGGCTCCTGCTGGCACAGTGCTGTGGTCATGATGTACGAGGGGGCTGGCGCTGTTTGACTCCATAACCACCCCACTGGGTCCAACACCGCGAAAGCGGAAGTCCAAGCAGGACTTGTCCTGAGCCTTTCAAGCAATAGATACTTCAGGAAAACAAAATGCATCTGCGTCCATCTTGGGAGGTACATGCTGAGCCCCTATTTCAAAGACAGTGGGGTCTCACAACACAATCATCAGGACTGGTTCTGGGAGGGTGCGCAAGCAATCACAAGGGATTCCCAGAAAAGGCTTCATTCACCCTGTGTGGTTCATGACCCCTGCTCAGTCCTCGGGATGTCTGTCTGCTGTGCCCTCCCCTGCAGGTCTCTGGGAGCCACAGAATTTGAAATGGTTTCAGTGGTCTGGCTAATGCTGTTATGAAGAGATGGTATATGGAACTCAGGGCAAATATTCTAGCAAACACTAAGCCTAGAAATAAAGTTGTTTAGGATCTAGTGCTAGTGATCTGTGAAATAACAAATGGGTTGGTTCTTGAGGGGATGCCAAGAGGCTAAAGCGAAGCAAGCGTTTGATTCATGGAAAGTCTGTGAAACGTTAACTCCAACTGTAGACCAATGATGCATTTGGTTGCTTTAGGCAAAACAGAACATGGAGCCCCGTTTCTTCTTCACAGATACCCCGAGTTTACTGGGAAGAGGAAAGCACAGGTGGCTGCCAGGTGCACGTGAAAGGGGGAAGCACTCAGAGACTACGGGGACACCAGCACCCGGCCAGCTGCAGAGCAGAGCTTGCGGAGCAGCTCCTCCTCCTCAACCTCCTTGCCCAGGAACACAGCCGCCAGCCAGCCAGCCAGGAGCTGAGGCCTCGCCTCCGCGCAGGGCTTCCAGCTACAGGTGGCAGCAGCCCCAGCCATGCACAGTTCCCCTTGCAGGGCCCACGACCAGGGGGCAAAGCTCTGCATTTGGGCCCTTGCCCTAGTGCTGCTAAAGGTTGCTGGAGAGTGGGTCACGTGAACACAGACGACGACTCCCTGTCACGGGCCTCGGGTGTCCCTGCCCGGCTCTGTCGCAGCCCGAGCGCGCGTCAGAAGGCATTATAGGCTTCTTGACTGCTCCACGCTTACCAGCGACTGCCCCTGCCGAGGGCTGAGTGCGGGGACTCGAGGGCAGTAACGAAGCCAGCAGCTCCGCGGGCGGGCTCTACCGGGTGCGATGGCCACCCACTGGCCAGCACACATTTCTCCTCACCTGGGGCAAATGCAGCTGAAGGCCCTCGCTGAGGACAGGCTGACGAGACGGGGTCTGATCTAAGTGCAAATTGAAGATGGCGGCCAAGGCGGACTGCGCAGCCCGGGCCTTGGCCAGCTTCTTGTTCCTCCCCGAGCCCTCAAAGAACTGGCCGTCCACCACCACGGACATGACAAAGCTCTTGGCGTGGCTCTCTCCACTCTCAGAGAGGAAGTCGTACTTCAGTCCTGGCCGCAGCTCGTTCAGGATCATCACGGGGTTCTTCCCACTCGGGGGCGGGAACGGGGGCGGGACTGGCAGAGGAGGCTGAGTAAGGCTGGCAGGCACTGGGGAGGCCGACAGGCTGAGGTCCCCGCTCGAGCTGAACGAGTCGTCCCCATTGGAGCCCACGTAGAAGGGCGCCTCTGACTTGTCTGGGGTCTCAAAGCCATTGAAGAGGGTGTCGGGGAAGTCGGCCTGGTCTGACGTGAAGTCCGTATTCACGGACAGGGTCCTTCCCATGGCCAGGTGGGCCTCGGAGGCATTGGGAAACTGCACGAAGGACCGCAGCGCCTTCTCAGCAGCATGCAGTTTCGCCTTTTTCTTTGTGGGGCCTGAGCCCTCGAAGACCTGCCCGTTCACCTCGACAGACATGACAAACAGAGGCGCGTGCACGGGCCCCGTCTGCGACAGCAGCGTGTACTGCAGGCCGGGCTTGATCTCGTTCAGCTGCATCAGGGCGTTCTTGGGCAGCACGGGCCCTGGGGTTTTCCTCCGTTTCTTCAGGCGGTACTTGGAATGGCCATTGCTGCCGTCCTCCAGGGGCCGCTTCCTGCCGGGGCCACCACCACCCCCGTTGGAGAGCGAAGCGCCCTCGCCGGGCCCTGGAGCGATGCTGTCCTTGGGGAGCACGTTGTCCAGATTGCGGTTTTCCTTAACATCGGTGCTGCTGGAACCTGCGGTGCCCAGAAAGAGTAACTTACAACGCCTTCGTTGCAGGATCTTGTAAATGCAAAATTTATAGATTCCTTTATCTCTTTGTAGCTGGGAAAGTGGTGTGTGTGTGTGTGTGTGTGTGTGTGTGTGTGTGTGTGTGTCCATTTCCTTCTTCAATGCAAACATGAGGAACTGCACATGTAACCAAAGCCTTTTCCAGAGTCAGATGAAATGAGCACTTCAAGATTTTGCTAACAGCTACTGCCTCTTCTAGCTTATCAAATCTTTCTGTAGTAAAAGAGAAAAATGGAAGATAACTTTCCTACCAAAAACTTTTAAACTTATCAAAATGTTGGACAGTAAGCTAATCCACACTAGGTATGATGAAACAGACACAGGATGTGTCAGCGCACAGACGTGCATTGTTAGCATGTTCTTACTTTCCTGGGTGAGTGGCCCCACACTGACTGCAGGTTTAAATGACAGCATTCTAGAAAGAGGCAGTTCTGTTTATAAACATACTTCCACAAGGTAATTTGCTCTTCAGGCTTAAAAAAGTCAATGACATACGTGATTGTTAAGAATTGGTCATAAAAACTTACTATGTATCAGATAAGATGCCCCACCTTTGCACAATTTATTTTTGAAGAGTAATATTGGATTTCTGGTATCCATCTATGATTTTTCACAACAGTGGAGCATTATCTGCCTCAGAGTTCATAATAAATCTCACGCTAGAAAACCACATGTAAGAATAAGAATGGAAACTGAAGCTACAGAGTCTTGACCTCATAAATATGCCTAAAATTGTTTTAAAAAGCAATCAGTAGATTCCAAATATAACTTACTTATCATAGTTTTTATTTTTTTCTTCATTTTGTGTGTGTGTGTGTGTGTCAGAGGGTGCTGTGTGTCCCTGTGGAGGACCAAGGGTGACTTCTGGAATCATCCTGGACTGTTTTTACCGCTGTTTCACTCTGGAATTTAATTTCCTGGATGCCACCCCAGCAGGGCCAGAGGTGCAGGCCCTGGCCTTCTCTACCTGGCATTTTGGTTTTTTTAATGTGGGACCTGGGATCAGAACTCGGAGCTTTGCTTGCAAGGCATTCCTCCAGCCCTTATCATACTTTTTAAATGTACTCTATGTGGCACAACAAATGTGATTTTAAAAGATTAAATAAAGATCAGGCATGGTGGTGCTTGTTTGCACTCGGCAGACTGAGTGAGGAGGTCAAGAGTGAGCGCTCACTTAGGCCGCACGGTTGGAACCTTTTCTAAAAAAAAAACTCCTGCAATATTATTAAAAAAAAACACAGAAAGGCCATTTTTAAAAGCAGGAGAAGAGTAAAAAAGCATTTCCTCATTCCTTTTTCATTAAAAAAAAAAAATCCTGTTCTGAGTCCTGTCCTTCGAGGCCTTGCAGTGCTCACAGTAACCGCTGTGAGCTTCCAAAGCATAAAGTGAGCCTTAGCTGATCGAAGCTTTCCTAATCTTAACCAATGAGAGTTTTTGTAATGCAGCCCCGGAGACTCTCCACATGCGAGGCACAAGCAGAGTCTCCTGCTGCTGAGCACTGCACTGAGAACGCTCATCAGACAGCCCGGGAAGGTCGTGGTGACGGAGTCTTGGCTGCCCCGTAAGAAACACAGACGCCCAGGACACCGCCATCTGCCTGAGACAGCGAAGATGCCTGCAGAAGCTCAGCCCAGAAAAAGGCTGGGCACGTGCAAGGTGGGTCTCCCAACAGACCGCTCCCCAGAGCACTGGCGACACACACACCACTTCTCCCAGCTGACAAAGCTGACGGAATGGACATTAAATTTTCATTTATAACATCCTCCAGCAAAAGACCGGTAAGTTACTCCTTTCGGTACTCCAGGAATAAAAGGTTGAAAGGATAAAGATGGAATAGAGAGATTAGTAAAGGGAAGGAGAACAGCACATACCACATACTGAGCACAGTTCAGTGTCGTCAATAAACAGAATCATCAGCACAGAAACTCCAATCAACAATGTACTGTGATATGCATTTAAGTCAAACATTAATGTCTTCAAACAACCAAATACCTTCCTCTCAGACATAGCAACAATCAGAACCAGTTTAATAAATGGTCAATATTACGGTAAAATGTACTTTCTGTAACTGTTCACATTGATTCTTACTCATTTCAGAAGCAAAAGCACTGCTCATGTTATAAAAAATGCTACTAAGGAAAAGAAGATAAAACCCTTGAGCCCGAGTCGGAGCCCACTGAGCTCTGTACCTACCTGCCGCCTTCAGAATGTGGACCGACGCACGGGAGGACAGGAGACAGGTCTGCCGGCTCAAGTTGGTACCTGACCCAGGGTGTCTGTCCCCCAAGCGTGTGGCCAGGAGACCCTCGCTCTGTAGTCTAGGGCCGGTGTGGACAGATGCAGCTGGACATGCAGCCCACGGTCACCGAAGGCCTGCAGCTGGCATAGCTGGGCAATGCCTTCCGAGAGAGCAGTGCATGGCACCTCCCTCTTGGAAACGGTGGCAAGATCAGAAATGCTGAGTACAGCTGCCTAGCAAAATTCCACTTAGGATTCAAAAGCAGGGCTGAGGCAGGAACACAGTGAACACGGCTCCACATGGCCCCACAAGGCCCCACATGGCTCCACATGGCCCCGCACGACCCCACAAGGCCCCACATGGCCCCACACAGCCCCACACGGCCCCACACGGCCCCACACGGCCCCGGGGAACTGTCTCAGGGCAGCCCGTCCATGGCACAGAGAGGACACCGACGCACAGCTTCCCAACACAGCTGGCATGATGCCTAGGTGTGGGTGTCAGTGGCTGACACCCTGAGTGTCAGGTCCCCCCCATCGGGGCCGCGCCCAGGAAAGCGGGGTTCTGCTGTGTGTTCTGCCCTGGGACCTTTAGGCACCTTCCCTGCTCTGTGCTTCAGATACAGGTGCGTGTAGACTCGTTCAGAACTCGTGTCTCTGGGCCAAGGGTGGGCAAAGGGAGTGGTGGTCACAGAGAAAAACGCTGAGAGGAGACATCAGTGTACCTAAAGCCCTACCCCAAACCCCGCGAGAGATAGGGTGAAGGGCAGAGAGAGGCCCGGGGGTCTCGCTCGCCTTCAGAAACCAGGATGTGAGTGTCCCCTCCCTGCAGGTGAGAGCTGCTGCTCTGCGTGAAGGCCCAGCCTTCTGGTTTCCCGGTGTGCGCACAGGTGAGGTGCATGGGGCACCAGGACTTCACAGGAAGCCGCACGGCTCTAAGATGGGACCAGGCAGGTTTCTGGGATAAAAATGACAGTTTCATGACGGAATGAGGAATGAAAAATTTAAGTAGGTAGTGGAGAGAAGAATGTGCTGGGTAAATACTGGTACTCAGATATGAACCACGCCACCAAAAGCCCACATATGGGAAACACCAAATTGGTCTCATGAATAAAATTTAAAAAAATACCATCATTTTTATGGGAAATGAACTACTCAATACAATGTGATAGGCCTAGATCTTACTCATATTCTCTTCATCTTCTATATCCATGGTAAAATACTTTTGAGAGTTTCTTGACTGGCGGAGACCACTTCTGTCTGAAAGAAGCAAAAACAGTGTTTAGTGTGCGCGAAGTGCAACACGGCGTGTCTGCTCTGTGAACGATCAACCCTGGGAAGGGATGTTCTCAGACTCTTGCATCTGCTCCTAGCAAGTTATGGGACACAAATGACCTCCAACTCAGACTGTGTGGATGACAGGGGAAGAAAAAGAAGGAGGTCACGGCAAATGAGGCCTTGGGCCAGCATCCAGGAGTGAGGGGTCAGACTCTGAACCAAGACAGGGTGGTTACTCCACCCCATGAGAGCCGCTGTTCACAACGTCGCCATGACTGACCACAGAGTCTAACAGAACTCAGGCCACTTGCCATCTACCCTAGCAGACCTGTGGATAGGCCATGAAGCAAAGTCATCCACTGAGACCTGATGCCCAAGTATTCATGCACACTTGTGTCCTAAGAGACTCTCCTACAGATTAAACACATGGGGTTAGTTGCTCAAATCTAACCCAATTCCTTAGCTGTGCAGAGCTTACACCTCACAGGCAGGAGACACCAAGAAAAGATACAAGAACAAATACTCCATCCACCAATTACTAATGAGTTAAAAGTTTCCTCTTCCCAAGTATTTCTAGTGTACTTGGCAAGACTGTACTAACAGTCAACAATAAAGAGTCCTATACAGTTGTAGTTAAGAAGGCTGGAGAGATGGCTCAGGGGTTACAATTCTGCCTCACAAGCAGAAGGTCCTGAGTTCTGATCCCAGGTCTCATGTAAGGAAAAAAAAAAATCACCAAGCAGGAAAAAATCTCCAGCACTTCTGGTCCTGGTGGGCAGAGCCTGGAAAATGCCAGAGCAGAGCAAAGAGGAAGTAGAAGCAATCCAGGACCATTTCCAAAGTCACCCTTGGCCCTCCATAAGGACACACAGTGCCCTCTAACGCACACACACACACACACACACACACACACACACACACACCACAAAATAAAAAAAACTTTCATTAAGGAAAAAAAAACTTGTAAATTTTGAAATCAATTCCTTTTTAAACAAAATATATTTTAAATATCAATAAAGTAAATCAATTGTTTTTACGAAAATGTGATTAAATATGCTAAGGTGCACACAGATCTAACTCACATATGACAAAAATAAAAATAAATACTATCATTGTTTTTCAACTCTTTAATGTGTGTGTGTGTGTGTGTGTGTGTGTGTGTGTGTGTGTGTGTGTGTACAAGAGGGCACTGTGTGTCCCTGTGGAGGCCCAAGGGTAACTTTGGGAATTATCATAGATCGCTCTTCCTCCTTATTGCTTTCCTCTGGGAATTTCCAGGCTCCACCTCCCAACATCAGAAGTGAGGCTGCTACCACTTCTACCCGGCATTTTTATGTTAGATCTGGAATCCAAACTTAGGTCTTTCTGTTTTCCAGGCAAAGGCTTAAACCACTGAGCCATCTTTCCAGCCCTGTTAGTAACTTTTAATGTCACTTTTTTCTCTGGCCAATGAGCTGCTAAATCTAAAGATGTTTCTGTATAGAATCCTTTATTCAGGGACGTTTTCCAGAACTTCAACATCATTGTTACATATTAACTAACTACTTCAGGATATGCATTTGGAGCTTCTATTGTGTGTAAAGCAGGACACAATAGAAGCTAGAGCAAATCAGATTCTGCAATGGAGAGACTCAAACATAAATACTACCTGACCATTGATTTTGCTAAGAAGTTTCCTAATTATTTGAGGGATAGAAATAGTAGTTATTTTATAGAGATGTTTAATGAAGTATCTGTAGTTAAATGATAGTGTCTGGGTTTATGTCAATATAATTTAGCGTGGCGTGGAAAGAAGTAGAGACTGATGGTCCACGGCTAGAGACCCCTGGCTGGAGTCGGGCATGTAGGTTCACTTTGCAATGCTGTGTATTTCACACAACTCTGCCTTGGTACATCTCGGTGCCACCACCAAGGAAAGTTTAATAGAAAGTAACTGACAGGAGGCTGTGAGTGGGGAATTCCAGCGAGAAGTAGGCAGAGAGCTCCGTGGGGGGACCACACTCAGCGAGGAAGGGGCTCCCAGCCTCAGGGCTACAGGGGTGTGGCTGACCATCCAAACCCAGCCTCAGCCAGAACACCACAAAGCCGAGAGACAGTGGAGGCAGATGAAGGAGGACAGAGAACCAACACCACTGAGAAGCCCAGGCTGAGTGTGGCTCCTGTGATGACAGGCTGAGGGCAGCAGAAGGGCTCAGCTGAAGGATGGAAATGTACTTCCCCTTTGTTTTGCCCTCTGCCGTGTATGGCTGATAGCTCTGATTTCAGAATGAAAGAACTATGACTGGGACCAGAGAGCTAGGAAGACCCCCGGAGAGCATCTGGAAGGCCGAGATACCCTGACGTGGAGTACCACGAGACGTGGGGGTACCACGAGATGTGGGGGTACCACGAGACGTGGGGTACCACGAGACGTGGGGTACCACGAGACGTGGAGTACGATGAGCTGGACAAGCACAGGCCAGAACAACAACCTCCCAAACCAAGTATCAAAGAAAACGCGCCCCAGTAAAGGCAGCTATGTCTGCGAGCCAGGACCTTTGTAGACAAGACTCATCGGCTCAGCCACAGCCACAGAAGGGAGGCGACAGTGTTCAGTCCACCAGGCTGGACGACCTGTACCTGCTGCCTGGGCAGCACTGAGAGGAGAGCAGCAGCTCTCATCCAGCTGCAGCACGGGCTTTCTGTGCTGTCACCAGTAGCTCTGCAGGGGCAGTCAGAAGCTGTCTTAGGTGGCGCGTAGCAGGGGCAGTCCAGTGGGAAGCTGGATCCCCCAACGTAAGGCAACTTCCCTTCCTCTCACAGGAGGGCATTTGGAGAGTCCGCTTAAGCAGATGGCATGGACTCAGAGAATCGGGAAGACCTCAAACAAGGAAGAAAGACAGTCGACACACGTCACAGAGGTGATGGCAGCTACAGAGTGACCCGGGGACTATGCGAACACTCCTCACTGGGAAGGGGAAGAAGGCCTGGCCATCTTGGCACTCCAGCGGGATCTACAGTCAGCCCCAAGGGCAGAATCAGCAAGAACAGCAGCGAGTGCAGGGCAGACCAGAGGCCCACGTGGCAGCGGCCTGGACAGTGACAATGACCACTGATGGACGACAGCCTCGAACACGAGAGGAAACCGTGAAAAGGGAAGGCTCAATCCAGACCTCAGCACAGAACCAACCACATCCGAAGCCACCTCAGAATGGACAGGGGCTGAAGTACTAAGCACAGAACTGGGAAACCTACAGGAAAGCTGCAAGGGAAAAATCCTCAGCTGTAAGGCTTGATGCAGTTCTCAGACCTGACAACACAAATGGAGTACAGACAGAGAAAGACAAAGTCATACTGGACCTCACTAAAAATAAACTGTTCTCAAAGAGACCCAGGGCTGGGGAGATGGCGGGGAGATGGTTCAGCATGTAAAGCCCTTGCTGTGCACGCGTGATAGACTCGAAGGTCGCCCTGCCGCCTGGAAATGGGCCTTGGAAGTACCTATAAGGGATTATCTAGCTAAGGCAGGCCTCCGGGAGGCTGTCGATTATCTTGATGACATAACTGATGTGGGAAAATCCATCCTATAGCTGGTGGGACCATGCCTTGGGCAGGTGATGAGGGCGAAAGGCACCAGCTGAGCATTTGGCTACTAGAAGACAGGTGGACAGGTAGGCAGGAAGACATGTAGGCAGATAGGCGGGCAGGTAGACAGGCAGGCAGGCAGGATGCAGGCAGGATGCAGGCAGGATGCAGGCAGGATGCAGGCAGGCAGGATGCAGGCAGGATGTAGGCAGGATGCAGGCAGGATGCAGGCAGCATGCAGGCAGGATGCAGGCAGGCAGGCAGGATGCAGGCAGGCAGGATGCAGGCAGCATGCAGGCAGGCAGGATGCAGGCAGGATGCAGGCAGGATGCAGGCAGGCAGGATGCAGGCAGGATGCAGGCAGGATGCAGGCAGGATGCAGGCAGGATGCAGGATGCAGGCAGGATGCAGGCAGGCAGGATGCAGGCAGGATGCAGGCAGGCAGGATGCAGGCAGGATGCAGGCAGGCAGGATGCAGGCAGGATGCAGGCAGGCAGGATGCAGGCAGGATGCAGGATGCAGGCAGGATGCAGGCAGGATGCAGGCAGGCAGGATGCAGGCAGGCAGGCAGGATGCAGGCAGGCAGGATGCAGGCAGGATGCAGGCAGGCAGGATGCAGGCAGGCAGGATGCAGGCAGGATGCAGGCAGGCAGGATGCAGGCAGGATGCAGGATGCAGGCAGGATGCAGGCAGGCAGGATGCAGGCAGGATGCAGGATGCAGGCAGGATGCAGGCAGGCAGGATGCAGGCAGGCAGGATGCAGGCAGGATGCAGGCAGGCAGGATGCAGGCAGGATGCAGGCAGGCAGGATGCAGGCAGGCAGGATGCAGGCAGGCAGGATGCAGGCAGGATGCAGGCAGGCAGCATGCAGGCAGGATGCAGGCAGGATGCAGGCAGGCAGGATGCAGGCAGGATGCAGGCAGGCAGGATGCAGGCAGGATGCAGGCAGGCAGGATGCAGGCAGGATGCAGGCAGGCAGGATGCAGGCAGGATGCAGGCAGGCAGCATGCAGGCAGGCAGGATGCAGGCAGGCAGGATGCAGGCAGGATGCAGGCAGGCAGCAGGCAGCATGCAGGCAGGCAGCATGCAGGCAGGCAGCATGCAGGCAGGCAGGCCGCAAGTATGCAACATTGGTCCCTGCCCACGGGTCTTGCTGTGGATGTGATGTGACCAGTTCTCTCAGCCGCTGCTGAGTTTTGTGCCATGATAAATTTACACCCTGGAACTGCGAGCTCAATAAAACCTTTTGGTGCTCTAGCTGTCTTAGTCGGGTGTTCACTGTAGCGGTACATCATGAAAGTAAAATACCATATAGAGGTATTTAAAAGTTATCCTCTGCCCTCTACAGGCATGTCATGCCACACATGCCTACGTCCAGTAATAATAAATAAAAATTAAGGTAAAATAAGGTGTAGAGTGATTGAGAAAGACATCCCAATGTCAACTCTTGTCTACATGTACACACACACACTCACACCCACACACACATGCAAATAAAAATAAGTGAATAAATAATTAGGGCCAAAGAAGTGTCACAGAGGGTAAAAAACAAACCTGGTGAGATGAGTTTGATTCCCAAAAGACGAGATGGTAGAAGAAAAAAATCTAAAAGGTAGTATCTGGTCTTTCTATGCGTGTCACAGCGTGTGTGTGCCTGCTCGCTTTCTCGGAATAAATAAACAGTAAATCAACATTTCTGAATAATAAATAATAAATAAATACTCTGTTAAAAAGAGAGAGACTGCGGGAAACTGATGAAAGACCACGCGCTCAGCAAGTATATAGAAGAAACTCTTAAAACCCAACAGTAAAACAAGCATTCAATGAGCAAATGGGCAAAAGGCAAAAAAAACCTTTCACCATGGAAGACTCTCAGACAGCAACAAGCATACAGAAGACTCCGACATCTGTAGCCACCACATCTGCAGCCACAAGGGAAATGCAATCCAAGAGCACCAGGCTCTGATGCTGATAAAGATGTCTGGTGACAACCTAGGAGCTGGGAAATGAGATACAATGCCCTGAGCTGCCTGCCGGTGGTCGTGAGAAGCATGAGACAGAAACCACTGGAAAACAGCTGGGAGTGCAAAGCAGCTTGGCAGTTTAAAAACCAAATGTGCAACTGCCACAGAACCAGGCCATCTGCACTGCGGGGCATTCATCCTGCAGATCGCACCAATTCACACTGCATGGGAATCTACATCCTCTCAAAATAAAGTTTAATTCAAAGATGGGCAGAAGGCAGACGTTTAGGCTAGCCTAATTCTTTTGCATAATTAACCCCCAGTGGCTGTAGTTGAGAAGCTGCCTTCCTCAGATGCTCCAGATCAAGAGTCGATGACGTGATGACTTGTCCTGCAGGTCCAGGGAGCCCAGCACTGGGCGGTCACCTGATTCACACAGTCTCCCCAGGCCCAGGAGCCTGATGGTAGTGGTCACCTGGTCCGCACAGTTCTGAGGCTCAAGAGACTCTGAGTCCCAAGAGCCCAGCGCTAGGTGGTCACCCAGCCCACACAGTTTACCTCATGACCCTGCCCTTACATACGGAAAGTCTGAAAGTTCACGGAAATGTCTCACAGCAGAAAATAACAGTACTATGCGTGGCAGTGGGCAAGATCTGTATGGTAAGAACAAGAACTAGGAGTGTCCTGCAGAGCAGAAGCCAGTTGCTACAAATGCCAGCCTTGCACCAAAGGTTATAAAACAAAGCCAAGTAGAAAAGTAAGCGCTTTACAGCACTTCGCATAGCCATTTCTCACCTCTTGAAAAGAGCCTCTTATGGCCTGAACTATAAACAAGAACTAATACCCTATGAAAAATCCCACAAGGAAGAAAATTCCAGGAATGGGTGATTAAAAGCTGTATTTGATAGCAATATTCAAAATGATTGCTTCCCTCCGAGGGCAGGAAGAGGTAAGCTAAGGCTGAGAGGCAGCAAGCGCGAAGACCTTGCGACTCAGCATCAGAAGAGTTGGGGCCTGCATTAAACTCAGTTAACGGGGGTCCCTGACACTATTCTGACTTGTCCCTTCAGTGGGAAAAGCTGAGTCCAATGGAGGTGCATCTGCAGCAATGATCAGTCTGGGGAGCACTCCGGCTAGACACAACTGTCTAGCTTCTGGAGGGCCGTGCTGTGGTTCGTGTCCACTGGATGGTGGCATGAAACCCAGCATTAGACCAGAACACACTCAGAAATGGTACTGGACAAAGCTGTCATGATACACAGGAAAGGTCAGGCTGGACCTACCAGGGTCGTCATCTATACCCATCTTACCATTTGCCATGCAGTATCAAATAACATGAGGAAGTTACCAGTATTTTGGTTTTTTATACTAGCTGGTGATAAATGGTTCTTGTTAAGGATCTTTTTATATGTGCTCATGTTGCAGGACAAAAACACAACTTGCACTAGTGCAGAGTCCCAATCTCAGGCAGAACTCATCTCCCCAGGGAGGAGGTAAGACTACAGGTCTCCCTTCTTTCCCTTAATGAGCAGAAATACTCTAGGATAAAGTAGAACACACTACGTGATTTACATCAAAGTTGCATCTGGCACCCCGATACCCGCATGAGAAAGCTGGGTGCAGCAGAGTACACTGTAACACTGGCACTGGGGGCAGAAACGGGCAGAGCCCTGGAGCCCTACTGACCTGCTCCAGATGCAGCAGGAGACCTTGTCTCACAAATAAGGTGGTGGGGCTCAAGAGATGGCTCGGGAGTTAAGTCTCTGCTTCGCAAGCGCAAGGACCCGAGTTCAGATCTCAAATCCCACCTAAAAACACCAGACAGAAATACCAGCGACCTGCACTTCCAGCCCCAGAAGGTGGAGCCTGGGAAACCCCAGAACAAAGCAAAGGGGAAGTAGAACAATTTAGGAGAATTTCCAGTCACCTTTGGGTCTCCAATTCCTCTACCACACACAGTACACACTCGATAGACAGACAGACAGACAGATGGTAGATAGATCAATTAAGTGGAAGTGGTCAAGGAAGACATCTGACGCGGGCCTGTGGCCTCCACATGCACATGCTCACACACATATGCACACTGCACGCACAGGTGCACACACATGGCCACATAAATAAATGCACAGTTACTACTGGATTTAATCTGATTCCATTTTTTCCTCAAAAAAGTATGATTTTGAGAAAAAATTTACATAGCCTTTATAACTGTCATTGATTTGATTTTTAATAGCAATAAACCATAAATTTAAAGCAGATGTTTTAATGAAGATATTATTTGTGCTGAATACTCTAAGGCAATGGTGAGCTGAAATCTAGAATAATTTTGAAGCCACAGCAAAAAAAACAAACAAACAAAAAAAAAACAACCAAATGATTAGTTGTTTATTTAAAATAGAAACACTGAAATGAATGGATTAATAACTATGTCAGAAACTAATGGCACTTCAATATTTGCATTTTCCTTTCAATATCACCTATCAAAATACCACCACTCAGGTTTTTGTAGATATTCAATAGACAATATTTTGTATGAGGTATTTTCTAGGAAACACCCATATATCCTACTGCCAGCTTAACCTCTGGAATCTGTGCACAGGAGGAAGAGGTGGATGGTGGTCACCATAAGGTTTGTAAGTAGTGTATACGCAAGTGCAGAGTGGGAGGTTAGGGTCAACACAGCCAGTCACTAACTAAGTGGATGGTGGCGTCAATCCACGCAGGAGGGAAGAGCCCACGAGTGGCAGCAGAGCACACGCAGGGCATCAGCTCAGGAGGATCGAGGTAGGTTACTGGCCCCTGCTAGGACAGAGACAAATGCAGGTAGCAGGGGAGTCACTGGTGGGTTAGCCCTGGCAGGAAGCAGGCAGGGAAGGAGGCTGGCAGGGAAGGACGTGGGCAGGGACAGACAGGAGCGGGCAGGGAAGGAGGCGGGCAGGGAAGGAGGCAGGCAGGGAAGGAGGCGGGCAGGGAAGGAGGCGGGCAGGGAAGGAGGCGGGCAGGGAAGGAGGCGGGCAGGGATCTGGCAGGAGCGGGCAGGGAAGGAGGCAGGCAGGGAAGGAGGCGGGCAGGGATCTGGCAGGAGCAGGCAGGGAAGGAGGCGGGCAGGGAAGGAGGCGGGCAGGGAAGGAGGCGGGCAGGGAAGGAGGCGGGCAGGGAAGGAGGCGGGCAGGGAAGGAGGCGGGCAGGGAAGGAGGCAGGCAGGGATCTGGCAGGAGCAGGCAGGGAAGGAGGTGGGCAGGGGCAGACAGGAGCGGGCAGGGAAGGAGGCTGGCAGGGATCTGGCAGGAGTGGGCAGGGAAGGAGCCTGGCAGGGATCTGGCAGGAGCGGGCAGGAAAGGACGCTGGCAGGGACAGACAGGAGCGGGCAGGGAAGGAGCCTGGCAGGGATCTGGCAGGAGTGGGCAGGGAAGGAGGCTGGCAGGGACAGACAGGAGCGGGCAGGGAAGGAGGCTGGCAGGGAAGGAGGCGGGCAGGGATCTGGCAGGAGCAGGCAGGGAAGGAGGTGGGCAGGGGCAGACAGGAGCGGGCAAGGAAGGAGGCTGGCAGGGATCTGGCAGGAGTGGGCAGGGAAGGAGGCTGGCAGGGATCTGACAGGAGCGGGCAGGGAAGGAGGTGGGCAGGGACAGACAGGAGCGGGCAGGGAAGGAGGCTGGCAGGGAAGGAGGCGGGCAGGGATCTGGCAGGAGCGGGCAGGGAAGGAGGTGGGCAGGGAAGGAGGCTGGCAGGGACAGACAGGAGCGGGCAGGGAAGGAGGCTGGCAGGGAAGGAGGCGGGCAGGGATCTGGCAGGAGCGGGCAGGGAAGGAGGTGGGCAGGGAAGGAGGCTGGCAGGGACAGACAGGAGCGGGCAGGGAAGGAGGCTGGCAGGGAAGGAGGCGGGCAGGGATCTGGCAGGAGCGGGCAGGGAAGGAGGCGGGCAGGGACAGACAGGAGCGGGCAGGGAGCAGCTCTGGCAAAGACTGGGCTCTCCAAGGACCTTGGGTGACGTGCTCACTCAGGCAGCAACTGTGTCGCCTCGAGGGTCCCACCTGTCACCTCACTGCATGTAGCAGATGCTCAGGCCAGACATCAACAGCCTACAGTGAGAAGGAAGCTTCTGCCCTCACTCTACGACTCCCAGTCAGCTCTTCTCTCGGGCTCCAAGGCATTAGCTTCTGCCCTGCTGCTGCTGGCGACGGCTGGGGCCCCTGGTCCTGGGTGGCCTTTGTAAATCACAACAGTCTCTAGGACAAACCCACAGGCGTATGTGGCCTGGAGGGAGTGGCCTGGAGGGCATGCCCGCAGACCTCACCGAGCCCCCCCCCCAGCCCTCATCTCAGGCTGCAGAGAGCCAGTTTGTCCTAGTGTAGCCATCTCAAGCCAGCTGCGAGAGCCACGGTCCTGTCCTCTCTGTAAGCATCCTCTCTCGAACCCAAATGAGGAATACATCATTGCTCCTGCTGACCCTCGCCGGGCCGCTATCTGCACGTCTCCAGAGAGCTGCACTCTGTCCTCGCAAATCTGTTTGCCTCCTTCTTCGGTCTCAGCATCTTTCTCCAACAGCTGCTGCTGCTTTTTGTTTGGCTCTCCCAAAGTCTTCTGTCAGCTTAGAAACAGACTTCTCCAAGTCAGGGATCTGCAATGTTCTTGCCCGGATCTCTGCAGCCCACTACCGTTCCACTCACGTGCCTGCTCAGAGACACTTCTGCCATCACCCACAGGTGACCCCCTCCTTCCCAGCTGCAGGCAGTGAGTCTTGCCTGTAGACGGCCTGTCTTCTAGGCGCTCAGTCCCCGTGGTGGAGAAGCTGTCTGCTTCTCTCCTCCAGCACCCACCCAGGCCTTCTGGCCCATGGGAGGCACACACAGCCCTGTGAAGATGGATGCGTGAGCCTCTGTCCGCCACAGCTCTACCCAGCTCCTGCAGTACTCGTGCCAGACACACAGTACACTTCCTGCCTAGGTCACAATCATGGCGGCCAAGCCCCAATCCTCCTTATGATGCTCAGAGCACCATGGAATTCCTGAGATGATTAGCTACATTTTGGATGGTGCCTCCTGTTTCTAACAATCACTGCTCTTTAAAACAGGACTGGGTTGGATCCCCAGATCCCAGGTTAAAATGCATAGTCTGGGAATCCTCCAAACGAGCTGACTGACCAGACTAGTCCTACAGGCAAGCTCTGGGTTCAGAGACACAGCCTCAAAACAATAAGGCAGAAGCACAATTGAGGATCATTTCCAATATCATCCTCGCCTCCACCTGGACACACTCACACCATATGCATTTGCCCTAGCGCACATGCGTATTATTACCCCACATGCAAAGCACATGCAAACATGAACATGCCCTGTCATAGTCAGGCACAGGTGTCAACTTGAACAGCTGAGGGTTTGAGTTCTGAGCACATTTGTAGAGAATTAGTGGTTAAGTCCAGAGCAGGCCTGCAGGAGACTGTCTAGCTGATGGGAAGGTCCAGCCCATGGTGGGTGAGACTAGGCTCTGGAGTAAGGTACCAAGAGCTGATTGAGAAAGTTGGCGTCTGTGTGTATACTTGGCTAGACAGGCTGGTCTAGCAAGTAAGGACTGTCCCTCTCTCAGCCATTATGTAGAGATGGTGTTGGTATGAGCTCTCCCGTCAAGCTCAACTGAGAACTGTAACGGGAATGATTTTAAGATCGCTAGAGACAAACAGCAGAGGTGTCTGCTTGGCACAAGCCAGATGGAACAGTGTTTTCCTTCTCCTCTTCTCAGGGATATAAATGCCCTGCCCAGGTCCCTCCCCACTGATGCCAGCAGCAACCTGCAGTGGACAGGGAGGTGGGTGGGTGAGTGCAGGGGTGCTGGGAGACAGTTGGGTGGGGCCTTTCTGACCTCCCTCAATCAGTGGCACATTTCTTCATTCTGCAGACTGCCTCGGTGGACCCTCCTGACCTAGCACCAGCACAGCCTGCCCACGGCGAGTGCTTCTGTCGGTCCTGAACTTACCAGCAGGAACCCAGGCCAACACGGGGTCTGTGGTCACGCGTGGCTGTTCCCACCTCGGTTAGCATCAGAACGAGTACTGATGGAACACTGACAGCAGCAGACACCTACTGCGTGACAAAGATTTCTAAACACTGGCTGCTTATCAGAGGAGAACTGAAATACTCCAGCACAACTATATTCAAGTCATAGCTCAACTTGCTTTCCTTACCTTCCAGGTCCACATCTCCCATGGGTTTACACTTAGGAACACTAGGACCAAAATAGGACTGGACCAAAGGTCCATCTGTGTGAATTAACAGAGACGACCAAATCTAGCACATTCTCTCTAGGCAGAACATTTACCATAACTAAATAATCAAACAGAAGACAAAAATCTCTTTGACATATGTTTTTAAACCCCATAAGTTAAAGCCACATCTAGAACAGATTTTAGTAAATAAGAATTGTGAACACGTCAAATCGAGAATATTCTGCTTACATTTAATTAGGTTTCCTTCCTGAGGAGAGGACTAAATAGCAAAGTACCAGGAATTTTCTAACAAGACATCATTACAGCCAAGTGGCTCGGAATGCTGTGATGGAGAGAAGCACTTGCCCAAGAGAGGTAGCAAAAACTAGCAGCAGCTTCTTCAGGAGGCACAAAGATGGGCGAGAAGACAGTGTGGGCTCTCCGAACCCTCCAGCCAGGCTGCCCGCAGCCCCGGCTAGTTCTACCCACAGTCCTACCTGTGGCTCCTGTCCACATTGTGACTGCCGGTGAGAGCCAGAGAAGGGGCCCAGTAGGGAGCAGCAGAGGTGGGCTGCTCAGTCATCTCATCTGAGGACTGACACGCCCCTGCCCCACGGACCTGCCAGCTCCCCACTCTGCGGTCAGAAAGCAGTGCCTTCAGGGGGGATGGACACAGGGAGGCCGAGACTCCCTGAAAGCAAAGCCAGCATCTACAGCAGTCTTCCAAAGTCACACACGATCAAAGACGAAAGGTATGAGCACATCCCACAGAAAATCAACGCCAATGGATCCTAATAAGGTTCTCTGGGAAGTGAAAAGCCAAATCTGTTGGAAGAGGGGGAGCACATGCATCAGGCTAACTGCCCCTTAGGGTGAGCAAAACACTGCTACTACCAGCTCCCCAAAGCCAGGACAGTCGGCTTCCTGGTGGGGGTGGAGGTGAGCCTCTCAGAGGGCCAAACGATTCCAAGAGTTAAAAGGAGTCGCATGGGTGAGGGCTCCGAGGTAAGGTGCACAGAAGAGCCTGTCTGCCTCCACCAGGCACGTGACTCTCCAAAGCTGCGTGAGGCAGCGGTGATTTATGGTCTGCCCGCCATTACAGTACAAAGACTTACATAGTGACTAACCGTCTCTCATCCCGCAGAGGGTGGAAGGCTGCTAAGGCTTCGTTCAGGTTTGGAGGCCCAGCTGCACAGAGTGTCTTCCTTGCCTTTGGAAGCTCGCTTTCAACAGAAGCTTCTCATTCCCACCAGCAGCCATCCACCCAGCTTTCACACAGCTTCCTCCTACACACGCGCAGGTGTCGCTCTACACAGAACCAGGTACTGTTTGGACAGTTCACAGATGTTCCTGGGATGCTCTTCAGTGAGCTCTGTTCTGGCACCTCTGCAGGTCCAACACACGAGCACAAGGACACACTTCAACGTCACAGCTGAGGGTCCCCGCACACAGACGGACAGGTCAGCACGTGCAGGGACACTGAGGGAGGCGTGTACTGTACTTAGGAGGAACTAGTCCTGGTAGTCCTGGTCATGGCGTGGTTGCACAGTGACCTGGGGTGGGTCCCCATGAGCCACCACAAAATAGTGTCACTGGGACGGGGGGACTAAGGGTTTCCAAAGTCTCTGACATTTTGCAAGTTTGAAACATTTGTTTTTAATCCTGTTAACACTGATACGTATTATTCTAATGTGTAAACTTTGTGCCTAAAACCAAATTATATCATGTATATGGCTCATGCAGAAACTTCCAGATGCCCTCCTGCCCACACTTGTCCATCCTGCGATGTGACACTCTCCTCAGTGGGCGTGGGAAGGACAAAGCCAGCGGCCGAGACAACAATGGATGGGGGTGCCCCCCAGAAAACCAGGTGGGATGATGAAAGACCCCAGCCTTGCAAGGCTCCTCGACCAGCGAGGGCAGTGACAGCCGGGTGCCCCTCCCTGGAAGTTCTCTACCGGCGAAGCACAGACACCCCCAGCCAGCAGTGGTGACAGGTGTGGACCCGGGTCCATCCCCCACGGGGGTGTTGTTTGTGGCCCTGCCATTCAGGTTGCTCTGTGCGCCCCCTACTGGTGTGAACGGGAGCCACATGGCAAAGCCAGCCGGGCCTCTGGGTAACTGATGGCTGACTCTTTCACGGTGCCCGTCTTGCTGCTCACAGCCACTGACCTCCTGCCCTCGCCTCACGCCCACGTGCCCAGCACACATTGCACCTGAGATCTTGCGTTGGTCCACACACACCTGCGTGCCTTCTTCCTGCCCTCGCACACATGCCTGTGTGGTAGCCACATCCAGAAAGCTCCATGTGCCTGAGGCAAGACACGTGCTTCCAGCCAGGAGTCCACTGGGACCAAGTCACACAAGACAGGCTGTAGAGCAGCCCTTGGGCTGAGAGTACAGGCCAGCGCAGACTGCACATTCCCTTACATTAAAACACTGTAATTTATTTTTCAGATTAAAGGAGGAAAGGGTAACCATGTAAATTATATTTTCCACATTAAGATTTAATTATACTGAGAACTAACACTGCTGATATTTATTTTAGATCAAATTTCTTTAACACCCCAAGTATGACTGCATACATTCCCCGTCTCGAGCTTGCTGGAGAACTCCCTGCTAACTGCTATCCACGGGCTGCACCTCCGGCTAAGAGGGGACCTGCCTGGCAGCAGGTCCTCATCTGTGCCGCAAAGCCCAGCCCATGCAAGAGAAACACACCTGGTCTAGCACAGCCCGTCCTAGAAAATCTGAGGTTTCTGTCCATGTTGCAGTCCGCCTGCATGGTTGCTGATAAATGACCAGAACACAGCTTAAAGGGAACAAGGAGTTTACTTTCTTACAATAGTCCGGTTACAATTCATAGTCCAGCTTGACAGGAGAGCACACACCAACACCAGGGACGAGGGAACTGGCCACCATAACGGCTGAGAGATGGACAATCCTTACTTGCCAGACCAGCATGTCTGGCCAAGTGAATAGAAGGATGCCAACTCTCTCAACCAGCTCTCTCTGATTTATCCAGGGCCTAATCCCACCCACCATGGGCTGGGTCTTCCCCAGCAGCTAGACAATCTCCTTCAGGTTTGCTCTGGGCTTAACTCAACCATCAACTCTCTACAACTGTGCCCAGAGCTCAAACCCTCAAGAGTCAAGTTGACACCTGTGCTTAACTATGACAGTCCACAACACTGTTTTCACTGGAAGGCCAGCAGGCTTTTACATTTGGCCGTAGAAGCATCTTATCTCAACAGAGAGCATCATACCTGCGCCACGGTGCTACCAACACCCCTCACCATACCTGTGCCACGGTGCTACCAACACCCCCACTACACCTGTGCCATGATGCTACCAACACCCCTCACCATACCTGCGCCACAGTGCTACCAACACCCATCACCATACCTGTACCACGGTGCTACCAACACCCCTCACCATACCTGTGCCACGGTGCTACCAACACCCCTCATCATACCTGTGCCACGGTGCTACCAACACCCCTCACCATACCTGCGCCACAGTGCTACCAACAGCCCTCACCATACCTGTGCCATGGTGCTACCAACACCCCTCACCATACCTGTGCCACGATGCTACCAACACCCCTCACCACACCTGCGCTGTTAATACCAATGCCCCCACTACACCTGTGCCACAATGCTACCAACACCCCCACCACACCTGCGCTGTTAATACCAACACCCCACCACACCTGCGCTGTTAATACCAACACCCCACCACACCTGTGCTGTTAATACCAACACCCCACTACACCTGCGCTGTTAATACCAACACCCCACCACACCTGCGCTGTTAATACCAATGCCCCCACTACACCTGTGCCACAATGCTACCAACACCCCCACCACACCTGCGCTGTTAATACCAACACCCCACCACACCTGCGCTGTTAATACCAACACCCCACCACACCTGCGCTGTTAATACCAACACCCCACTACACCTGCGCTGTTAATACCAACACCCCACCACACCTGCGCTGTTAATACCAATGCCCCCACTACACCTGTGCCACAATGCTACCAACGCCCCACCACACCTGCGCTGTTAATACCAACACCCCACCACACCTGCGCTGTTAATACCAACACCCCACCACACCTGCGCTGTTAATACCAACACCCCACCACACCTGCGCTGTTAATACCAACACCCCACCACACCTGCGCTGTTAATACCAACACCCCACCACACCTGCGCTGTTAATACCAACACCCCACCACACCTGCGCTGTTAATACCAACACCCCACCACACCTGCGCTGTTAATACCAACACCCCACCACACCTGCGCTGTTAATACCAACACCCCACCACACCTGCGCTGTTAATACCAACACCCCACCACACCTGCGCTGTTAATACCAACACCCCACCACACCTGCGCTGTTAATACCAACACCCCACCACACCTGCGCTGTTAATACCAACACCCCACCACACCTGCGCTGTTAATACCAACACCCCACCACACCTGCGCTGTTAATACCAACACCCCCACCACACCTGCGCTGTTAATACCAACACCCCACCACACCTGCACTGTGATGCATTCCTGACACAGCATGTGGAAGCTCCTCAAGAGAACTCATGGACGGGCTGGTGGACAGGAAGACGGGCGGATGAATGGTGGACTCTACATCTCCACCTCACTACAGTTCCTACAAGACCCTTTTTGTGGAGTGAGCGCCCATCTGGCACTGGGGAGAGGATCGTGACAGATGGCTGGGCGCTGCGCTGCGTAGATCACCCGTGGCCAAACGTCCCTTCCACCCTGTGCAGGGGACGCTCGGTGTCGGCGCACAGTCTCGTTCCCACAATATACTCAGCCCCACTCAGGGCCACAGCAGAGCCTCAGACCAGAGAGACGACAGGGCCGCCCTTCACATGTGCGCAGAAGGCCTAGGCGCAAACTGAAGGCATCGTCCCTTGAGCAAACGCTCCTTGACTCTACGATGTGGCGGGGGCACCGTGAAGGAGCAGCTCTGTGTTACACCCCTCGCCTACGCAGCAGCCCCGCTGTGGGACGGCGATGCAGCAGGCTGGGGGGCTGGGGGGCCATGGACCCGCACCAGCAACATCCGCCTGCCAATACCGAGACAGCAACGGCCCTCCGCACGTCTGACGAGCGGGCGTCCCTTCTGAGCTCACGCAGGCCACCATGTGACTGTGAGGAGCAGTAGCCAGGCAGGAAGCTCAGGAGCGAAAACCACTGCGTAGCGCTCGGGCCTATCCCACTTCAGCAGCAGCTTGCCATCGCGCTAGACTGAAGCAGAGTTAAATTTTAAAAGGGAGGCCTTATCCCAGCCTCAGAAAAAACATAACTAGGCTACATGATTCGTAGTCCCTTAAGGCAATATAAAACACCCCACTTTATATCCTCAATGGCTATGCCAATTTTGTATAATGGGATGGCCAGTTTTAATAATCCCATTTTAAAAGCATTTTCATTAGTTTCAAAGACCAAAGACAGAGCAAATCACCACACAGTCATGCTGCTTAGTAACGCTCAAGAAGAGCTCACTCAGCAGCTTGACCAGGGGCAAAGCCCCATGGAATACGCTAAAAAATCTGGACAGTTCTTTACAATGCAGCCCACATCAGAGACTTCCTGCCGCAGAACACAGCTCCAGGGAGTCCAAAGAAGGGCAGAAGGCACATGAAATGGTCTGCAGCCAGCTTAAGAGGAGGACAGGTCAGCCTGGGCCGCTCCGTGTCCCCAGCCGGGTGTCTAGTGCTACAGGTCACAATATAGGCGGCATTTCTAAACTTGGGACCTTACATCAGTTTTCCCTTTAGTTTTGCTTTGGGGTTTCTAATGACTGGAACCTTGACTTTCTGTCTCTGGAAACTTAAGCAAGGACACAAAGCCAGCAGGACCGAGCCAGCGGAGGTGACGGTGAGTCACTCCTCATCTGGTACACGTACAAGCACAATGCCCATGAGGACAGGGACCACAATGTCCTCCTGTCCCAGACTTGTTCCATCGGTGTCCTAGTCTTTGTTCCACTGAGCAAATGCTCTGAAATGAATTTCTTGCTCTTTTAAAAACTACGGCTAGCTCTGTTTCCTGAAGGACGGCCTTCTTGCTGTGGAGCATCCTGAGGAGCCAGCCATGGGGGCAATGCCTGGAAAGGGAGGTGGGGCCAAAGGGGAGGCCGGTCTGCAGTCGGCTGCTCTCAGCTACAAGTGTCTTCACTGGGACATTTCTAATATTTCCAATTACAGCAAGAAAATAACTGCTGGCGACTTTTATAGAGATGTTCCCCACCCAAAGTCAATAATTTATAATTATATAATAGTGTGCAACTTCTAAATCTGGCTCTAAGACAAAAATACAAATTTCAGTGTCTTAATTTAAAACTTAATGCTTTAAATTAAGTAGAATTAAGAACTGAAATTAAGGCGGGCGGTATCTGTGAGGAGCTGGCACCTGCACCTGCAGGAGGGAAATATTTCCACACTGGTGGTTCTGGTCTAGCGCTCCCAGACCAGGGCACACTTGGGGTAAAAGTCAGTAACAAAGAGTGGCACTAAAGGCAGTCACTACACTCAGAGAAAAACCTGGCAGTGCTCAAAGCTACAAACTCCCAAGGGTGCACAAACACCTTTGCAAAGGCGTCCTTCAGACGTTGAAGCTGAAAGCATCTCTGCTCGTGCTCACGACAAGCTTCCAAAGCTTCCTTTGTCAGACGGCCCTTCCAAAGTCCACAAATGCCAGCCAAAGAGATACTAAAACCGACAGGAAGACAGAAAGCCGCGCACCAGACAGGTCAAACGCAAAGCAGCCCACCCCAGAAAACGCTGTGTGTGGCGTGTAAAGTCTGCCTCACACATTTGAGTAATTAATTACCTTTCCTCTCACAGCGCTTCTTGCGCCTCCTTTTATACCGACGCCCCACGATGCTGAAGAAGGCCCCCGTGTTCAGAGTCCCCAGGCACAGCGACGCCGTGGGGGTCCCTGAGTGGCTGCCAGGCCCGAGCACTCCCAGGCTCATTCTCCATCCCCTGGTCACCAGCAGGTAGACAGGCAGGACGCCAGCGACTGCCTGCGCCCCTGTCCCGAGCTTGCTCATTAAACTGCAGAATCAGGCAGAACTGGGTTGAACAGGGACCAAATGCACCACGACATCCTCACACGCCACCCAGAAAGTGACGTGTGGTAGTTAACCCTCCTATGTACGCAGAAAGCACCAGGAAGAGAAGTGCAGAGAAGGCAAATCTTTCTGGGGAGAGAACCTCCCATAGCAAACATATCAAAGTCCTATTTACACAGAAATTTCTGAGGCATGGAGACAGAAGTATCCCAAAAGAGCACAGTGTAGGACAGAAGCGCAGAAAAGACTATGTTGTTGCACAGCATGCTGCAGACGGGTGATGTGGAGACACAGAGCCGTGAAAATGCCAGACAATGGGAGGCAAGTGCAGACCCACCTCCCTGACCCTGCTCCTCTTCCACGTGCTTGGAGCCAGTCCTGACCTGGTTCCTGCACGACTAGAGAGCAAGGCGCAGCAAACGCCCTGCTACTGCTGTGGGCTCAAGGGTAGGCAGGCACCAACTGACATGCAGAGCCAGACCAGGACCAGCAGGTCCACACGTCCCCATGTGTGCATGCATGTGCACACATACATGTGTAAGTCACAGGTTCATACCATTCACGTACACACTTGTACAAGTATGCGTAGATTACACGTAGCAGTTCCTGTGCCCATATGTACACGGGTGCAGGCTCACCACATGCACGCCTCACAGTACACGGGGGCCTGTCGCTCGGATCTACGTGCCGGCACAGCACAACCCTGAGCCCTCGAGAACGCGAGTCAGATATGCTGGCTGGGCGGGGGTCGTTCCCACACTAAGGCTTGTGTCCCAGAACAAAGCACAGCATGCAAACTTTGGAGAAGAGCTGGGGGGATGCGAGTGGAGAAAGCACCAGGGTCAGAGAACAGGCAGGTCAACTATCGACTCCCCTCTGACCAGCAACGCTCAGGACCACTGCCGCGCGAGTGTGGTAGCCTGCAGCTACATAGCGCCTGGCGCGCTTCCTTCCCTTGCACTTGAGTGTGCGCACCAACCCTGCCCGTACAAGCCACACGCTCTGCTCTACTGCAGACAGACAGGCCCTGCATCCCACGGTCACAATCGCTCAAGAGTTTATAAAGCTGTTCATATGATGGAATGAAAATTTAAATTATTTTGAGTTAAACATTGATAAGCTTATTTATATTTTATAACTTTAAGAAATACTGTTGATATTAAAGTCCTGTTTTTTATTTTTTATTCAAATATAAACATTCAGTTGAAATATGTATATGTTTGTACACTTTAACTTCATTATTACATATTTTATTTTCTAATCCTTTAGCTCAAGTTCTGCATCTTTATCTCTGAGGTCTGACAGAAGACTTCATGCCTTCACATTGCCTTTTTTTTTTTAATATTTTTAAAAACTCTTTCTAAATGTACAAAACGGGCCATGACAACCTCCTTTGGGTTATTATGATCAAAACGCAAAGTACCTGAAAAAATTTAACCTACAGCATGGTGATTTTGCTAGAATAAAATCAAATAGACTCGCAGAAGTGTAAGGTACACTAACTAACACACATGGTCTCAGGTGGCCACTTAGTCCAGCCAGAAGTCTCCCCAAGAAGGCTCGCATGTGTGGTTAAAACCCAATTCAGACTCCTTGGTTGTTCTGCCAACCTCCAGTCACAAGAACCACAGCTTATACATTTTTCTGTCTTGAAGGCGTACCTCTCAGAACTGTATCAGCACTGCACTGGCCCGGTTTAGGGCTTTAACTATCCAGATAGAACATGTGGCCCTCACTGTGCTCTTATCTCAGGTCCCACCACTGCTGCGCCAGGCCAGGCCAGGCCAGGGATAGGAGATGAAGGGGAGGCCCTGGACGCGGTGGGCACCCTGGAGAGCATCCGCTTTGCAGATGGCTGCCACCTGCTCATCTCTGCTCACGGAGCAGGCTGGCTTGCTCCCGGCCCATGCCCCCCGATTCATGCCCCCACAGGAGGCAGAGCTGTAGCAGACTCCTACAGAAGGGGCGAGGGCGAGAGACTGGCAAGAAGACCCAGGAACCAAAGCCCTGGGCAGAGAGGCCAACTCCACAGCACTGCCAGAAACTGCGTGGAGGCCCCGTGTGGCGTACAGTGCAGGTGTCTGGGATGGCAGACAGGGCCTGCCTGACTTCCAAAGGTCCTTCCAGCCACAGCAACCCCTGACCATTTCCCCAGAGCTGCTAGAAGGACGGCGGATGTGGACGGACAGGGCTGGTGGAGGAGGAGAGGGCTGAGCAGATCTGTCAGAGCAGAAAGGACACGGTGCTCAGACGAGGCCTGGGTGAAGGAGGAAGAGAAGCACATCCCTCGGGAGAAGCGGCACCAGGCACAGAGCGAGCTCCTGAGGGCGCCGTGGGGAGCACTCATGCGACGGGAGCTCGGCACTGCTAACCCTGGCAGCTGTGCACACCTGAATCTAGAGCTTACAGCGCAGAGCCCTGGGTGTTTCCTGGATGTGGGCCAGAGCCTTGTAACTGCTTCCTCTCTGACTAGTCCTGTGCCTGCTGGCACATGGTCCCCTGTCACCCTCAGAGGCCCCAGGCCTGGAACCCACTGCAGCACAGGCTCTTCCCACAACACAGAGCTGTCAATCACGACTCCAGCTGCTGTTCTCCAGCTGCTGTTCTCCAGCTGCACCTCAGTACGCACGGAGGACCTCAGTACCTGCTACGGCTGGTGCAAAGACACCCCCTCCCACCAGGATCTGCAGATTCAGTCCAACATGAGGGTGTTTGGTGAGTGAACATGACCCCCACACAAGTATCATGTGAACTGTCGTTATACTGTTTAGAAATGACAAGAAAAGTCTGGATACGTTAGCACAGATGCATTTTCCCCACATGTTTTCAACCCATGGCTGGTTGAGTCTGTGGAGGTGAAGCTATACACTTGTGGGGCGCACTAGTAGGCAGGGACATTCAGAACCACGCCGGCTATGCACAGAGCCTCAATGTCTCGTGCACACTTTTACACTCCCTGAGGCTGTTAGGGCCTGGGAGCTATGGGCAGTCTGGGAACGTAAACAGTAAAGCCAAGCAGGGGAGGTCGCTGGAGAAGCCCCTCTCTGGCTGATGCTGCTTTTGCTGCTTTCACTGTCCTCAGAAGAGAACAGTCTGCTATGGAAACGCCCCTCTCCAGCTAAGGCCGTCGCCCCCTCTCCAGCTAAGGCCGTCGCCCCTCTCCAGCTAAGGCCGTCGCCCCTCTCCAGCTAAGGCCGTCGCCCCTCTCCAGCTAAGGCCGTCGCCCCTCTCCAGCTAAGGCCGTCGCCCCTCTCCAATCTAAGGCCGCCGCCCCTCTCCAGCTAAGGCCGTCGCCCCTCTCCAGCTAAGGCCGTCGCCCCTCTCCAGCTAAGGCCGTCGCCCCTCTCCAGCTAAGGCCGTCGCCCCTCTCCAGCTAAGGCCGTCGCCCCTCTCCAGCTAAGGCTGTTACCCTCTCCAATCTAAGGCTGTCACCCCTCTCCAGTGTAAGGTTGTCACCCCTCTCCAGCTAAGGCCGTCACCCCTCTCCAGCTAAGGCCGTCACCCCTCTCCAGCTAAGGCCGTCACCCCTCTCCAGCTAAGGCCGTCACCCCTCTCCAGCTAAGGCCGTCACCCTCTCCAGCTAAGGCCGTCACCCCTCTCCAGCTAAGGCCGTCACCCTCTCCAGCTAAGGCCGTCACCCCTCTCCGCTAAGGCCGTCACCCCTCTCCAGCTAAGGCCGTCACCCCTCTCCAGCTAAGCCGTCACCCCTCTCCAGCTAAGGCCGTCACCCCTCTCCAATCTAAGGCCGTCACCCCTCTCCAGCTAAGGCCGTCACCCCTCTCCAGCTAAGGCCGTCACCCCTCTCCAGCTAAGGCCGTCACCCCTCTCCAGCTAAGGCCGTCACCCCTCTCCAGCTAAGGCCGTCACCCCTCTCCAGCTAAGGCCGTCACCCCTCTCCAGCTAAGGCTGTCACCCCTCTCCAGCTAAGGCTGTCACCCCTCTCCAGTCTCCGGCCTGAGACTCCAATCTCCAATCTAAGGCTGTCACCCCTCTCCAGTCTAAGGCTGTCACCCCTTCCAGCTAAAGCTGTCACCCCTCTCCAGCTAAGGCTGTCACCCCTCTCCAGCTAAGGCTGTCATCCCTCTCCAGCTAAGGCTGTCACCTCTCTCCAGCTAAGGCTGTCACCCCTCTCCAGCTAAGGCTGTCACCCCTCTCCAGCTAAGGCTGTCACCCCTCTCCAATCTAAGGCTGTCACTCCTCTCCAGTGTAAGGTTGTCACCCCTTTCCAGCTAAGGCTGTCACCCCTCTCCAGCTAAGGCTGTCACCCCTCTCCAGTCTAAGGCTGTCACCCCTCTGCAGTCTAAGGGAGAAGGCCTTATAGTTTCCTGTCACAAGTGACTGTGGACAAAATCTTGGCTCTAGTCATGCACTGTGTTTAGCTCCAAACCCATGGTAAAGCTCGGGTACATGTATATTACCAAGGAATCAAAAGCAACCACAGGAAAGAGAACCAAACCACGAAGAGACAATGGCTCACAGTAAAGACGAGTTTCACTGTTATTTCCTTAGGAACAGGAAATGCTTCTCAGACCAACTTGGGCACAAGTAGTGTCTTCCTGTGTTTAACGTGGGGCTCAGCAACAGGCAGAGTGGATGGGAACAGCACTCAGGTATCTGTCTTATCGCGCATGGAATGGCACACACCAATCAACAGCCCATTTCTAGCCCCACAGATGGTGTATCTTTTGCTTTCTGTTGAGTTGGTGTAACTTTTGAGACTAGTAGTTTGTTTAACAAGACACATGGTACTCTAACTGTGGGGATCAGGGTATGTGACCTGGAGGAGCCTTGGTGTGTGCTGGTGCATTTGGCTCAGCTGACTGACTCTGAGTCATTCCACAGTCAGCAGAAGTTACGTCCTTAATTCTGTATGAGCATTTTTCTTCTTTTTTTTCCTTCCAATTTCTTTGATGTATCTTTAGGACGAGTGAAGACAAGCTTCAAAAGGAAGCCTGATTCATAAGCACTGAGGAGGTGCTGCAGATAGCAGCGACCTACAGCAGTGATCTACAGCAGCATCTACAGCAGTGACCTACAGCAGTAATCTACAGCAGTGATCTACAGCAGTAATCTATCTCTAGCAGCAATCTTCATCAGTGATCTATCTGTAGCAGCGATCTACAGCAGCAGTCTGTAACAACGATCTACAGCAGTGATCTATCTGTAGCAACAATCTACAGCAGTGATACCTATCTGTAGCAGTGGTCTATTTCTTTTAATTTTTTTAATTCAATTGTGCGCACGTATGCTTGTGTGTATGTGTATCTTCTACAGTGTGTGTATAGAACCACGGGCAAATTCGGGAACCACCATGGACGCCTCCACCTCCTCCTTGTTTACTCTGCCCTGGGATTCACAGGCTCCGCCCTACCAGGACCAGAAACGCAGGCCGCCCCTGCTTCCGCCTGGCGTCTATACGTGGGGTCTAGGATCCAAACTCAGGACTTTCCGCTTGCAAGGCAGAGGCTTAACCCCTGAGCCACCTCTCCAGCCCCAGCAGTGATGTATTTAGCAGCGATCTACAGCACCAGACATACCACCCTGGCCGTCATATCACCAGTGTGCAATTTACAAAATTCAGAGCTTTTCCAACTTCAAAAGCATTCTGTTTCCATGCCAGCCGCCATGCCTCTGTTTAATTTTAGGGGACTGTCACGAATAGCCACACAACATTCAGCATTCTTGGTAACTAATTTCATTTTCATCTATGTTCTCAAAGCAAAGACTCTAAAATTTAATGTTCCTAAAATAATAACAGGATAAACCCTTAAAGGTATTTTTCTATTCCTACTACAAAAAGGAGTTTATTCTATTACAACTCTGAGTCTGTTATTCATTGGCTTTTTACATAAAATCAACACACGGGGGAATTATAATATCCTTAATATAATATTAAGATATTACTAAACGTCTGCTCTAAGCAAAGCAGCTAATAACTCTTATCCAACTAACAGGATACAACTAGACCAAGATGTTCTAAGTGCTCAAGTGGATGAAAAGACACAGCAGCTGCTTCATGGAACGCATCCCAGCAAGAAGCAGGAGGTGGACCAGATCCCTCACACAACTAGAAAATGTGGTGTCTCCTGCCCTGTAGATGGTGGAGGATGGCCTGGGGGGGCGGGGGGTCACCATGGGACCAAGTTTCTCCACTCTGGCAGACTGCAGAAGTAGACCTCGGGCTGGTGAGGAGGGGGCCTGAGCACAAGGGTGCACTTTCTATAAGTGGTGCCCGGGTAGGTTCTGTAGATACAGTGTCGGGCACTGGCATAACTGTAGAAGCGTTAACCGTGAGCCCAGCTCATAGGCTCCCAGGCCACGGGGAGGGGATGGAAGCCAGCCACTCAGCAGGCTCCAAAGGACTTTTCCTTTAGCAGAAGCCGGCCCAGGGCTGCTGGTCGGGCCTCTCTGCGCAGTCCAACAGCGCCATCTGCTGTCCAGAAGAGCCTCTTCCAAGGCCCACAGAGCAGCCCCGGATGGAGCTGGAGAGTGGCTGACACCAGTCAGTGCTGCTTGGAGCTGGTCTTCAGCCTGGTCTGGGTGCTACATGAATGGTGTCCGGGCATGCCACCTTCAGAAGGATGTCCTCTGGCAGTGATGGGCCAGATACTTCTGGGGCGTGGGGCTGCCTGCTACTACCTCAGTGACAGTGGACAGAAGTGCACATCTGTCAGGACAGACCAGAAGACATTTAAGTCCCATCACTGATCTGACTTTGAAGGCATCACTGAAACGGAAAGGAACGTCTAGGTTGTGTGCTGGCGCCCCCACAGGCCTGTCCAGCCCAGTCCCATGAGCCACCTTCCGGCCCCACTTGCTCCCGACTGCTCTTGCTTGTGTACCCACCCCTCGTAGCCTCCTGTTAAACACCTGTTCAGATCCCAGACTTGTTTATTCCACATTGTTGGCAAAGTCCACTGTCCTCCCCGCTGGGCCTCAATGGCTTACATTCCTGCCCGAGACCACCAGAGGCCACGCATGCTGGCTGCCCGGGACTACCAGAGGCCACGCATGCTGGCTGCCCGGGACCACCAGAGGCCACGCATGCTGGCTGCCTGGGACCACCAGAGGCCACGCATGCTGGCTGCCCGGGACCACCAGAGGCCACGCATGCTGGCTGCCCGGGACCACCAGAGGCCACGCATGCTGGCTGCCCAAGGCCACCAGAGGCCACGCATGCTGACCGCTGACTGTCTGGCTCTCCATGGTACCCTCTTCCTTAGGGTGCTCACGGAACTTGACTGGTATTGGACAAAAGCCCGACAAGTCCGGGAAGCCACAGAAAGACCACGCCAAGTGGGAGTCACGGGAGCACGGGAGGGCGCCACGGCACGGGGCACAGCCCTCTGGGCATGGCTGTCGGGAAGGGAGGAGGCAGTCTGGCTCGAGTCTCCCAAGTTCTCCGTCCCGCGTGGAAGGAGGTCTCGGGTGCTGCAGATGACGCAGAGGCAGGGCACCGGGCACACTGCACGCTGCTGTTTCTCAGGCCCCTGCCTATGGGACATGCGGGAACCAACCAGAAGTTCAAATTCTCCCGAATCTACATGCCAGTCTCATGATGCAGCAGCGTTCAGCAAAGAAATGACGGTCAGCTTCCGAAGCGTCCCAACATAGACAAACCAGGACTCCCCACTTAGAAAGATTTAACCTGATGCTATTCAAGCCAAGCTTTACTCAGATCACTTCAAATTTCATTTAGAAGGAAAAGCAGCCGGATCACGGCCCCCATCGTTCTTCAGCTTGCCCTGCTATAGACAAGCAAGGGCTGTCTCCTGGGCAAGAGTGGCCTCCCTGCTGCCAAGGGATCCCAGGGCAGGATCCCAGGCACTACGTGCCCCACGCACCTCCTCCAAGGCAGTGCCAGGCTCCTGTCAGAGGCCACCTGGGGTCTCTGCTCTCCCTACACAGCAGCCACAATGCACGGCGTCCCAGGGCTCTCTGCTCCCAGCAGACCCCGCGACCCTGTCCTGTCTCTCCAGGAGACAGGGTAGAACGTGTGTGTTAAGTACACAGTACAATAAGATCTCCCTAGAACTGTGGCTGCTAGATGGTGACTGCCAATGGTCAGCAACTCCATCCCTCTCCCTGGGCCTCAGCTCAGGCTGAGGGGATCTGAGGACAGGCAGCGTCAAAGGCAGCCTTTCACAAGGTGCCTGCCCGTTAGTGAGATCACGTAGGAGACTGCAGAGCCTGCTGATGCCACCAGGGGGCGGAGTAAAAGGAGGCAGAGCGGGGCCGGGGCCATGACCGCATCTCTGAGGACACCACGACACCACGCTGTGCACCACTGTGTGACTTCACTCCTCCAGAGTGGGGCAGGCTGAGAACCCTCCTAGCTACAGCCCTCTGCGGAGTCCTCCATTAGACTCGTCATGGTCTATAACTGCCCCAACCCCTGCTATTAAGGGGGTGCTCAGTTTCACTCCAGCTGTCTCCAAAGTTGCCTCAGAACATGGGGCGGCAGCTTCTGCCCAGCCAAGCCCTGCAAAGCCCTTCACTCCTCTCTCCTGGGACTGTGCTGTGCCCACTGCTGGCGTGCAGCACACGGCGCACCCGTTTCTTTTCTCCACTTACTAACTAACCCTGAGCTGCGGCCAGCAGGCCCCTCAGCTCTGGAAAGTCTTTCTGCTCTCCTGCCTGCCTCTCGTGACGTCTCTCATTGCCTGGTAGTGTCAGCCTGCCTGGTAGCTACCGTCAGTATCGATGCACACACCTCTGACAGGTCCACAGCTGTCCGATACGCACCTGTGAAATACAAATGAAGCAAACTTCGCCCAGTCTGCGTGGCTGCAGGCGTGGGTGTGTGCGTGCAGCGGGACATCCCTCTGGAATGACATGAGAGAGGGATCCTATGGGTGCAGTTGAGGTTCTTAACCGACTGTGCTCGCCAGAATGGAGGCTGTCCTGGCTGGCTTAAGCTGCCTGTGTAAACCCTTAAGGTGTGGAAGAACAAGAGCCACCAGGGGCCAGTGAGACGGCTCAGCGGTGAGGCACCTGCCTGCAAATCTGGCAATGTGAGTTCAATCCCAGGAAGCTCACATGGCAGAAGGAGAAAACTGACTTCTGAGCGCTGCCCTCTGGCCTCCACCAGCAAGCACATTCTCTGTAAGTAAATATTTTAAAAAGGAAGAGGTAGTGGCCAGAGGACGTGCAATCACAATGACAAGGACATGCACCATGGCAGAGGAGACCACGTGACAGGGAACACGCCACGACGGAAGGCCGACATGACAGGGAGCAACATGCCGCCACCAGATTCTGTAGCCGTTTGCCTACCTTGTTGCTGATAAAATCAAGAACCGGCTTAAGGAAACAAGGAGTTTATTTCTCTTCCATTCCTGGTGATCGCCGCTTGTCTCCTTGGCAAAGGGCGCGCACCGCACCAGAGCGAGGGAACTGGTCCCACCATACCCACGTGGCGGCCGAGAGGGACGGCCATGCAGCCAGGCCAGCGTGTCTGGCTGAGCACACGAGGTCCCCATCTGATGGCCCTGAGACCTCGCTCCAGCATGTGCACCCAAAGCTCTTTCCCTACATCTCCAATTTCAGCGTTTTGCTCAAAGCCGAAATAAAATATTTTCGGTGCCATTTTACTCTGCCAAACGTTCAGAATCCAGAGGCAAGTCACTGTCCTAATCGTGAACTTCACCGCGCTGTTCACTAAGAATCTACCCTCCCTTTCCTTGGAGAAACTGAGCAAAATTATCACGCCACATCTGAGGGTCCTCCTCACAAACTGCCCAGCAAGAGGGAGGTCTACACCACACGAACCACGGGCTCCCACATCTCCTGGAAAGCTTCCAGAGCTCGGGGAGGCAAGGCCTTCCTGAGAGGCCGTCAGCGTCTGAGGAACTCAAAAAGATGGTTCATGGTTCTCATCATGGAAGCCTGGTGTGACAGTTAATGGCTGGTGTTAGCCTGACACACCTGGTATTAGCTAAGATGGCTGAGACCACACCTGGTAAGACCAGCTGAGGACACCTGAAGAGATTACCTGGATAATACATGACCATCCCCAGATCCCATCGGAACCTCCACAGATCTCATAGGATCCTCCCAGTAGTGGACCAGATAAAAGAACCACAGAAGAGAAGAGACCCTCTGTAGCTATGCTAGGAATCATTCTTCCTTCCGGCCACCCAGTTTCTCTGCTTCTTCAACCCTCTAGCCTTCCAACCCTCCGAGTCTTCAACTAGACTAAAGACTCTCTAGGAATCCTCCAGCCTTCAGCCATCACCCACTGGACTACTGGACTGAGCAGCTCCTGGCAGCCATCGTTGGACTACTCGGCCATATCTGTAAGCCAACTCAATACATTCTCTATTTATATATTCATTATTAATTCTGTAACTCCACAGAACCTGACCAATACACCTGTAAAGATGTTTCTTGGATTTTGGGTTTTCTAGGTAGAACTAATGAAGCAATTTCAAACCCTCTGGAATGATGGGCTGCTGAAAAAGTTAGCTCAGCACAGACACGAATACATTCTCTGACTTAACAGCTATTCCAATAGGCCACAGTGCACTAAGGCCTTCTGTGAACTCAGGAGAACCAATCAGGCTTGGCTGAAGCTCATGGTTCTTCTGTGGTACTCTTGAAACAAGGTTTACTTCTGTGCGCCCAAAACTGGCACAGCAGCAAGCAAATGCTCTGACTCTAAATTTTCACAAGTTCAGTGTCAGGAAATGATACTATCAAACTAGGCCAAAGAAACTTGCAGGACTGTGCTTGGCCACAAGAAGTGGACAGCACCAGAACATCCCCGGGACAGGTCCATATGCTACATGTGTCTCAGATGACACTGCCCTTCTGTCACCTGTCCAGTCCCCAGACCACTGCCCTCACATCCCTCTCACGGCCCCCAGTCTAGACCCTGGAACCTCCCAAAGCGCCGGTCCCTAGAAATATACCTGCTGTCAACATAGGCTCCACCACCATGCAGCCTCCCTCAGACGGCGACTTCCAGAGACCCACGAGCCTCTTGCATCACCCAAATGTCTGCTGTGCTGCAAGAGCAGGGGCGGCAGCAGAGGGCGCATGCACAGTGGCTTGGTCATCACTGATGCAGTCTCCTGTGCCTCAAGAAGGAGCAGAACTCTTCTGCAAACAGAATGGTGGGGGGCCACACACAGGGCTAGATACCCACAGTGCACCAGGCCCAGACCTAACCGTTCCATGCCCCAGCACGATGATGCTTCCGTGTCTTTAATGCACGAGCTTCTCCAGCAATGTAATCCCTTGGGAGGACAGTAAGACTGTACGCCTGGGGTAATCCTGGGCCTCACGGTACTTCCGACCTCAGTGACATCCATCACGGCGACCGTGGCAGGGCGGGGGGGCGGCGCACATGTCTCATCATGACAGGCATTTTATCATGCACTTCATATTTGTTTCTGCCACTTTGAGCATGACACTTTTTAATTACATGGCTATAATGATAACATGGTAGCGTATTCTACGAACTTCATTTTAAAGGGAAAGGAAGTGAAGTGTTTGCTATGAAAGAATATCTGGCATGTTGTAACAGTGAGAGATGCCCGGGAGAGCTTTAGTTCCTCAGCGTCTTCCTGCCACCTGTAAAGCCTGGTAAGTGCTGCTGGAAATGCAGTGTGACCTGTGAGGTGTGTTCAGAATTACCCTGAGGTATCAAGACACAGCTAACGTCAGTCTTCCCAAGGAACCAGCCAGGACAGGAATCGGGCAGGCCTCAGCTCCAGTCGGAGAGCCCCAGCTCAGTGCTATGCACCGAGGCAGAATCCTCACAAGGAATTAGCAGGCACAACGGGCTGGTGAGGACTGCTTCTCCTGATAAAGACATTTTCAGACAAAAACTTCCATGTTCATTTCTACTTTAATGGAAAAAAAAAAAGAACAACTACTGACAAGATTAGTTCTCGGCGCACGAAAGAAAAGCAGCAGCGCTTATTTCCACAGAGCCAGCAGGAGGAGCCATGCTCCACGAGGCTGCCCACCTCGCCCTGGGTCGGTGGCCTGCTTTCCTGCTATTTCTTTAGGAACAATTTATTTGTGCAAAGGATATAAATAATTCATTCCTCTAGAGCATGCTTACATTATGCAGATATATTTCCTACTTCACGTTCACAACATAATTAATGCAATGCTTTACTTCTGTGGCATGTTAAAAATAGGTGACCATCAATTGTGCTTAATGTGGCAACACGAAACCTCAGGTCTCTTCAGACTCACTCGAGTTCTGGGATCCTCAGTAAACTCTGCTTATGGAGAAAGTGACTTCGTATCACTAATGGAGCTGAGAGACAGGCCAAGGCAAAATAACACTGTCCACTGGCATGTAAGGCAGAGATACCTTGATGCCGCCTTTCCTCCCCTGCCTGTCCATCAAATCACCATTAGGTGAAGACAAAACAAGGTCTTTAAAGTCCTCAGTGGAGAACCACCGCTTTCTTGATATTTGCAGACACAAAGTGACAGGTGGACCTTTCCTGGCACAAGCTCAAAGCCCAGTGGTCGGAGCAGGCCTATAGCTGCTCCCCAAACATGGTGACCTCAGGGGCTGCCAGCTGCTCGCCTCTGCCCACACATCCTTGTAAACACCACCTGTCGGTCCCCTTGACTCTGCTGCCTCAAGTCCCCCACTAACAACACAGGCCAGACTCGCCCTTGATGCCCAGCCTTAGGTTCTGGAGTCACATGGTAACTAAGTTGCTCAACAGTGGGGTTTCAGCCTTGACCTCAGGCGGAAGAAGATGCCGACTCGATTACCGACAGCCACCAAAAGTACATTCCAAAGAAATTTCCTCATGGTCCCTCAGAGCAAGCCGTATGGACTGCAGAAGGTTTCAGCCTAGCGCTGGTGCAAACACTGAACAGCCCAACAGTGACGGATGCCACGGTCCCAGGACAGCTGGATGGGGAGGGTACGGAAGGTGTGAGCCCCAGCAGGACATGGAGGGGGCAGCAGTCTACGCTGGAAACAATCCCGCAAGACGCACTTCAGGGGCAGACAGATGACCTAAGCTTGGGGCTTTTCTCGCTTCGCTTCGAGACAGAGTCTTGCTATGCAGCCCGGGCTGCCCATCAACTCAACTCCTGAGGGCTGAAAATTCAGGCCTTTGCCACCACATCTGGCATGAAAATCATTTTCCATCTGGTTTTATTAGAGTTTTAAAGGATTTTATTTACCTGGAAATCTGTTCAGCTTTTGGGGGGTTCCTTTTCCGAGGCAGAGTTCTTTCAGAACAAGCAAACTGAGACGGCAGCTCAGCAGACCGAAAAAGAAGAGCGACTCGAGGGGCCGGTGTCTCCTTCAGCCTTGCCTTGAGCGCCCCATGACAACGTGAAAAGCTTCACTCTGAGAAACAAGAGAGACAATCACTTGACATTTATTTAATTCAATGTTAAAGGCTTTTTTATTTACCCTTTGCAAGTATTTGGTTGGTTGGTTGGTTTTTTATCCAGTCTGGCTGGGGAATCTAGGCTGGATTTGAACTTGAGATCTTCCTGCCTACCTCTCCCCAGACTTGTGATCACAAGCATTTATCACTACACTGACTCAGTGCTCTTAATATAAAAACTCCTCTTTTTATATAGAAGTTTACACCATCTCCTACTAGTTCTTATGAATTTTTAAAGGAGATACACATAACCAGTGAAGTCCACCACAGGTCGCTGCATACATTAATACCCACAAGGAGCTGCAGGTGAAATCTTGGACCTGCTTATTCTCTTAAATAAAATGCACATATCAACCACACTTATGTGCACACACATGGGAGCGTAAGATGCAGAAACACACATGCCTGGCTCACTCTGCCCTGGAGGCTGAGGACGGTGAAACAGTACCCAGCTCACTTCTCTCCACCTATCAACCAGTGAACGTCTAAGCACTTGGGGCCGGTCACCTGCAGAACTCCTATGGAATGTCTGGGTGGTCGTGCCCAGGGTAACTGGGCTTCAAGTGAACCTTGGAAGAACAAGGCCCGGGAGGAGTGTAAAGCACATGCCTATCACTCAGTTCCTAATGCTGCATGCCGGGCTCTGTCTCCTGAGAGTTTGCGCCAGGCCACTGGTGCAGGTGCTCTGGGGCGCAGGGCAAGGACACAGCCTCCAGCAAACCTTCGTGATGTGCTTTGCCTGGATCCCTCTGGGACTCAGGTCAGCTTGTGGGCAAGAGCAGACCTAAGGCACTGAGGGTGGAGACTGCCCTTCCCTTAACTCACACTTCCTCTCAATGCCTCACTGGCCAGCCGTGGGCCACAGAGCCACCCTGCCCACATGGAGGCATCTGGGCCAAGTGCCCAGAATTGTTCTTCTGCCACCCTGCCATGGCAGGGAAAAGAGCATGTGAAGTGCCTGGCATGGACCTCTGCCTGGCTGCATCACAACCCAGCTCTGCCAAGCTCCAGAGAGCAGCAAGAGTGCCAACCACATGGGCAAACCCTCACATGCTTCCCCAAGGAAACAAGGAGAGTTCACAGAAACAAAATACCACCCTATGGGTGAAGAGAGTCAGGCATTCTGTGAATCTCTCAGGTCAGGAGGCCACTTTGCCCATCGCACCCAGAGGGCAGAATGATACTGCCTAGCACCAAGTCTGCCTTAAAGGATGACAGGCTGTAGGCCCCACTTCCTGTTTTGGGCTATTGTCTCTAGGTTGCCAGGCCTGGCGAACAGGTCTGAGCAACCCAGGTACTGAAGTCACGTGCAAAGACGGTCAGCCAGCAGGTGCTGGCCACATCGCTGTGGAACTCTCCAGGACAAACACTGAACCGAGGACCCTGGTCTCCCGCCACAGGTCATCCTCCAGACATGAGGATCCCATTGAGGAATGAATCGCCATGTGGCAGAGGCTCCTAGTCATGCGCATCATAAATCAAGTGTGATGAGGTTTGGGATTAACACTTAAGTTCTGGCTGAACATACGGTAAGAATCTCACTTCCAAGTTTAACTGAAAATAGCAAATTCCAAGAAAAGCAGACATACTTATCAAGAGTGTAGTAGGACCAGAACACCTTACTAAATCACACACATGAAAGAATCAGGAACAAAACTCATCCCACAGTGAGCTCTCCACATGGAGGCTTCGCCGGAAGATTCGACACACCCATCGGGATGAAGAAGAAGGGAAGAGCGGGCCACTGTCATGCACACAGAGGTGCAGGTGAAAAGTGGCCCAACAAGGCGGGTGCTAGAAGTGTACAGATGTGAAAAGTCAGTCCTGTGACACCACTGCCCTGTCTCCTCGAGGCAAGCTGAATTCCAGGCGCAGGGACACATGTCTACAGGGCAAAAGGAGAAAGGCCAACATAGAACTTGAAAATGCAGGGCAGAAGTCACCTACTGGTGTGTGCAGGAAGGCGCATCAAAGAGGACCATGGAAAAACTGAGATGCCAGTGTCCATTTGCTTTAACCTGGTACATGACCATGCACTTAGAGTTACTCTTTCCATATCGGTGCTCTTCTTCCCTTTTTATCATTTCCAATGGAGAAATACACCATCTGTGAATGAAACAACTTTTGAAAACGATAATCACAAACTCCACTAATGAAACATTGTTCGTGCTCTTTCATACACAAGACACACCCACCAAAAAAGTGGCACTGGAACCTGGAAAAACACCTGTGGCAACAACTGGTTTTACAGAGCACTAGATATGGCCACTACAGGCTAGTGGACAACCACTGGCTGGCCACTGCCACTGGCTGGTCACCTACAGCACAGAGCAGAGGGCAGGAACCACCTGTGCAGGTCAGGCACGAGAGATTTCAAGCCAGGTAGGCAGTGCGGAGGCCCCAGTTCCCACTAAGGAGGGAAGCTGGAACTAAGGAAGCCATGGTGCTACTTCAGCACAGAGCAGAGGGGGATAGGCAAGAGAATTACAGGTGTACACACACACACACACACACACATATGCACATACATGCACACACATGCACACGCATGCATGCACACACATACACATACAGATAAGCACATGCATGCACACACATATACACATACATATGCACACAGACATACATACACACAGCACACATGCACACACACACATATACATGCACATACATGATATATACACACACAGCACACACCATACATACACACACACACGTGCGCCCCAGGTCGACTTGTGGCCCTGGTGTCTATTCAGTCATGTACAGAGTGAGGACACCCAAAGGGAGAAAGGGACAGGGACATCGACTGACTCCCCCAGGGACCAGCACCCTCCACTTCCAGAGAAGCCTCTCTGACAAGTGTCTTCAGGTTCGAAGGCTGAAGGGTGAAGCTGACATGCCGCTGCCAGGGCAGGCCCATGACAGCAGCAATACAGCACAACTGTATTAGCATGAATTTACCATTCGCAGCACTTGGTAGATTTGCTGTGCCAGTAATAATCGTATTGACTGAATGAAACGACTGCATTTCCTCTTAAAGTGGTATTTATTGTTATGATTTAATTAGACTGTGGAAATTGGGCTTTGCTCTGCCAAATACTGAGTACTCTCATTTTCTGCCTTGTAGAGGCATGAAACCAATATGCTATGCAGGCAAGCAGCTAGCAGCAAATTCACTGGTACAACCATTGTGTGCCCACAAGGCTGTAACCCCGGAACCCGACTGGCAGGATACACTAGGTGACTGGCAACAGAAGAAAATGACCAGTGCCCAGAAGAACTCCAGGTTGCTCCTCTCTAACTGGACAGCAGCCTCACGTGACATGACAGCCTGGTCTTGAGAGCGGGCAGCTGCCAGAGAAGGACTGAAAGTCTGCTGCACAGAGAGGGAGGGATGCAGCCCAGGGGACCAAGACAGGGCACAGAGACACCACTGCGGCTGAGAGAGCACCAAGAGGAACTGTCCGGGCGCTGTAAGGGTGGGTGGAAGGCCCCTGTGGGGGATGGAGCATCCTGCTTGTGTTTCAGAAAGATCTCTAATCAATAATACGGGGCGGTGAGGTGTGGGGGTGAGGTGTAGGGGTGAGGTGCGGGGGTGAGGTGTAGGGGTGAGGTGCGGGGGTGAGGTGTGGGGGTGAGGTGTAGGGGTGAGGTGCAGGGGGTGAGGTGTAGGGGTGAGGTGTAGGGGTGAGGTGTAGGGGGTGAGGTGGGGGGTGAGGTGTAGGGGTGAGGTGCGGGGGTGAGGTGCAGGGGTGAGGTGCAGGGGGTGAGGTGTAGGGGTGAGGTGTAGGGGTGAGGTGTAGGGGGTGAGGTGGGGGGGTGAGTGTAGGGGTGAGGTGCAGGGTGAGGTGTAGGGGTGAGGTGCAGGGGGTGAGGTGTAGGGTGAGGTGTAGGGGGTGAGGTGGGGGGTGAGGTGGGGGTGAGGTGTGGGGGTGAGGTGCGGGGGTGAGGTGCGGGGGTGAGGTGCGGGGGTGAGGTGCGGGGGTAGGTGTGGGGTGAGGTGGTAGGGGTGAGGTGTAGGGGTGAGGTGTAGGGGTGAGGTGCAGGGGTGAGGTGTAGGGGTGGAGGTGTAGGGGTGAGGTGTAGGGGTGAGGTGCAGGGGGTGAGGTGTAGGGTGAGGTGTAGGGGTGAGGTGTAGGGGGTGAGGTGTGGGGGTGAGGTTGTAGGGGTGAGGTGCAGGGGGTGAGGTGTAGGGGGGAGGTGTAGGGGTGAGGTGTAGGGTGAGGTGTGGGGGTGAGGTGTAGGGGTGAGGTGTAGGGGTGAGGTGTAAGGGGGTGAGGTGTGGGGGTGAGGTGTAGGGGGAGGTGCAGGGGGTGAGGTGTAGGGGTGAGGTGCGGGGGTGAGGTGTAGGGGTGAGGTGTAGGTGTGAGGTGCGGGGTGAGGTGTGGGGGTGAGGTGCGGGGGGTGAGGTGGGGGGTGAGGTGGGGGGTGGGGGTGAGGTGGGTGGTGAGGTGTAGGGGTGAGGTCAGGGGTGAGGTGTGGGGGTGAGGTGTGGGGGTGAGGTGCGGGGGGTGAGGTGGGGGGTGAGGTGGGGGGGTGGGGTGAGGTGGGGGTGAGGTGTAGGGGGTGAGGTGCAGGGGTGAGGTGTGGGGGTGAGGTGCGGGGGGTGAGGTGGGGGTGAGGTGGGGGGGTGAGGTGTAGGGGGTGAGGTGTAGGGGGTGAGGTGTGGGGGTGAGGTGTGGGGGTGACGGTGTAGGGGTGAGGTGTAGGGGTGAGGTGTAGGGTGCGGTGTAGGTGTGAGTGCGGGGGTGAGGTGTGGGGGTGAGGTGCGGGGGGTGAGGTGGGGGTGGGTGGGGGGGGGGGTGGGGTGGGGGGGGGTGTAGGTGGGGGGTGAGGTGCGGTGTGGGTGGGGGGGTGCGGGTGGGGTGAGGTTGCGGTGGTGAGGGGTGCGGGGGCTTGAGGGGGGTGGGTAGGTGGGGGGGGGTGTGAGGTGGGGGGTGGGGGTGAGGTGTCAGGGGTTGAGGTTGTGTAGGGGGTGAGGTGTAGGGGTGGGTTGAGTGTAGGGGTAGTGCAGGGGTGAGGTGGCGGGGGTGAGGTGTAGGGGTGAGGTGCAGGGGGGGTGGTGAGGTGGGGGTGAGGGTGGGGGTGAGGTGGGGGGTGAGGTGTGGGTGGTTGGGTGTGGGGGTGAGGTTGGGGGTGTGAGGTGGGGGGTGAGGGTGTAGGGGTGAGGTGTAGGGGGTGAGGTGTGGGGGTGAGGTGTAGGGGTGAGGTGCAGGGGGGTGAGGTGCGGTGCGAGGTGGGGGGTGAGGTGTGGGGTGAGTGGGTAGGTTTGGTGAGTGTGTAGGGGTGAGGTGTGGGGGTGAGGTGTAGGGGTGAGGTGGGTGAGGTGTAGGGGTGAGGTGTGGGGGTGAGGTGGGGAGGTGAGGTGGGGGGTGAGGTGCAGGGGTGAGGTGCGGGGGTGAGGTGCGGGGGTGAGGTGCGGGGGTGAGGTGTGGGGTGAGGTGTGGGGGGTGGGGGGTGGGGGGGGTGGGGTGGGGTGGGGGTGGGGGGGGGGGTGGGGTGAGGTGGGAGTGAGGTGGGGAGTGAGGTGTATGGGTGAGGTGCAGGGGTGAGGTACGGGGGTGAGGTGGGGGGTGAGGTGTAGGGGTGAGGTGCAGGGGTGAGGTGTCGGGGTGAGGTGCGGGGGGTGAGGTGGGGGGTGAGGTGGTGGGTGAGGTGGGGGGGGTGGGGGTGAGGTGGGGGTGAGTGGGGGGTGAGGTTGTAGGGGTGAGGTGCGGGGTGAGGTGTGGGGGTGAGGTGTAGGGGTGAGGTGTAGGGGGTGAGGTGCAGGGGATGAGGTTGGGGGGTGAGGTGGGGGGTGCGGTGTGGGGGTGAGGTGGGGGGGTGAGGTGTGGGGGTGAGATGGGGGGGTGGGGTGAGGTGGGGTGAGGTGGGGGGTGGGGTGAGGTGGGGGTGAGGTGGGGGGGGTGGGGGTGAGGTGCAGGGGATGAGGTGGGGGGTGAGGTGTGGGGGTGAGGTGTGGGGGGTGAGGTGTAGGGGGTGAGGTGTGGGAGTGAGGTGTAGGGATGAGATGTGGGGAGTGAGGTGCAGGTTGGGAGGTGCTGGTGGCAGCTGAGGGCTACGCCAGAGGACTCAAGACCAACAAAGGGCAACTGAAGCTGGCGCACATTCCTGGGATTGTAGCTCCAAAAGGAGCAGGTGCAATTTCCAAAAAGCAATGTGAGAAAATCGAAAGTAAAAAGCAGTTTTAGAACTTCATGGGCTGCTCGGAAGAAGGAGGCCCATGCACTGCAGCCCACGCCGTGTGCACGTGCCTGGCAAATACAGCACTTCCCGTCCGGCGCTACAGCCCAAGCCAAGGCTATTATCGCCCAGCACCCCCAGCGGCCAGCAACCTCAATGTACTAGACTGTGAGGAGCGAGCCTAGACTGGAACCCGAGCACCGCCAGAGCAGTGAGCAAGGGGGGGCAGGCCTGCTTCGCTTGCTGGTCCTCAGAAGGATGAGCAGACAAGCAAAGGGTATTCAGCTGCATGCTGAGTTTTGTTTAAGCATATTTTTAATAACTATTATTTACTTGTTAGGAAACAGTTCACGGTTGCTTTATCCCGTAATATGGGATCATCACAATCTTATAGCAGCTCCCAAAAAGGGTTAAATCTATATTACTGGTCGAGAATCTGATTTATCATAGCTCTTGAAGAACCAACTCGACCAGCACTGATGTGGCCACTTGGACTCCAAGAGCCACTGGCCTGTCCCTGCACCTCTGCTTTCCGGTCTGAATGAGCAGAAGGGAAGCGTTCTGTCAATCATCCTGCTAAGTTAAACATGTTTTGTGTTCTCAGCAAGCAAAAATGACCTATATTCCCTTGTAAGAATGATGGCTTAGCGTGGACGATGAAGAATAAGGCTCCCAGCAAGCAGCGTCACCTACACAGACCCTGGGAAGGCAGAGGACTTGCACGGCCCACACGGCTCCTCAGGCAGGCAGGGGTCAGGGAGGACGTGGGCAGCTCTGTCACCACCCTGAGGTAGATGTCACACAGTTCACTTTTTACGATGTATAGTTCTGCCTTCATGGAACTTGTTTAAAAGACTACTATTTCTATTTCGAAACTTCTCCTTCTCTCTCCCCCCTGCCCTCTCACGACCAGTCTTATAGACACCTGGTCCCAAACTCACTATGTAGCTGCAACTGAACTTCTGATCCTTCTGCCCCCACATTCTAAGGGATGCTATTGCAAGAGTGCACAATGCCCAGCTATGTGGTACTGGCGTCAAACACAGGTCTAACGGTTACTCTTACCTGTTGCTGTGAGAGACACTCGAAGCCAAGCAGCTTAGAGGGAGAAAGGAGATTGATTCAGCTTACAGTTCCAGAGGGGAGATACAGCCTTTCATGGCAGAGGCGGCATGGCCGGTTGGTCAAAGCTGAAGGAGGATAAGTCATTGCAAACATCTTGGAGGCCGAGAGCTGCAGACTGCTTGCTGCAAAGGCTGACTTCTCCTGAGGTAGGGGGGCTCATCACCTCAAGGCCCACCTCTTCTTACAGCCTTCCTCCAGCAAGGCTCCACCTCTCAAAGGTACTGTGACCTTCCCAAACACCTGAGACTATGCGGGACGCATCTCGAACCATGACAACAGGGTTTCACGTACACTACACGGTACAGTACACTCTACTGCCAACTGCGCTGCACCCCAGCCCTTCATCTTTACTACATTACGCTGCTGCTGTGTGTGCTCACTACAGCTTCCTCTCTTGCTTGGGAGAGCGGTTCTCCTGTCCTAAAAGTTAAGGCTACTTAAGCCGCTGCAAACCAGCCAGAGCAGGAGAAAGTCTGGGAATCAAGCCGGGGCACACCGAGCGCCCACGGCCCACTGGTCAACAGCACCTGTGCACACTCACTGTCCCAGCGCTTTATCAGGGAACTTCTCCTGTCGGCACCTGGACCTCGCAGACCCCCCTGCATGCTGAAGAGCCAGGCAAAAGCGCAGGTGGCAGTGAGAGGCATCGGCCCTCTACCTGGCGGCCTGCTCGAGCAAACATCTAACCTCCTGCTGGAGAAAGTCACGGTCAGCGTCCGTCTCAGGTCTGCGACTCAGAATGAATCACACCCACAGCCTGGGGCCTCTGGCCAGACTTCCCAGCCTTGAGGATCGCATCTCCAGCTCATTCACCTTTCACCATACAGCCTGGGAAATGATACAGGGAGTCGGTGAACTAAGGCAGAGGCAAAGCCCCGCAGGAAGCTGTGCTGCTCTAAACAACCATGACTGCCCCACACACAACTCCATTGAGTGCTGTCAGCTCACTTCCATGAGGACAGTTGAACAATAAACAGAACCGGTGAGAGGCTCACTGGGTAAGGGGCCCGCACACAAACCTGACGGCCTGAGTTCAATGCCGGAAGCTCGCTGGGTAGGAGAGAACCAACTTAAGAAAAGTTGTCCTCTGGGGGCTGGAGAGGTGGCTCAGGGGTTAAGCCTCTGCCTTGCAGGCGGAAGGTCCTGAGTTCGGATCCTAGACCCCACGTATAGACGCCAGGCGGAAGCGGGGGCGGCCTGCGCTTCTGGTCCTGGTAGGGTGGAGCCTGTGAATCCCGGGGGAGAGTAAGCAAGGAGGAGGCGGTCCATGGTGGTTCCCGAATTTGTCCGTGGTTCTACACACACATATACGCATACACGCGCACACACACACATACACGCGCACAACTGAATAAATACTAAAAAAAAAGAAAAGAAAAGTTGTCCTCTGACCTGCACCTGCTGTGCATATATAGTGCAAAATCTGCTCCCCTCTGATACATAATGCAAAGAAAAAAACTATGCAAAACAAAACCCAAACGACACCCAAGTAGACGGGAGAGGAAGACTTAAACACACACAAATGCAAGTTAAGAGTGAAACGCCTGACTGGTCAGGAGGACCAAGAAGCCCCAGTCCTGAGCAGGCGTGACAGAAGCAACAATAAAAGGTCTAAAAAATGAGTGATCCCTGGAATTAAAGACTTGTGCAATTAAATAAAACAGCCACAATGTCACCTCCACGCACCAACTGCATGTCTCCACGCACCAACTGCATGTCTCCACGCACCAATTGCATGTCTCCACGCACCAACTGCATGTCTCCACGCACCAATTGCATGTCTCCACGCACCAATTGCATGTCTCCACACACACCAACTGCATGTCTCCACGCACCAACTGCATGTCTCCACACACACCACCTTCACTTCCACACACACCATCTTCACCCCCACATACCCAAGTCCCTAAACCTAAGAGTCCACTACCTTCTCTGACCAGTCGTGAACCTACAAACAACTAATTCTGTTACCTAAAACTCAAAATAATGTGATCTGCTTGTGTGTAAGTGTAATTTTGAAGAAAAAAGCATTTTATATGTTGAGATACTGTGTCAGGCATCCAACACATGAAAGTAAGCTTCCAGCACAGGAAGACCCCTCCCTCACCAATTCCGAAAAGAATTCTCAGCTCTGTCCCTGCACTTACAAGATGCACAAGCTAAAACTTTACCTGGAACACGAGATGGGCCAGCAAGGAGTGACGTGAAGCTTGTGGGAGGGCTTTGCGGTCAGGACTGTCTTCCATGTGACATCGTGACGGCATCAGAGCCGCCCTCCTGCCAGCCCAGGAGGCTGAGGGGCAATGGAGCCAAGCAACGAAGTCCTTCAATTTGCCCTCCGTAAAATGGAATACAACAGCACACTGCAGGGATGCGTGAGGCCTGCGGGTGGAGACTGCCCTGCTCTACAGCATCTGTGAAACCCTGATGGGCGGAGCACAAGGGGCCGGGATCGAGCCCAGAGCCAGGTCATGCTGGGTCCTCTAAGAACATCTGGAGAGCAAAGCAAAGTATCCTACTGCATACGAGCGCAACCACCCCATGGATCCCAGGCCCTAACCACGTGGCCTAGGTCCCAAGAAGCACCCAGTGCCTCCCGTGCCAGGCCTGGATCAATGGACGTGGACCCCTCTCTGGAAAAGCACACTGTTGCCTAAGACCATCCATGGCATTCACACAGGCCACTTTCCAGAGAACAAACACTTAGAAGGCACGAGGGGCAGCCAGCACAACAGGACGTGTGAGGAACACAGCCCTGGCAGGTAGGGCTTGTCCCAAATGGCCCGAGGCTGAAAATAATGGCCCACAGAAACAGATGGAAACAAAAAACCAGAGTGATCAACTGAACCTTGGGGCGGAAACCAGCCCTTCTTTAAATAAAATCACAACGACTGCACTGAAAACTCGGTGGACAGTTTGCCAGCACGTTAGACTCGCTGAAGGCAAACTAAACAAGTATGGGAGTAACGACGCAGAATGCAATGTGGAGACAGAAAATCCACGTGAGATGGAGAACATGTGGCACCGTGTTAGTCAGCATCTCACCTCTGTAAGAAGCGCCCGAGGCTCACACTTTGGGAAGCTCTAGCCCACGGGGGCCAGAAGCAACAGGGGGGGTGAGGCAGCACGTCGCCATAGTGCATGGACAGAAGCAACAGGGGGGGTGAGGCAGCACGTCGCCATAGTGCATGGACAGAAGCAACGGGGGAGGTGAGGCAGCACGTCGCCATAGTGCATGGAGCACAACACCACTCGCCTCGCAGCCAACATGGCCAGAGAGCCAGGAGGGATCAGGGTCCCTGCAAAGTCACAGCCCCAGTGAACTAAAGACACCCCCGCTCAGGCCCTACCTCCTCAAGGTTCCGCCACCCTCCACAGCACTTCCCTGGGCCACATCTCCAGCCCAGAATCCCTTGGCAGATACTCCCCAGCCACACTCTAGAGGGCTGGGCAAACCTGGACCAGAAACAGCAATGAGGCAAAGGCCCCAAGAGCTGACCCCAAGCAACAGAGAGAAGAAAAGAGGCAAGACTCTCACCTACGGGGGAGACATTGAAATCTGGACCCAACACAATCGTTTCGCAGGAAGAACAAATAGAAAGTGCTTCAGACTTTGCCACCACAGGAAAGCCTAGGGGCACATTTCAGAAGGAAGGTGTTTCAGAGCAAGATCATAGCACAGAAGAATGACGATTAAAGGAGATGTTTGGAGACAACACATGAAACTAAAGAACTGGCCTCATACAAACCACTCCAGCCACTGATTCTGTAACTTTCAAAGATGTCCCAAGTATTAAAAATCAGTGGACAGATTCTCCAATCAACATAAACACAAGAATGGCACACCGTTGGCTTAACATGCAAAAAGAAATCGAGGTGTGGACTAGGGAGATGGCTCAGGAGTTAAAGATTTTGTTTTGTAAGCCAAGGGACCTGAGTTCAGATCCTCCAAATATCACATAAAAATGCCAGGTGGAAATGGAAGAAGCCCATTTCCTGGAAGGTGGAACCTGGCAACCCCCAGAGAAAAGTATAAGAAGTAGAGAAATCCACGAAGATTTCCAAAGGCATCCTCGAGCCTCCACAGGCACACACACTCAAGTACCCTCTAGTACATACACACACACACTCACACGCACGCACGCACGCAAAGAAAAGGGCACACACAAAAAGAAACTGAGATGTGTCAACAGTGATGTTTTTCTGTTCAAGCATCCTTCAACAGATTCTGTAATAAGTACAACTGATGTTTTCATAAGTTTCTATCATACTATAAATCTGACAACTTTCAGGAGGGAAGGAAGAAGAAGTGAAGGAGAAAAATAACTATCAACAGAGAAAGCAGAAATAGCAAGGCCTGCGCTGCTGACACCTCCCCTCACTCTGCCCTGCGGAGGGCAGCAGAGCAGCGCTGAAGACGGTCCTCTACCCGACAGAGCGGGGAAGGAGGAGCCCAGCCTGTGTGCTGGGCGCCTCTGGCGCTTTGCTATTCCAGCAGGAGCAGGTATTCCTGGCTCAAAGGTGGCTCAGGAGAGAAAACTGCATAATCGCTCACCAAGCGGTGGCTGTGCGCCCCAGTGCATTTATCTAGTAAGATGAACTCGGATGGAGGGTTATGCACATGGGCCAGGGGGAGAGCATGGCCTAGCATTCAAGAGGCCCTGGGTCCCTTCCCCGCCTCCCATCTCTGGAGTCCGCGAGCCTCCAACCCACACAGCAGTACGTGCCGTACAGCACAGGAAGTGATGCAGCCAGCATGACCCAGCCACCCTCTCTTTGGTCTAAACTAGCAAAACTTTACCACCTTTCTTTTCTCCACACAACTAAGGTCACTCCAGGCAACCAATGAAATGACTTAAGGAAAAATAAAAGTTGATACTCTTTACAGAAGCTTGATGTTATATTTTGGAAGTCTATTCATGACCAGAAGCACGGCTACCGCACAGAGCTGCCACCATGCACACAGTACTCAGTGATCAAGGCCAGTGCTCCTTGACGCTTACAGCACAGTGCTACTCTGGGTGATCATTTCCACACGGGGCTGACAGGAGCTGTGTTACAGCGTTTCTGAACCACAATTATAAGTCTGGGAGACCATGTCTATTTTTTCCACAAAACAGGTGGATAGAGCCTCCAAGATGCTGAGGTGACAACTTACCTGTTAGTAATTCTGCTGACCAAGAATATATAAAATTCTACTTGCAACTATAAGATGGGCAGGCATAAGAAAGTTAACTAGCTATTTTTAAGTTTATGAAGCATACTTACATAATAAGAAGTGATCTGTAAAAAATCACACTATGTCATTTACACACACACACACACACACACACATACACACACACACACACACACACACACACACACTCTGCTGACAATGTCACTGACTCATTTCATTTCTTTCTAGCCATGTTTTTTCCCGGAGTGTGAGAACAACTCTGGATTCTCCAGAGTGATCTAAGGCTTTTGATTCACATAACTAAATAACATCTCCTTTCCGTCCTGCCCAGCAAACCAGCAGAATGTCAGAAAGGTCCTCTTCGTCAGTAGGACTGGAAATCACGAATAAGAGAGCCTGCTGCAGAAAGGAGGGGTCGGCCATGCAGCCAGCCATGGGGTGGTGCTGCCAGCCTGGGAAGAATCCTCAGAATTACTTCCAAAGGATCTAAGGCATCTCAAGGCAGATCTAACGGAACTGTGGATCCTGGCCTGGAAGAAAAGCAGGTCTGGGGCAGAGTAAGGAGAAATCGAAATGTGGGTGCATGAGGACAGCAGGATGGAAAGAGTTGAGACTAATATGAAACTGGAAAGTAACAGAATGCCTTCCAAGGTCAGAGAAACAATGCAAACCTTGAATTCCAGATCTAGCCAGGTTATTCATCCAGTGTGGGAACAAAATAATGACACGTGTGAGCACTGTGTAAGAACCCAAGAAGCCTGCTGCCCAGTGCCACGACGCAGCTGACTAAGGAGGTGCTCAGCAAAACGAAAATAGAACCCGAGAAAGAGACATTGTGAGATCCGGGAGCCATGGCAACAGCAGTGCACAGAAACCCGGCAGGACAGTGCGCTCCCTGCAAGCACTCTTTGATTGCATCTCAGGCTACTTGGTTCTGTCACATTACAATGCCATCAATATTGCTTTCTTGTAGTAAAAATTTTAGATTCAATGTGTAGAAAAGCACGGAAAGCCTACAGACAAATGAGAAGCACATGCTTTAGACTTTGTCAGTGTAAATATGAAACTGTAACAGGCCACAAAGGAGAGTCAGGAGTCTCACTAACGTAATCCTGGTGACTCTAAGAAGAATGTCCTAGAGGAGGAGAAAACACGAGCCACGCTGTTACCTTTCTTGGTGCATGCATGTGTTTGTGGCGGCCAAAGGTTGACCTCGGGTGTTATTCCACCTTGGGTTCTTTTTCTTCTTTGAGATGGGCCTCAAACCAATCTGGAACTCACAGATGAGACTACCCTGGCCAACCGGCCCACTCCCGGTACCCATCTATCAATGTCCCCCTCTTTCCCTGTGCTGGAAATGCAAGTCAGCCACACCTTGCTTTTTAAAAAAATGGATTCTGGGGATGGAACTCAGGTCCTAAAAGAGCTCCCAAACCCTGAAGAGGAAATTTTCAACTTAATTTATAACACTTGTCACTGGAATGATCCTCTGTGGCTGTTTCCTGAGGGAAGATCATGGAACTCCCAAGAAACTTGCAAGATTCGCAATTCTCTTTCCCCAGGTTACATACACAGCAAACAGCTGCCAGAGCAGACTTCAGCAGTGCAGCTGTCTGGACGCTGCCAGGGAACCAGCTTCCAGAGTCACTGCCACAAGCGGAGGACTTTTCTGTGGTACACGGCTGCCCTCGTTACCCACCGGACATCCTGTAAGCAAACCCAATAAACTCACTGGCCCATCAGTTGGACAGTTATTTCTTTAGTCTGTCACTGATCCACCTGGGGTGAACAGAAACATCCTCTCCAAAAAAAGTCACACTCCATACAAACGTGGTTTTCCCCATTTGCTGGTATTACTCCAAGTGCAGAAATCATTAAATAAAGAGAAGCTCATCAGTAAAGAACTTGAGAAATGGCTGGAGCACATTCTGTGCAATACGGCACAGAACAGTATGTTCTCACCCCTTGGGGAAGGGATGGACTATGAGCAGCACATGACTGGGTAATTTCAGCCCTGTAGAAACTGTGCATCCAGTGGATGGTGCAACCCACCATGCACTGGGGCTGTAAGTGTTGTGTGTGGCCTGTGACTTCTAGAGCCTCAGAGAACTGAACAAGACTAAATGAGTTCAAGAAACAGTGCAATGATGAAAGCAGTGAGTGGTGTAGATGGGCCGGCGCCAGGTACGGCCTGTAGTCAGTGCTTCCTAGAAATGAGGAAGCATTTGCTGAAAGAAGGAAATACAGTCAAGGAGATACATGCACCAAAGACAGTCACTGCTGCCACAGCGCCCGCACCACGGCCTGCACCTGCCAACATCATCGCAGGCTGTTACATCAGCTACCATGTCACAAAGCACGAGAATTTTTCAGCTGTTATGAGCTTATAGAACTGCTATCATATCTATGTAGACACTGTCCAAGAAGTGCCATACATGACTACATATAAAATCAGAACTTTTAGGAAGCTACTTTTTGTGGAAGAAAGCAGGTTAAAATGTTACGGTTTTATGAAGAGGGAGGGGATCTGCCCTGGTACAGGGACAGCGAGCTCAGGTGATGAGGAGCTGGCTTGGCAGATGAAGGGTTTACCATGCCTGTCTTGGGACCCTGGTGGAAGGAGAAAACTGATTCCCAGAGTTGTCCTCTGTGCACATGGGCGTGTGTGTGCACAACTGCCAGGACACAGGAACTAGACCACTGCTTGACAACAACACAGAGGACATGAGACGATCGACGACCAGATGGGCACTTCTAACTGGACTTCTCAGTCCAGACTGTCCTGCAGATGAGCCTGGAGTTCCAGAGCTGCATAGCCAATTATCCCAACCTCAGGGCCAAGAGGAAACCAGGGCACTGCTGGTCCCATGCAGTCATGAGCCTGAATATAGAACAGGCCTCTAGATTCTCACTGAGGCTAAAGTAGGTCAGCTGCTCCTGACCACCAGGAGATGAGCTCAAATGCCCAGACCACCTGCTTGCATATTTCTAGGATGAAGGCCCAGACCAATTCAAACATGCTGCACAAGGGGGCAGGGGGTGTAAGGAAACTCACTTAGAAGATCACACGATTAGCATGGGTCCTCCCCAAAGTTATGTAAGTGGTAAATCATTATTGCTGGAGAAGACACATCCACTGGACCTGCTTTGAAGTTGCACAGTGACCCCCATGAATGAAGCTTTTATGGGTCCTCACCTATGCACGCACTAGAGTGGACCACTGCCTTTCAGTGTTCCTGTAAGCAGCCCCCCATGTTCCTGTAAGCAGCCCCCCCATTTTCCTGTAAGCAACCCCACATGTTCCTGTAAGCAGCCCCCCATGTTCCTGTAAGCAGCCCCCCATGTTCCTGTAAGCAGCCCCCATGTTCCTGTAAGCAGCCCGTCATGTTCCTGTAAGCAGCCCCCCATGTTCCTGTAAGCAGCCCCCCATGTTCCTGTAAGCACCCCCATGTTTTGTAAGCAGCCCCCATGTTCTGTAAGCAGCCCGTCATGTTCCTGTAAGCAGCCCCCATGTTCCTGTAAGCAGCTCGTCATGTTCCTGTAAGCAGCCCCCCATGTTCCTGTAAGCAGCCCCCCATGTTCCTGTAAGCACCCCCATGTTCTGTAAGCAGCCCGTCATGTTCCTGTAAGCAGCCCCCCATGTTCTTGTAAGCAGCCCCCACGTTCCTGTAAGCAGCCCCCACGTTCTGCAAGCAGCCCCCTGTGGGACTATTGATTTAGGGAGGCCCTAGCTCAGGCTCCCAAATTCAGAAGGTCTGGCTATAAATAAGCCTGAGAAGAAGCCATACAGGCAGTGAGATGGACAACCAAATGGCGGGCGGATGAACCACCAATGGGGAAGGAGGGATGGACAACCAATGGGAAGCAGCCATCTAACCTGGACACCCAGTAAACAGCTGAATGATTGGTGGCTGCTCCCCTCCCCTCCCCTGAGTAGAGGAGTGGCCACACCTGATTGGACCCCAACCCTATGTAAGCCCAAACACTTCCTGAGTAAAGTGGAGTCTGCGGCCAACTCCTCGTCTGTGTGCTGCTTCTCGCCTGACTCCCGGGGTCTGGGTGGTGACCCCGTCGCCAGCTCACCCATTCACCTCGCGCCCACGAGGCCCCGCCGTTCCCCCCCCCCCCGCTCCCCGCTGGCCCGGCGGGGGATTCGGCAACATCTGGCGCCCAACGTGGGACGGTGCTGCCTTCGGTGTAGACAAGACACCCATTCTGGTAAGGTTCGGTGAACACCCCCTTTAGTTTTGTGTTCCTGTGCTTACGGTGCCTGAAGGTGAGCAGGTGGCCCCCTCCTCTTCCCCTTTCCCTGTTTGTCCTTGGGAACACGGACACTCGCTCGCTTTGTTTTAGTGATGATCAAGGAGCAAGGTTAGGAACCCAATCGCTCGCTTGATTTGCTGATAATCAAGGAGCCCCAATGGGTCATTTGATTTCCCCACGATCAAAGAGCCCCTCTAAATTAAGGCTCTTCCCGGCGAGTTCAGAACTCGAAGCCTAGGTTCGATTATATTGAATCGGCCTGACCAGGGGCATAGGGCCCGGGGGAATAACAAACCCAGGAAGTCCCCCACTAAGCACAGGACGCTTGGATCCAAAGCACTCCTGTGTATCTGCAGTGCTAGGTCTCCCCTTGAGCTTTGGTTACCCTTTTAGGAATTGCTTTCAAACTCACCTCAATTCTAGTTGCTGCTTTTCATTTTTTGCTTGCTTTTTCGCCTTGTCCACTCATCCCCTAGTCATCTCTGCTCCATTAGGGAACCTTTCCTCTCCATAATGGGTAATTTACCACCCCATCAGAAGGCACCCCAGCTGACTGCCCTTAAGGCTCGACAACTTACGTAGGATCAAAGTGACACCGAAGGACCTAGAAGATTTTTTGGAGGAAGCTTTAATCTTAGCACCTTGAATTTCCCCAGAAAATGTTTGGGACCCACAGATCTGGATAGAAAGTGCTTTTCCTGGCCCAAAAGGGAGAAGTCCAGGAAGGCCATATGCTTCTGGCCCCATCCTCAACAAAATTAGTTGCTACAATGTAACTTGTGGAGAGAACTCAAAATTAGTCCTTTGTTCTTCCTCCAGATCTGAATCCCGCCCCTTCCTGGTTGAGGACTCTGCAGAGGGCTCTCAGGTCCATGTGGGGGGCATTCCACGCCCTGCTGACATCCCCTTCCCTCTGATTCTTCCTATAGCTCTTGACTCCCCCTCTTTCCTGGGTGTATTTTCTACTTCAGATGATACTGGTCTCCCAATCGGTGTCTTAAAATCTCTCCTAGAGACTAGAGGCCTAGAATAATTTTGGAATGAGGCTATGGTTTTAACACCTTAGATCCCCCCAGAGCAAATGTGGGAATGAACCTATGGATAAGGATGCTTTTCCTTGCTAGACGTTTTTCATAATTAAGCTATGCTACCAGATTTAACTAATATGAGGTCTTGTTTTAAATAAGGTTTTCTTAAATGTTAATCCACCTTTGATAAAGCTTTCAAGGGTAATTTTAAGACAGTTGCTGGTAAATTATACAGTTGCTGGTAAAATGTTGTTCATGTGCTTGTATGTTTATATGTTCTGTGTTTATATGTTGTGTGTCTTGTGTCTGGCCACTTCAATTTTTTATTTCTGTTGTGCATTAATATTAAAATTTTGGCATGCCATTTTTAAATACACGTATGCATACTTAAAGATAAGAACAAATAATGCTTATAACATCTAAGGCCTTAACTACTTATGTTTTATATCACTATTGTTTTTCTAATAGATTGTAAGTTTTCTTTCATACAAGTTTTCTTACCGGGCTGGAGAGGCGGCTCAGGGGTTAAGCCTCTACCTTGCAGGTGGAAGGTCCTGAGTTCGGATCCTAGACCCCATGTACAGATGCTGGGCAGAAACCAGGGCGGCCTGCGTTTCTGGTCCTGGTAGGGCGAAGCCCGTGAATCCCGGGGCAGAGTAAACAAGGAGAAGGTGGAGGCAGTCCATGGTGGTGCTTGAATTCGTCCATGGTTCTACATACACACACATACATACACACACACGCACACATGCATACACACACAATTGAATAAATAATAGTTTTCTTACAGGTTTTTTCATATATTCCCAAAATAATAAAGCTTGCTTTCCAGGTTCTCAGATCATCCATTCAGGCCTCGGATATTCCTAAGATCACCAAAGGCCCTTGTCAGCCTGGCTGTCCTCTATTGAAGCTGTGACTTACTAACTTACGATTGTTAGGTTCTGATTTATGTGTCCCCAGCTCTTCTGGATCGTTTCTCCACCTGCCCTGCCTACGGCCTCTCCGCCTGCCTCTGCTCTGACAAAACCTCCTTTTCTCTGCCACTGCTTGTATTCCCCTTTGGGACCATGATTCCTTCTCTGCGATGGTCTCATGACTGGTAGTCAATGACGGGTAAGGCTCCACATGAGGGTGGTGACCAACCTAAGACAGGCAGTGTCACCTATATTCCACGCAGCTGAAGAGGCTTGGGGTCGCCCCAGAAAATTTTATAAATAAAAGGGTGAAAATGTGGCACTATTGATTCAGGGAGGCCCTAGTCCGGGCTCCTGAATCCAGGAGGTCTGGCTATAGATAAGCCTGAGAAGAAACCATACAGGCAGTGGGATGGACAACCAAATGGTGGGGGGATGGACAACCAAATGGCGGGCGGATGAACAACCAATGGGAAGGAGGGATGAACAACCAATGGGAAGCAGCCATCTAACCTGGACACCCAGTAAACAGCTGAATGATTGGTGGCTGCTCCCCTCCCCTCCCCTGAGTAGAGGAGTGGCCACACCTGATTGGACCCCGACTATGTAAGCCCAAACACTTCCTGAGTAAAGTGGAGTCTGCGGCCAACTCCTCGTCTGTGTGCTGCTTCTCGTCTGACTCCCGGGGTCTGGGTGCTGACCCTGTCGCCAGCTCACCCATTCACCTCGCGCCCACGAGGCCCCGCTGTTTCCCCTCTTCCCCTGGCTGCCCGGGTGGGGGATTTAGCCACAGCCCCCCATGTTCCTGTAAGCAGCCCCCATGTTCCTGTAAGCAGCCCCCATGTTCCTGTAAGCAGCCCCCATGTTCCTGTAAGCAGCCCCCATGTTCCTGTAAGCAGCCCCCCATGTTCCTGTAAGCAGCCCCCCATGTTCCTGTAAGCAGCCCCCATGTTCCTGTAAGCAGCCCCCCATGTTCCTATAAGCAGCCCCCCATGTTCCTATAAGCACCCCCCATGTTCTGTAAGCAGCCCCCATGTCCTGTAAGCAGCCCTCTACCCCCACTCCTGTTGCGTGACCAGCACGCTCTCTGTAGTGCTCTCCTGGAGTCGTCATATCAGAGTGTCATCAGGGCCCTGTTAGGGTGAATGCATGTTCACATCCCTTCAGGAAAAGCCACACAGCAAACTACCATCGAATGTTTGGCAACCCTAAAATCATTCCCTGAACCTTTAAAAGGGCCGACAGAACTTGCTTATGATGGAGACATGACTATGGAGTTTGAGAAATGTGCCTTGGGAGAGCACACAGCTTCTTTTTATCTCTGCTAATCTGAAAGAAAGCTCGCTGATCACTTCCCTCAGCAGTTAGCACATCAGTTCCTGAAGAGGGTATGGACAGAACGGAAAGCTGCTTGACTGAGAACTCAGCTCCCTAGCCTGCTGCCTCAGGACCACACTTAACCCAAGTCCCAGGAGCCCTCCTCCCGTAGGAAGGGCTAGCAGTGATGCCTACCATAGGGGTGGTACAAACTGGGCAGATGACCCAAGTGGAGCTCTGCACAGCTCCTGCCATCTGTGTTCAACAACACAGCTAATGCAGCCAGACTGCTGAGCAAGCCGAGAGCCCAGATACACTCCTGGTCAACCAGTCACAGGCCCTTCACTCATTTTATTACAGTAAGGCCAAGCTCTGTCTCTGTACAAACACGGCCAGCACAACCTACCCTGGGCATGCTGTATGCCTTTGTCCTCAAGCCCCTGAGAACCATGGCAAAGGCCTGCAGTCTTGCTGACTCTGGGGAAGCTGGTTTCTGTGGAGGCGTGGAAACGGTTCTGCAGTTATGATAGTGAGGAAGTCCTGCTTCTGTGCAGCCGGAAATGACACTTGTTTCTTGGGATCACGCTGTTCCACCTGCAATGTTTAAGGGTAGACCCAAGGAAACCTGAAAATGTTCTCAGTCCCAACTGCTGCCTAACTACCAGCAGATGCCAAATAAGTGGGTTCACTTAACATGACAACCTCTGATTGGTTTGCAGGGGACGTCTACTAGCAGCAAGACTCATTGAGAAAAACCTGAGGTGACAGACATGCCCAATCATATAGTACTCTGATTGATAAAGGAGTCCTGGTGCTTCGGCAGGTGCAGAAATGCTCTCAACTGAATGCTAAACTTCTACATGGCATTCATGACAGGAGCTACTTACAAAACAGAAGCCAACTGGGCTTCAATCAAAAGTCTAGGAAGTGGAGGCACTAGTCCAGCTGGAACTGACCACTTGCTGAAGAAGGGCTCCCAGCTGAAGCTCTGTGAGCTCAACACAGGAGCCTGCTGGGAACCTCTGGCCAGCCATGCCGCTCCCAGGGAGGGGCTCCCCAGATGCTTCCTTCCTGCGCCCTTTCAGAAGCAGGCAGTTACAAATGGAGGTGAAAATTACATTTTATCAAGTCCTTTGAAAATTACCGTCGCATTTTAGGCCAACAGCCCTAAGGAAGGCATTCAAGCGAGCAGGGTAGATTCCCGAGCAGCGCACAGTCAGTGCACGAAACTCCTGGGCACCTTGCCTCCAACTGCAGTCCCCTGTCACATACACAGGACTGCAAGTGCCAGGACACACGGTCCCACAATGCACAGCACACCCTCCCTCCTCCCAAGGCCCACCTGGACATTAGGGTCACAGCTTGGGATCAGGATGCCCTGGCCCACGCATGTCACACTGGGTAATTATTAAGTATAGGCCTTTCACTCTGGAAACTGTCCTTGTTCAAATGATGTATCACCGGACACTTGCTTTGTGACACCTGAACTGGAGGTCACAGCAGAGGTCTCCAGAGACCGCTGGCTCTTCACAGCAGGGCAGATGGATCAAGAGAAATGTGCATGGCACATGTCCAATTCTCACTCTACTTTCACATGACTGCACGGAACACAGTCAGGCTCTTCCTGCAACTCTGCACAGATGAGCCCAAAAGCAAACTCGCCCATCCTAGGGAGCCAAGGAGCTAAGAAGTGAGGAGGGCTTCCTGGAGCCCTAGGGACGGAGGATTCCTGGAGCCCCAGCGGCAGGCGAGAGCCCCAGAGACTGTGCATGCATCAGTCATTTGCCACCATATAGAAGTCCCAACGACCAGGGAAATGAAAGTGAAAACCAGACCAACACTACCCGCACATGCCTGGGGGTAAAAATTAAAGACAGAGTTCCTATACCACTGGGCACAGCAGAGAGGGGGAGGCAGACAAAGCAGCGGCAGGGCCACCTTGGCCCATTTGTAGTGAGCTGCATGCATCTCACAGCACATCCGTGCTTGCGCGCCAGCGCACTGGAGGACACTGGAACACCTGTACTTATTCCTGACACCACACTGAGAGCGGAGTATCCATTCCCATTAGGAAGTAAATACAGGTCACACCCAGCAGTGAGAACGAGCTGTGCCCCAGCAGCACAGCCTCCTCACAGCTGAGCAGAAGGATCAGGCGTGACATTCAAACACGGGTGGGACACAGAATTTCAGGGCAGTGGACTATTCTCCACGGTGCACTAGAGAGAGATACACGCAAGAAGGGATGCTCTAGCACTCCCCTGCCCTCTCCAGACACACCTTCCAGTGGCCTCACACACTCGGCACAACATGACTTCCAGCAGTTAAGTAAGAGCCAGGCAAGGCCCTTTGTCCTGGCAACTGGCCTTCTCTGCAGGTGGTAGGTTAGGACTTCCCTGCTCCATGACCCACAATGGGACAAGGACACCTCAGAGAATTTCCCTGTGGGCCCTGAGGACCAGGGAAGATGGATCTGACTACCTACCTTAGCGGAAGGAAACTAGCTTATTGCAGCCTACAATGGGGAGAGGAAAGGAGACAAAAATTCTATTTTAAACACACACACACACACACGCCCTCCTGAGGATGCAGGCTATGGAAAAGGATACAGCAGCGGTACAAGGGAAGGAAGGGGCCTGCTGAGGATGGCAGGTGGAATGCTCTGTGAAGGTCATGGGTCAACCCCTGGCTCCAGCAGGCAATGCAGGGGGTATGTCACTGGGGAGGCTTTGGTGTCCCACAGTCTGGCCTCCTTTCCTGTTCACTCTCTACTCTATGACTAGGGACTAGATGTAACCAGCCACCTCCCATTCTGCTGCAACGCTTCTACACCCCAGGATGACTACATTTGCTTGAACTATAAGCTAAAACAAATCCTTCATTCTTCAAATTGTTGCTTGTAGTAACGTGTGTGCCTGCTCCTGCTCTTAAACCCTCTAAGTAAACAATAGAACGGGGACCAGGAGAAGCCTCAGTGCTCCCAGAAGTAGCAGGGGAGTCTTCATTTTTACAACACTATCTATGAAATTCAATTTATTATTTGTATTTATTGCTCTTTTAAATACGGTAAAAAAAAAAAAAAAAAAAAAAAAACTCGGTGATCTAGTCAAGACAAAACAATCCTGACAGCCAACAGTGTCCAGAAACGGCAAATGCGCACGAATACCAAGAGCTCCTGGGATGCTGAGCCTCTGCAGGGACTGGCAGGGACTGGCAGGGACTGGCATGCTCTTATGTAAGTTGGGACTCTTCCTCAAACTGCCACCAGAGTTTAGTCTCCAGGAATTGAAAGTGTCCTGTCAGTAGCAGTGACTGGGTCAACCCCCAGGGAAAGGCGCATGAACAGAGCTGCTCCTGCCAGTCTCCCTGGCCCCAGCAGGTCCTCACAGGCACAGCCTCGACCCTGCAGAGCTACCCGCGGCCTGGAAAACATGACGCTCCTTGGCAGGGACCCGCGCTGCTTTCCCAACGAGCTGGAAGAAGGACACCGGAATTCCATCGCGGAACACGCAGGGCAGCAACGTCTTCGGGCTTGTTGGCCGCCAGGAGCTGCTGCTGCCTGGCTGACTCCAGCCTCTCTGCGCCCAACAGCCGGCAGTGCAAAGGAAAGAGTCTCATGTCCTCTCCTTGTGGTTTGGGGGAGAAGTGAAATATACTGAAAAGCAAACTAACTTGAGATTCTTTCTACAGCACACTCACAAAACAGAAGGCTGGAAGAAAGATCGGGCTCTGACGGGGCGCGCAGTAAAGACACGGTCACGCGCACTCAGGGCTTCCTCCTGAACGCCCACGAAGTCAGGGACGGAGCCAGGGACAGAGCCGCCCCTCAGAGCACAGCTGACACCTCACCACGGAACTGTCTCTGAACAAAGTCCAAATGAGTCTTCAGAAACAAGCAATCTTTGCTTAAGCGCAGCTTGAGGAGGCTCTTCTCTTAAGTACAGCATAAATCTAGGAGGCACATTCAAGCCCGGCCTTAATCCGAATCCTAGAAAAAGCACGGTGTACTAGCAGCTCTAAGCTGTGCACGCCTTCATGCCAAGACAGAGGTACAAGTCCCAGCAGGCAGCGGGAGTGCACACTGACCGCGGCACCATGAGGGGGCTCGGCGGCCAGGCGCGGTGGCGCACGCCTGCGGCTCGGCACTGGGGAGGCTCCACAGGAGGCCCACTCACGTGTGGGCCAGCCTGGGCTGTGGTGCTCTCCAGCCTGAGCGAGAGCAGACCGAGAAAAGAAAAGGGAGGGGGGCAAGCAGAACAGATGCTGTATCTTTACAAGCTGTCCCCAGTTCGGGGACAAGGCGCAGGGGTTGGGGTCACCCAGGGCAGAGGGGGAAATTGGAAATGGTGTGAGTTGCCATCTAGTAGTTTCTGCATGCTGCTAATACACACACTCACATGATTGATACCTACCTGCTTAGAAGCCCCAGGATGCAACTACTGTTACTATGGTTACAGAGCCCACTTCAAAACGAAGCTATAGAAAACTCAGAAGTTAACACCCATGAACTTCCACACTTTCCTCCAACCTGAAGGACTTCCTTGTTTATACACCGGTGCCGGTGAGGTGCCCACATCAGGGACAGCACCACTACCAGTGGCAGCTAGCAAAGCAGCTGCCGCTTCAGGATGCTTGCCAGCCGATGAGGGAGGTTGGCATCGTCGTGAAGGAGGCGGGACATGTCTGTTTGTGTGTGTTTGTTATTTTCCTCGTTGCTATGATCAAATACCTGACAAGAAGCAACTTACCTTAAGGAGGGGTGTAATTTGGGTCACAATCTGAGGGTGCAGTCTGAGACAGCGAGGAAGTCACGTGAGAACAGCTCTAGCTGTGCTACAAGGGCGTCAACAAGCAGCAGAGATGAATGTTGGTGCCCAGTTTCTAGTCGCCCTGAGGTCCAGCCCTGAGGATACATCCACACTGAGTCTTTCCTGCAAACGCTCCACAGACACATCCAGAGGCACAATCCTAGGTGATTCCAAACCCTCCACAGTGAGGACTAACGATCTGTGTGTCTGTGTGTGTCTTGCCTTTTTCTTTTTTTTTTTATTATTTATTCAATTGTGCGTGCGCACACGTGTGTGCGTGTGTGTGTGTGTGTGTGTGTGTCTGTGTCTGTGTGTATGTATGTGTGTAGAACCACAGGCGAATTCGGGAAGCACCATGGACGCCTCCACCTCCTCCTTGCTTACTCTGCCCTGGGATTCACAGGCTCTGCCCGACCAGGACCAGAAACGCAGGCCGCCCCCACTTCCACCCGGCGTCTATACCTGGGGTCTAGGATCTGAACTCAGGACCTTCCGCCTGCAAGGCAGAGGCTTAACCCCTGAGCCACCTCTCCAGCCCCTCTTGCCTTTTTTTTCTATAGAATTTTGGTTTTGTCCCCTTCAGTAAAAAATCTTGTAATATTATTACAAAGATTTTCTAATAACTGATACATTTGGTCTTAAAGTAATATTGTTTTGGTTTTGGCCAGGCAGAAAAGTTTTTGCTATAATCCTTTGGGGAGTGTGTGAGAGAAAAACAGAATATGGAGGCACAGGACAGCTTCTGGGTGTAGACTTGCTAGAGACCTAGTCTCTTCGCTTGTACCTCCTAAGCCAGACTAGGTGGGCAGAAGCTTCTGGAGATCGTCCATTTCCCAGCCCCGTTTCCCACAAACCCAGGGCAGATGCTGTGCCCCACATTCGGCTGCTGGTGGATCTAGGGACCCAGAAGGTCACGGCGCTTGCACGACAAGTCACTTGCTGAGTCATCTCTCTGGCCCTCAGTATTCTTGCTTGCACGACAAGTCACTTGCTGAGTCATCTCTCTGGCCCTCAGTATTCTTGCTTGCACGACAAGTCACTTGCTGAGTCATCTCTCTGGCCCTCAGTATTCTTTTACATCCATCCAGATTTTATTTTGCTGAGCATCAAACTTGAGATCTACTGTTGAAAATCCTTTTCTAAGCACTCATGTTTTCATCAGACACTGGCAAAGTTTCTTGTTAAATATAGCTCTCTCACCCATTTGGAGTTTCTTCTGATATTCAACATAAGGTAGAATCTATGGTATGTGCTTGTGCCAATGGCATTCCCTAAAAACAGCATGTGTGGCCCTGCAGGCCGAGGGGAGCCGTGCAGGCCGAGGGGAGCCCTGGAGGCCGAGGGGAGCCGTGCAGGCCGAGGGGAGCCCTGGAGGCCGAGGGGAGCCGTGCAGGCCGAGGGGAGCCCTGGAGGCCGAGGGGAGCCGTGCAGGCCGAGGGGAGCCCTGGAGGCCGAGGGGAGCCCTGGAGGCCAAGGGGAGCCGTGCAGGCCGAGGGGAGCCCTGGAGGCCGAGGGGAGCCCTGGAGGCCGAGGGGAGCCCTGGAGGCCGAGGGGAGCCCTGGAGGCCGAGGGGAGCCCTGGAGGCCAAGGGGAGCAGTGCAGGCCGAGGGGAGACATGCACGCTGATCCTGCCTCAGAAAATTATCAATAATTAACACTAACTTAGAACTGACACGTCAATGCCGCAGAGACACTCTAGTCAAGAAGGTGCCTCTCTCCACCTGCTCAAGACTATCTTGGTCGTCCCTTTGTTTTATAACTTCCTTCTTTCATATCTTGAACAGTTACTGTGTTATTTCTAAATATATTACTGCTGGCACTATTGTTGTAGTTCTCTCTTCTGCAACGTCTTATTGCTGGTGATTTTTTGCATATATGAAAATATTATTGGTGTCTAGATGTTAGCTTTTATATGCTTGCCTTGGGAAGTCTTTCCATCATCCGTGTTATTTTTATGCGGCTCCCCAGAGCTGAGCCATCTGACAGTACGGCACCAGCCAGGCCCTGGCAGGGCAGCTCTGCTCTAGGGTTTTGCCAACAGAAGTAGAGTCCCCTTCTCTTTTCGCGATTTAGGCCTTGGTTTTCTCTTGACCTTGAGTCACCCAGCCCAGCCAGGGTAATCACAGTGAAACCTCCTCTGTGCTTGGCTCTGCTTCTCCCTGCCTCGGGCAGGCGCTCGGGTGTGCCCACCTCCCTCCTGGGGAGCAGGCGTGAAGCATAAGCAGAGGGAGAGACAGCTGCCAGCCCAAAGCGCTTCTTCCATGTGGCGCCCCACCTTGGCGTTTCCAGTTCTCAATTATATTTAAGCACCTCTGTGAGAAATGATTAATAGAGAAAAAACAAAACTTCCATCTGGACAGGCTAAATTACTAACATGTCTGAGTCCTGAAAATGCAGGTGTTTCTAAGTGACTTTATTAGACCTTGAAATGAAAGACCCCTGTTTCTGCACTCCATTATCTCCTGAGCATTCCAGGGGCATGTGCCTACTTAGCTGCCAACTGTACGTATCACTTTCAATAGCACATACCTCCTCTCATCTGTGTGTGCCCTCAGAAGTACCAAGCCTGGGGCTGGAGAGGTGCCTCAGGGGTTAAACCTCCGCTTTGCAGGCTGAAGGTCCTGAGTTCGGATCCCAGATCCCACGTATAGACGCCAGGCGGAAGCGGGGGCGGCCTGCGCTTCTGGTCCTGGTAGGGCGGAGCCTGTGAATCCCGGGGCAGAAGGAGGTGGAGGCGTCCATGGTGGTTCGCGAATTCGTCCGTGGTTCTACACATACACGGGCACACGCACACACAGTCACACACACGCACGGGCACATACACACGCACATGCACACAGTTGAATAAATAATAATAATAAAAAAAAAAATTTAAAAAGGGCTGGAGAGGTGGCTCAGGGGTTAAGCCTCCGCCTTGCAGGCGGAAGGTCCTGAGTTCAAATCCCGGATCCCACGTATAGACGCCAGGCGGAAGCGGGGGCGGCCTGCGCTTCTGGTCCTGGTAGGGCGGAGCCTGTGAATCCCGGGGCAGAAGGAGGTGGAGGCGTCCATGGTGCTTCCCGAATTCGTCCGTGGTTCTACACATACACAGACACACACACACAGAGACACACGCACACACGAGAGCCCTCATACACACGCACATGCGCACAGTTGAATAAATAATAATAATAGTAATAAAAAATTAAAAAAAAAAAGAAGTACCAAGCCTATCACTGTGCAAAACACAGTTTATGAAAGTAAAGAGGTCAAACTGCTCAGAATTACTTGGAAAATAGCTTAAGTCAGTCTTTATGAAGGCCGCAAACAGCTGCAACTGCAGCTCTGCAGCCACGCTGAGCCTGTGGACCTCCCCCACCTGCCTCGAGGCCAACAGAAACAGAGATGGAAACACCTAGAACTATGCACCAGTGATGGACTCACATGCTAGTCCAGGTGGTAGTGCTGACACTACCCCACCTCTCACAGGCGGCTTTGTTAAGGGTCACAGCAGGCTTTTAAACTCAGCAGGCAGCACTGTCAGGAAAGAAAAGGAACCTATGAACCCCCTGGAATTCAGTGAGCCTGTTCCAGGTACGGTTGCAATGACGGGAAAGAAAGGAATTAATTCTTGGGGAGGGATAAACAGCTTGAAGGTTCTAAGTTCTACCAATAACACAGTCCAAAAAAGAAGCAACTGACCCATGAGATGACACCAGGCTGCTGACAGGCCTTTGAATCACATCGCAGAACGAGTCAGCAGTACCACTAGCAAAGCAGACTGAAAGAGCTGATCCAGCCAGAATTGCTAGACATGGGCAAACTGCAAAAAGAAACACAGCAAGCTCAGAGCCATGAGTGCAGGGCAGAGGCGGGTTGCGCAGCGCTTCTTGAGACAGATGAATCCCATTTCCAGCCCGCTATCTGCCACAGCTTCCAACAGTCTTTCATAATGGAAGCCAGTTCTCCAAGTTATTTACATGCTGAGAAAGACGCACACTTAAACCTCGCTCCCCTTTACCTGCCATTTCACTTTGCACAGTTACAGTTACCTAGGGCCCCACAATATTAACAAAAATTTCAGAAATAAACATTTGTAAATTGTCAATTGTGAGCTGTATCTGAGTAGCATGAAGAATTCTCTTGCCGTCTGGCTTTCAGCAGCCGGGAGGTAAAGAACTGCTGTATCAACCTCAGTCATCCTGGGGGTGTGACCCACCTGCTAATCACTAGCAGCCTCTCAGGCAGACTGCGACGGCTACAGTGCAAGTGCACTGCCACGCACCGCACCTCTGCCACGCACCGCACCTCTGCCACGCACCGCACCTCTGCCACGCACCGCACCTCTGCCACGCACCGCACCTCTGCCACGCACCGCACCTCTGCCACGCACCGCACCTCTGCCACGCACTGTCCAGCACCGCGCACTGCCCAGCACCGCGCACTGTCCAGCACCGCACCCACCTCACTCATCTCGCGTCAATTCTTCGGGCATCAGGCTATGAGAGCAGGTGAAAGATGTGAAAGAAGGCAAGATAGTGTAACTGCTATCATTTATAATTACTTGTTGTTACTAGGCTTAATTGCATAATTAAACCTTATTATAAGTATGTACGTTTAGGAAAAAAGCACCCATGGGCTTGATAGCGTCTGCAGTTCTGGGCACCGGAGGGACCCCAGAGCCTGTCCCCTGTGGGTGAGGGCACAGTCTATACTTACATACAACCGGCTTAAAAAGGTGCACAGGCAGCTCAGCGTTAGAACGCTGGCCGTGTTCGAGAGAACTTGATGTTTCCTTGGGGCCCTTATGGGTTGCTCATCTAAAATGGAAGTAAGTAATATGATCTGAGAACGTTCACAAATAAGAAGAAATGGGGTCAGTTGGGATCGACTGCAGAAAACGGAGGAAGCGGCCTCTCTACCCCTCATCCTCGAAAGGCCGAATGAAACTCCTCGAAGACACCATAAACTACACAGCAACCATTAAAAGGCAGAGGATCGATGATGCATTGAGAACTGACAGAAAAGCCACTTCCAAGCAAGGCCAAAGGTCTGAGACAGCGAGCAGCACACTCCCCTGCTTAGGAAGCTTCCTCACGCGGTTGTTTCCCAAACCTGCACTGGGTACCTGGGAGCATGTGAGCCTATGTGCCCCCTGGGGGTAAAAATAGACTTTCTATTCATGTCATTAAAGTCTAGACCCCTAGCAACTGACAGTCACCCCCAAAGACCTCCAGAGTGTACAGAGAGGGTACTCTGTGCAAGGCCCCCAGATAGGCCTGGACACCAAGACAGCGGTGTCTGTGGGGGCTGCCAAGCGAAGTCCCCGGTTGCTCAGAGGTGGCCTGCTGCAAGGCCGTCACAGAGCCTCTGCAGACCGTGTCCATCTGATGATGCCAGAACAGGCCATGTCCATTTTGCTACTGGTTCTTATGAAAGCAGACAAAAGCTGCCCACAACAACCACACCATTGCATGCGTGCTTTTCTTGGAATTTCCTCAGCCAAATTAATTACTTTGATGTCATTAAACAGAAACTCTCTAGACGCAAAAAACATGGAAACATTTTACTCTGCCAGAATGAAATGCAAATGACCTCTAGTCAATCAAACCCAGCCCTTGTTCTCATCTGAACCCTCATGAGCTCTGTCTTTACTGCCCACATTTCTATGGCACTCGGGTCCTCTGAGCTCGCTAGAATCTCCCAGTAAGCTGATCTTTCAGACTTCAAGGCCTTCTCCAGCCCCAGTTCCACAGACCTAAGACCCACACGACCAGGTCTAGTCACAGCAATGACACCTCCTTGGGTACCAACTTCCTGTTTAAGTTACTTTGTGTCTGTGATCAAAATACTGGGCATAAACGAGGAGGAAGGATTTCATTTTGTTCACACCTTGTAGCAGGTTTCTGTCTATCACAGCAGGGGAAACACAGAGGTGCTGCTCAGTTTGTAGTGGGAAGAGCATGTGGCAGAAGCTACTCACATCACACAAGACTGAGTGAGAAACTAGGTAAAACCTTCAAAGACCTCACCCCAGTGACCAACTTCTACCATCCAGACCTTACCCCCAAAGTCTCCGGACTTCCTAAATAGCACCACAGTGAACCAAAGGCCAAATATGAGCCTTCAAGGGACTTAGTATTCAGACCATAATAGCTTCTCTTTTTTTCACATTACGAACACTTTATTTGACAGTTGCAGGTCATCCCATGGAGCTAGTGGGCAGGTGGGTATCCAGGAGCCGGAGCAAGCTCAGTGCAACCTCCGAGCCTGACTCCAGTAGGGTGAGGACATCCCCCTCACGTACAGGGCCTTTTACACTGCAGATGATGGAGCAGCTGGTGTCGTCCATAAACTCCAGTTGCACCTGCGTGCACTGTCCCTGTGAGCTGGTCCTGCCCAGCACTTTGGTGACCCTGGCCAACTTGATCGGCTGCATGCGACTCGTGTCCATGATGGCGGCGGCCGGGCAGAGAGCCGTAATCGTTTCTTAATGCCACCAAAAGAATACCCACAGTTTTGCAAGGCTGCCCTAAACCATCCGAAGTCATCCAAGGATACAAGACGCCTCAGGCCATCCATGACTGTCCAGCATCGTCCAAGACATGCCAAGAACACAGAAAGATACCTAAAACACCTACAATATCACAAGCCACACACCACTGGGCAGCCAATGATACCAAAGGCTGCCTGAGACCACCCAGTGCCATCTGTGGCCACACAGAGTCATCTGAGACAACCTACAGCTACTAGAAGCACCAGTACTAAAAGACACTCAAGATTCCTCAAAACCATCAATGGCTACCCAAAGTCGTCCAAGATCACCAGGCACAAGAAGACAAGAAAGAGAAGCTCCTGTGGAAGACTGGTGTCCTGCCTGCCTGCACTGGAAACACTGCAGAAGCCTGCACTGCTTCTGCGCTAGGTTCATGTGCCAGCTCGTGCTGGGAGTGTGCTCCTGATGTGTGCCACCCGTAACACCCAGCTTTCGCAACCTAAGGGTGCACTGGGAGGGGGATAAGCCTAAGAAAAACAAACCCCGAACAGACGTCAGGACGGGAGACCCTTGCAGCAGAAGCTGAAGCTCATGTTCTCTCAGGGCTGCTGGACTTGGGTCGCCAACAGGAAGCCCTGCAAGCCAAGGCCATCTTCATGATGTCCTCACACCGCACGCTGCCTGCGGGCACACTGCATGTGGACACGCTGCCTGCGGGCACACTGCATGTGAACACGCTGCCCGTGGGCACACTGCATGCTGCCTGCGGGCACACTGCATGTGGACACGCTGCCTGCGGGCACACTGCATGTGAACACGCTGCCCGTGGGCACACTGCACGCTGCCTATGGGCACACTGCATGTGAACACGCTGCCCGTGGGCACACTGCATGCTGCCTGCGGGCACACTGCATGTGAACATGCTGCCTGCGGGCACACTGCACGTGAACACTGCCCGCGGGCACACTGCACGCTGCCTGCGGGCACACTGCACGTGAACACTGCCTGTGGGCACATTGCATGTGAACACACTGTGGGTACACTGCACATGCCTGTGGGCACACTGCCTGTGGGCACACTGCACGCTGCCTGTGGCCCTACTGTCTGCCAGCACACTGTCCATGGGCACATTATGGGCACACTGCATGCTGCCTGCGGGCACTTTTGGGCACACTGTGGCCACACTGTGGGCACACTGCCTGTGGCCACACTGCCTGCGGGCACACTGCACGCTGCCTATGGGCACACTGCCTGCGGGCACACTGTGGGCACACTCTCTATGGACACACTGTCTGCGGCACACTGTCCATGGGCACATTGTGAGCACACTGCACGCTGCCTGCAGGCACACTGCATGCTGCCCGCGGGCACATTTGTGGGCACACTGTCTGTGGGCACACTGGGCACGCTGCATGAGGGCACACTGTGGGCACACCGTGGTGCTGCCCTAGATCATCTGGTGCACGTGCACTTCCCAGGGCTCCCACTGTGTGGGGCCTCGTCCCCTTTCACCCTGGGAAGAAGTGGCCCTGCCCCACATGGGCTTGGGGAGCCCACTCCCCGTCCTCGAGGACAGTCTCGCAGAGTCCAAGGGATTCTGCTAGAGGAGAAGCATCGTCTCTTCCCCGTTCACTTACTAATCCCTTATGTCTAAGACTCACAGAGTCCACTTGATGCTTTGGGCCATTGTGCCAGTTAAATATGTTTGTCAACTTAACAATCAAAAAGCTTCTGGGCTCATCTGTGAAGAATTAGTAGTTAAGGCAGGTCCTGGGCAAGCTTATTGGAAACTGCATAACTGGTGTAGGAAGACCCAAGCCATGGTGAATGGGACCACTCCCGAGACAAGTGGGTACGATAGTCTGTTCAGTACTTTGGCACAGAGCATGCTGGCAAGTGACCAACTGTGTCTCTGTCCATCTTTTCTGTGAACACGGTGTGGCCAGTTCCCTCAGCTTATGGGGTTGGTCCAAATTCCCCTGTCACACTGACGGCTGTAATTGAGACTCACAAGCCAGTACCAACCCCCTGCTCCATTACATTGCTCTGGTCGGCCATCAACATGGCGTGATGTGTCTGAGCACTTCCCACGTCTGCCACCAGCAGGTGTCAGGCACTCACCTTCGGTGTTTCCTGCCCAGTCTTGGTGCCAGTCATTTCCCCAAGGTGCTCTTGTCCTTTATTTCTTTTGTGCTTTTTATGCAGCATGTGTGAAAAAATACACTTGTGGCAGATAGCTGGTGACGGATAGCTGGGGACGGATAGCTGGGGACGGATAGCTGGGGACGCTTCTTTAGGTGCACCCCATCCTTCTGATCCCCCAAATACATTGTAGCAAAGTGGCTTCTCCCACTGGTTACTGACTGGATAATTCTGGGAGTAAAGCTGGCTTCACAGAATGGGGGAGGAGGAAGCCTGAACTGCACACAGAAATATTTCCAAGAATTTTTTTAAATGTCTTTTCTTAATAATGGATTTGAGTACACTATCTCACTTCTTTAAATATTTATTTGAGAGAGAAAAAAGTGAGAGATGTTCACAACGCACCTGTGAAAATCAGGAAACAATTTTTGGAAGTCAGTTCTCTCCCTTCATCACGTGGAATTACAGGACCAACTGCAGTGGGTTAGCAGGCTCCTGACCCACACAGCCATCTTGCTGGTCAAAAGCAAACACTATGGGCAACAAGTGGACACAAATCAAAGTAAGGACCACACTACTTAGAAGCAGCACTCGACAGCTCAGGAGAGTCCGTGGGCCGCACCCACTACAGCTGACCAGCACGTGCTCTTCCACACAACGTGAGCCTGCGAGCGCCTTCCCGCCTGCACTACACAACCTACCGCCGGGGCCTTGGCATTCGTGCAGGCCCAAGAGTTTTCAGAAGTCTCAGATGAACTACCGAGCACCGCTGTCAAAACCCTCGACGTGAAGAGGAGAGAAGGCAAGTCAGACACTCACAAAGAAAGACGAGCAGCTCCTCCGCGGCACGTTCATACACGCCACACTTTTTCTTTATGTTTCTATCTTTACACATTTAGACCGTGTAAATCACGGTCTCCTGACAGGACCGGGATAGGCAAAGCAGGCTCTGGAAGGGAAGTCTGTGCGCCATGTAGGCCTGGAGCCCTCTGGCAGCCCGAGGCCCACGTCCTGGAGGGTGCTGCAGGATCCCCGGGGGCTCTGGCCACCACAGCCCAAGGCAGCCAGCGGGGCAGCATCCCCAGAAACCACCTCAACAGCAGCAAGTATGAGTGGACGCTTCGCGTGGTGGGCTACATGCTACGCGCTTAGCATGGGCAAAGTCACACTTTTACCTTATCTGCATCCAACAGAAATGCTACACTGCTTTCAGTGAAGACTCAGGCATTACAAGTTAAAAAAACAACTGAATCTAACATATTTGCACTTAAAGCACAACTAATTGTAGCTTATTAGACACAACAAAATAATGAAGACATTGTTGTTGCCCCTGGAAACTGCCGAGTCCTCGTCACTGGCCTTATACCTCTGTGAGGACCAATGCTGAACCAACAACCCTGAGGACGCCTCGGTGGGGAGGCGAGAGAACATTCCTGTCAGGTCACCTCCCAAGGCAGAACTCCAATCCTGGCATCCGGCACCTATCAGAGTTAGCTCAACACAGCATCCACTGGCTGGAAAAACAGTTGTGCAGCATTGGGGTAAGGAGGACGCCCGTGTGCCGGGTGTTTCTGCTCTGCAGGGACACACAGCGCAGCTTGAAAACCAAGTGCTAATTCTAAGACAAGGCAACTGCAGTCAGGCAGAAGCCAGGCCAGCACCAGCCTACACTGCGGAGCCTCTGTCTCGCATGAGACATAAGACTGGGGTGCGCAGGGAGCTGCCAGGATGTGTGACAAAACCACCTAAACAGCTGCTCCTAGGACAATCCAACACGTCCTGTTCAGTTCCTGCCACAAACACACTGTTGACCATTAGTATGATCCCCTTGAGAATGAGGAATTGGCATCTTGTTTTGCACACACAGAAACTGAAGCCCAACAGGTAAACACGGCCAGGACACAAAACAAGGTAGAAATGATTCCAACCAACCATTGGATTTCAGGGCCCAGAAAGTGAACCACATCCTGCAGCTGCTGCTCTACTGAGAAGCTGGAGGACGCCCTGTCCACAGGTGGAAAGAGGACTGGCCAGAAAAGCTGTCCTATGAGGAGCCAGGCAGAAGGACCCCAGCAGGGGACAGAACAAGCAAAACTCGTGCAAGGACTGAGGGCAGAACCAGAACAGACAAAGAACAGTGAGGCGGCCACAGGCTGGTGGAGATGTGGGGATGGGGGGAGCCTGTTGGCAGGTACGAGTCAGGCCTAGCCCATCTTAGGCTGCCAAGTAAGGGTTTTATTAGAAGCGTCAGTAGGTGCCTAATAAGTAAAGGACAGACTGACACTTCAAATATTGTATTTGAAGGGCAGAACCAGGACCGGAGAGATGGCTCAGGAGTTAAGCCTCTGCCTCACAAGCAGAAAGAACTAAGTTTGGATGCTGGATTTCACATAAAAAATGCCAGGCGGAAATGGCAGCAGCCTGTACTTCCTACCTTAAAATTCAGAACCAAAGCAACACAAATAGGAGGCACAGCAGTCCAGTACGATTCTCGAATTCACTCTTGGGCCTCCACAGGCATACACAGTACCCTGTGACACACACACACACACACTTCATAAATAAACGAACGAACAAGCACAACCAGACAATTTCATCTTGGAGTCCGAAATGAGCTCATGGTGCTCAGAAAGCCACTGTGCTGAGAAGCAAGACCTGCCCATCAGCCCCTAAGTCCTAGACCTCTAACGAGGCTCAGAAAACACCAGTGAAACCCAACTGATAGGGCTGTGAAAAAAAATGCTTTTGGGTGTTTATGAACATATAACTTGATATATTTTATTTCTTAAAAATCTTGCTTTTTCAAACACTCCCCCCCCAAGAAAACTGTGCTATGAAAATGGACATGGTAGCAACAAAATCCAGAGAAAATACCTTTTAAAATAGTAGAAATTTAAAGTACAAGTTCTAAACAAACAAACAAATGTACAAGTCACATAACATAAACCAGTGAAACCAGTGGTGTGAAGCAGATGACAACATATAACTCGGTCTTACCAGACTTTCCTAACTCCCAGTGTTCACAGTCAGGGCCCCAAGCTTATTCAGGATGTGCTAAGGGCAGATGAGAGACAAGAGGGGCCTTGGCCCAGCAGTGGCTTCCAGGGTTCCGTTGCAGCACCAAGCCCACCCTGCCTGATGAGAAGTCCCAAGGTCATGTTGCAGTATGGGAGGGCTTCTTCTGCAGCCAGGCATGCAGCAAGGAAGAAAGCTAAGGCCTGGCCAAGAGGCAGAAGATGGATGAGAAAAATGTGCATGTGAAACAACAGACTTCAGAAATTCCAGAACATTCTAACCCTGAACCTTCACCACAAACCAGGGCAAGCCTAGCTCAAGAACCATACTGTGGCGTATAAGCAGCAGCATAAAACACCACTGCATCAGCACGGACTAGTCATATGCCCAGAGGGCTCAGCACCCACAATCTGCATCTCATGCCATCTCCAGAATGAGCCAGATGCTTCCAGAAGCCTAGTAAGCAGACATGATGGCTAAGTCTGATGCTACGAGAGAAAACCTGCTGCGCCACCAAGGTCTTCAACACTCTTCTAAGGAGCCTTGGGAGCCAAGTGGAATTCAGAGGAAAGCCCAGAACAGCAGTCAGATGGCACGGCGTCCAGTACATGCCAGCCACAAGCTGGCTCCCAGCAGAGCACAAGCAACAAGAGCAGATCCCAGGAGGTATGGGTGGTGGGACTGCCTGCTCTCTGGGAACCCGGGTGCTAGACAGCTAACTCAACGCCTTGGCTCAGAGCCTCGGCTTCCTGTTGTGCTGCCCTGTCGTGTCGGCTGGGATAGGATCTGAGGCACCGAGACCACTCCGCTCAGCAGCCAGCGCTCTGCACCTCTCACTGCAGAACACTGGGGTGACATGGGGCTGGAGAGGTGGCTCAGGGGTGAAGCCTCTGCCCTGCAGGCGGAAGGTCCTGAGTTCAGATCCCAGACCCCACGTATAGACACCACGGGAAGCGGGGGCGGCCTGCGTTTCTGGTCCTGGTAGGGCGGAGCCTGTGAATCCCGGGGCAGAGTAAACAAGGAGGAGGAGGTGTCCATGGTGGTTCCTGAATTCGTCCGTGGTTCTACACACACATACATACATACACACGTGTGCGCTCACACACACACACACACACATGCACAATTGAATAAATAATAAATGAATAAAAATTTAGAACACTGGGGTGACAGTAGTTTGCACTTAATTCTCTGCATTAAGAAAAGTTAGATCAGGTAGTTTGGGGAGGGGGAGGAAGGGGGAGGGAGGGAACTGGTAAAAAATTTTAAAATGTATAATTAAATTTTTAATAAAAAAAAAAAAAAGTTAAAAAAAAAAAAAAGAAAAGAATGCGCATCTCAAATGCCAGTGCCTAGGTGGCAGAGACGCAAGGCGCCTAGCCAGTCAACTGAGCAGAATCAGCGAGCGCCAGAGTAAATGAGACCCTGCTCCAGAAAACAAGGTGGAGAGGGCTGGAGAGGTGGCTCAGGAGTTAAGCCTCCTGCCTTGCAGGCGGAAGGTCCTGAGTTCGGATCCCAGATCCCACGTATAGACGCCAGGCGGAAGCGGGGGCGGCCTGCGCTTCTGGTCCTGGTAGGGCGGAGCCTGTGAATCCCGGGGCAGAAGGAGGTGGAGGCGTCCATGGTGGTTCGCGAATTCATCTGTGGTTCTACACATACACAGACACACACACACACACACACGCACACGCACACGCATATGCACACAGTTGAATAAATAATAATAATTAAAAAATTAAAAAAAAAAGAAAACAAGGTGGAGAGTGATAAAGGTCAAGACTTGACCTTTACCTCTTTTTTTATTATTTTTTTTATTCAATTGTGTGTGTGTGTGTGTGTGTGTGTGTGTGTGTGTGTGTCTAGGATCCGAACTCAGGACCTTCTGCCTGCAAGGCAGAGGCTTAACCCCTGAGCCACCTCTCCAGCCCTTGACCTTTATCTCTCGACTACCTCATGTACACATGTGGTACGCACACACGAACATCTACACATACACTCAGAAGAATACAGACCTGAGTTTTTTCCTGAAGATGATGTACTGTTTCATTTCATAAAATGTTATGATTTTTGTATATAAACTATTCAAATTATTAAATGAAACGTTATGATTTTTGTATATAAACTATTCAAATTATTAGCATAGATACTTAAGAGTGACTACATTCATCATCTTAGGATTATTTTGTAATATTCTTCCATTAGTTTTATTTTTACAGGAATGGTAGGCTTACTACTATCATAGGTACAGGTGTCAACTTGACAGTTAAAGGTTTGAGCTCTGGGCACATTTGTGGAGAATTACTAGTTGAGCCCAGAGTGAACCTGTCAGACACTGTGCAATAGATGAGGAAGGCCCAGCTCATGGTGGGTGGGACTGGTCCCTGGGCAGGTGAACAAAGCGGAGGGAGCTGTTGAGAAAGTTGGCGTCCTTGTGTACACTTTGCCAGACATGCTGGTCTGGCAGGTAAGGACCGTCCCTCTCTCAGCTGTTATGTAGAGATGGTATGGCCAGTTTCCTCGGCCCTTTGGTGATAGTGTGGGTTCTCCTACCAACTAGACTAAGAACTATAACCAGGAATCATAAGAGAATAAACCCTGGTCCCCTAAAGTAGTTTTGTTTTGATTTTACCAGCACCAGGCAGAGTAACTGCATCAAGTACTGGCACGATGTTTTAAATAATCATTCAGGGAAAGAGTTAGATTTAAGCAGCCTCGGTGGTGGGCTGGGCTTGGGAACAGTCCCTAGTTTTAGACACTGCTTTAATATTTATAGGAAGATGTGTTTTTCTCATGTCATGACACTATTGGTATCAGTTTTGATCAGGTGACTTACCGACAAGTACGGCACGTCTTTCTAACATTCTGATATCAGGCAGCAGTGGAAAAAGTCTACTTTACATGGGGACTCCTGAATTCTAAAATTTAAAGGCACACACTCTGTTGCTCTGCTTCCAGGAATTGGAAAGAAGAAAGCTGCTCTCCAGAGCCTTGTAAACTATTCCAAATAAATAAAGTACAACCATTTTTATAGTGTCTAAACTAAAGGCAAATTAATTTTGCAAAGAATTAGAACAGCAGCAACCCAAACCAGTGTAGCAGAATGATGAGCAGAGGGATCTCTGGGGTCCACTGGCCTGTACTCAAATGCTCAGCACAGCACAGCCCATCCCCACCATCCACCTCCAGCACATCAGGTCCTCTGGGGACCATGGCCTGTACCCAGATGTTCAGCCCATCCCCACCATCCACCTCCAGCACATCAGGTCCTCTGGGGACCATGGCCTGTACCCAGATGGTCAGCCCATCCCCACCATCCAGCTCTATCGGGTCCTCTGGCACCTCCTCCCTGGAAAGCCCTGCATTCGCTGAGTCTCTATTCTCCTCCTCCCCCTTCCCTGCACCCCAGGACACCACCTCCTCCAGCAGTGGTAACCACACTGTGGGCAACTGGATGACCAGGCTCCTGCTCTCAGGATCACCAAAGTGACAGACACAATCACCTGAGAAAGTTGAAACTGCCATAAAAACTACCATTTCACCAAACTTTTCCATCATACTCTGTAATAGTTCTTTAAACATTAATCTTTCCTAATGTAAAATCATCACTTAACACTTTTGTCTTTTAACCCTAAGAATTTCACAAAAACAGAAACAGTCATCTAACTAGTCAGACTAAATGTCAAGTAGCATCAAGGCAGGAGTTTCAAAACTGAAGTGGTGGAAGGATCAGGTTGATTTAAGATAACACCAGGGGCAAAGACAAACGGAAGGCTGAATATAGGAAAACTGGCAAGGACACTCAAGAGATGGGACAGCCAAATGACACCTGTGGGAACAGATGCTCCTGAAAGGCTGAGTAACTAGTGCATGTGCTGACCTATTGCCAGCATTCCAAAGTACCAGGCACATTGTAGGGGCTCAAAAAAATCTTGTTCAATTACTGAGTACATAATGAATGAACAAAAATCTAGTTTGTTCTAAACAGGAGGGGTTTGGTGAGTGGAAGACAATGGCAACCCTCATATTTAAGGAAAACTGTGTTATGAACTTATGCTGTGCTCTAAGAAGTCAGTAGTACAAGAATGGCCAGGGTCACAGGAGCAGGACCCCAATGGCAGAGGATGGATCATGGGATGGTCACGCGAGGACACCAATAAGAAAGTTATCAATGGAAAAGTGGAAAGCTAGGCCCAGTGACGTGTTGGCCTAGCTCCTACCTGTTCCCCACCAAAGCCACACTTCCAACAATTCTGCCAATTAGCTGACAGCACACCAACAGCATGAAATAAAAATATAAACTATAGAAATGTTGGCAAATGTTCCAAAATAGGATTTTTCAACCTATACAAAAGCCAGATGCTAAGCATTTACAACAGTAGGTATATTGTGAATCTATAAACCACATTTCAAAAAACCAAAAAAAGTGAGCTGGGGAGATGGCTCAGGGGTTAAAGTCTTTGCCTCCCAAGCGAAAGAACCTGAGTTCAGATCCCCAGATCCCAAGTAAAAGTGCCAGGCAGATATGGTGCTGGCCTAGAGTTCCAACCCTGGAAGGCAGAGACTGGAAAAGCCAGAACACAGCAAAAAGGAGGTAAAGCAATCCAAGATGATTGCTGCTGTCACTTGCTACTCCATAGGCACATGTGTTCAAGTCCATTCTTGTACACACGCATGCACACACGCATGCACACACAACACAAAGGGTCTGAAAGGGCTGGAAGTGGAGAAAGAGAGAGAGACATTGTGAAGTAGGTATTAAACAACCAATGTGATTTTCCATGTGTTAAATGCGAGGTTTTTCTTGGAGCACACGTATACTTAACACATCAATAAAACTAATGAAATTTTTTATATTGAGAGATTACACCAGAAAACCAAGAACATCTCAGCAGAGGACACATACAGAAAATCCTACAGCTGTTTGTGACAAAAGTAACTAAAAAGAATCCTCAGCCAACTTGAAAGACAAGGCCACTTCTACAAGTATTAACCGGACAGTAGCGAGTGACTACACACTAATGAGCCCGAGGGAACTCACGTGGGGGCAAAGGTGAGAGAAGCAGCCTCACTACCACCCACACAAGGCATGCCACCCACACAAGGCATGCCATAGAGCACCCAAAGCTCCAGGCAATTCATGATGCCACAATCGGGCATTAGATGCCATAATGTCCTAAGTAGGCCTGTGCTCGCAGTGTGAGCCCCTCTGTAGAAACTGTGAGGCACAAATGACAAGCTGTGGCCATAAAGACATGCGAATCCCACAGCAACAGCAAAGCCCCTGGAGGGCAAGGAGAGTCTCAGCCACAGCACCTCCCAGGATCCTGGACAGCCCACTTACACTGAGGCCACCGCATTAGGCACGTCAGTGGCACCAAAACCTATTTCCTAGGCTGGCAAAACAGCTCAGTGGACAAGGCATCCGCTCGCAAACTTCGTGCCCTGAGTTTGACCCTCAGAAGCCCACATGGTAGGAGGAGAGGAGTGACTTCTGCAAGTGTCCCCTGACCTCCACCCATGAGCCATGGCGTGCATGCGTTCTCTCTCAAGCAAAATCAATATATATGGATAACTCACCATTAAAAACAAAACAAAAATTAACTTCATATAAATCTGCTACATATGAAAAAATAAAAAGATGAAAATGATTACTAAGATAGAGAAAATGTTCTTTGATGGGATTCAAAGCCCAAAAGATATGCAGGAAAAGATGGATACATTTTACTTTTCAGAGACTTAAACTTCTTGTTTAATGCTATATTTGGGAACTTTATATGACTGTATATTGAACAATGGTTTGGAAAAAAAAAATATATATATAAAATACATGCTTATACAGTTTAGGAAACTATTGCACAAATAATAGAGTTTTATTACAAATAGAGAACTACTTAAAAAATTAAAGTACTTCTTGGATGTGTGAGAACAAGAGGGAGAGAGGGAGGAAGAGAGGCAGAGGCAAAGACAAAACAAACACAGAGACCAAGATAGGTAGAAAACTAATCTAGGAAAATACTCGAGCAAGACACTTGGGGGACAGAGCCGTGATGGCACCTCTGGTATCCCCAGCCTCGGCTTCCCTCTGGGAACCTGTGTCCCGCCCAGATGTGGAAGGGCATCTGCGAGTGCTCACGCTGCGGCTGCAGAGGCAACCAGGGTTCCAAGAGGAACACACCAAGACTTGCTATTGCGGCGTCCTCGAGGCCTCCTCAGCCGCACGGACCGAGCTCTGCCCACATGGGCTGTGTTCCAGTCCATGGCTATCCACACATCAGCGTTTCCGCACACATTCTGCCCTGTGGTTTTTTGTTTTGAGGGGGTTTTTTTGTCCTCAACTTTTTGTTTCTGAAACTTTAGACTTACAGGAAAGTTGGAAAAGTCCCAATTCTAAAAACAGAAGCGTAAGTTTGTGAGTTATGAGCACTGGGAGAGACAAGATAGGAAATTGTTAAGTTGGGAAATGAACCCCGGTGTGATATCATTAGCCACACTGCAGAACTTCACTTGACATCTGCGAACCTTATCTGTCCAGCATCCACTTGAATCAAGCTACTGACTTCCCCGAGCCCTCCAAGCACAGCCCAGGCCCGGAGCCTTCCTTTCTGCCAAGTGGGATGCTCTGCAGAGTGCTACCTGGATACCAACAGGTGGCCCTGCTGGGGCGGTTCATTTCCTCCTGATTAGACTGTGAGGCCATTTCCACAGGAGTACTGGAGGACTCATGGGTACCCAACTTACTGCGGCCAGGTCAGTTTCCCCACTGAGCGGGGAGCTATCAGTTGCTTTCTCCACTCTAAAGTTACTATTTTTCCTTTTTTAATGAATAAACAATTCGGGGAAGCGATCCTCTGAGACATGCAAATATCCTGTTTCCTTTCAATGTTTATCTGTTGATGTTACCGTCAACCTCAGAAGCCCCTTCCCTGGGACCCCTGGCACAGTGACAATGGTGTCTGCCTCAGTTTGCTGGTCCTCATTCCCTCCACACTGGCTGATGGCATTCTTTTATGAGAAAGAGCGGTCCCTTCTGCCAAATTTACTTATTTGGTCAATTTGTTTGTATCAGTGCAGAGTGTTGCCTTGACCATTAGGGACCCCTTCAGGCTGACTCCTGCCTCTTCCAGCTTTATTTCTTCTGTGCATGTGTCACGTGTGTGCTCATGGGCCGTGGTATGCATGTGGCAGTCAGAGGTCAACTTTCGGGATTTGGTTCCCTTTCCATACTCAGGTCAGCAAGAGCTTTTACCTGATGAGCCTCTTGTCAGCCTAGACTCCGGCCCTTCTGCGTGTCCTGTCCGAGCCATTCCTGGTGCCAGGAGATGTCCTAGAGTCGTCTTCTGCAAGCAGCACAAAAGGACACGTAGGTGCACTTGTAGCTGCTGGGAGTCACTGCTTCTGGGACTTGCCAGTGGCCCCGTGAGGGAGCGCGGACATCTGTACTACTTTGCATCAACGTCGGGCGCCTACTACCTGACCAAACTTCCAGCCTTTCTGACCTTACTCTGACTTTCCCCGAGGCAGTTCAGGTTTTAATCTGCTCTGGATCTGCTCCTCTGCTCACAACACGTACCCATGGTGCAGCCCCACTCAGCGAGACTCTGATCCCCAAGACGCTCACTTGCCAGGACTGAACAGTGACTCCTTGACTCTTCCGCTTTCCTTAAAGAACCCAGTCAGTGCACTGCTTTCCTCAGTGCTCTGCGGTGTCCGTCTTGCTCCACAGCATGATGTCTCTACTTGTGTCCCACATGAGGTCACCTCGTATCCCAGCTGATGCTACTCATATGCTGGGTTCTGAGCACAACTCCCTATGCCTCCGAGGGCCATACTGAAGGCAGGCACGCCAGAGCAGAGCAGTGCCCCGCCCTCACTACCACACCCTGCAGTGACAGCTCTCCGTGCCCACCTCTCTTTGCACCACCATGTGGCCAGCATGTGTTCCCACGTGAGGACAATCACGTCCAGCGGGTCCTGGAATCACCACAAGTTAGTCAACATGGTCCCACTCCAGTGTTCCCTACACATGGTCAAATCACATATTATTTCATATTACAGGAGGTGATTCTTCAGGAAGATTCCTAGAAGTAAGCTTCTAGATCAAAAGGTAAGCACCTGTGTGATTTTGTGTGCTGAATGTATTTTTTATTACATGCAACCATGTTTCATTAATTTCTTCTTCTGGTCAGTTAGGAAAAGGTAATTCTGCTGAGGATCCAACCTAAGACTGCCATTTTAAGCGACCCACACAACTTCTGCTCAACATTAGACTAAGAGAACACTCAGGGTTACCATCACAGCAGAGTGCCTCAGAGAAAGTCAGTCTGCACAAGAGAAGTGGAAATACCTCTCCGCACAGCAGCCACATTTGTGAAAGCCACAGAGAGCAGCTGCCCGAAGCCCATCTCTGGTGAGGGCGTGTAGAATGCACTACATCCGCACAGCAACAGAACAAGCTGCTGCAGAACTGCAGTGCAGGCAAATCTTAGAAGCCCTCTGAGGACCCACTAGGATCTGACGCTGCATGGAGACAGGGTCAGCAAAGGAGAATCAAGAGACAGCACTGGCCAGAGGAGGAGCAGGAATGAGAACACCTGTACACAGAAGACACAGCCAAGCAGTGAGAAAGCTCCTAGACTGGATGGTGGTGACAAGACCACCACTCAGATCGTTAACAAATCACTGAACTGTGCACTTGGGACATGAGTGAGGGGCTTCAAGAAAATACCTCCTGAAGCTTGTCCACCTTACGGCCTCCTGCCCCATCTTCCCAGAGCACTCTGAAAAGATGCATTTCAGACATGACGTGATCTTTCTTGAAGTTTGCATTGCTTCCTTCAACAGTCAGTGAGACCAGGAAACACCAGATCAATTCTTGGATGGGAAGAGGCTCCGGCAGTCCTTTGCCCACACAGAACTTCCTGTCCTGGTTTCAACACAGAGCCACCAGTGTCCAGTGGATTCCAGTGCACAAACTCATGGAGAAAAAGGAAAGACCTCTTTTTTGCTTCAGTCAGGGCTTCTGGGGAGAAACAGACCGAAACCCATGGTACCCTTCATGCCTGTCATGGTCGGGCACTGGTGTCAATTTGATAGTTGAAGGTTTGAACTCTGGGCACATTTGTGGAGAATAGTGGTTGGGTTAAGCCCAGAGCAAACCTGCAGGAGATTGTCTAGCTGATAGGGAAGGCCCAGCCCATGGTGACCACCGTGGGATTAAGGCCCTGGAATAAAATATAGAGAGCTGGTTGAGGAAGTTGGCATCCTTGTGTATATTTGGCCAGACATGCTGGTCTGGCAAGTAAGGATCGTCCCTCTCTCAGCCATTACATAGAGATGGTGTGGCCAGTTCCCTTGGTTCTAGTGTTGGTGCGTGCTCTCCTATCAGACTGGACTATAAACTGTAACCAGTGTATTGTAAGAGAATAAACCCCTTGTTCCTTTAAGCTGCTTGATGATCATTTATCAGCAACCATGCAGGCTGACTGCAACAACGCCCCTCCCACACACGCCTGCAATGGGCCATGCAGAGAACCGCGGGCCAGCAAAGTGGGGACAGCATGCTCGCCGGCATGAGAGGCACACCGGCCCTGCCCTGCCGGCACCAGCTTTTCCCATAGAAGCGTAATCACTACCTTACAGTTTTCACTGGAGGGGTGAAATTATGGGACAGAAAGCTCTGCTGTGAAATGATCAAATGCGCTGCTCGCTCGCTGCATGCGGGCACAAAGCATCTACTCCGTGGTACCACGAAGCACAGAGAGCAGAACTGGCCCAAGTGCACAGTCGCTATTAGCAGGCCAGACAGAGGTTTCTTTGGAGCACTTCCAAAAGTCGGCTGAAACGTTACGCAAAGGAATTTTTCCAGCAATGGTAAAATCTAGGCTGAACTATGTGATCCCAAGCACAGCTCTGAAATCCTATGATTCAAACCTCTGAATTCCGTGTTTTGTGGAATTAAGATGGTGCAGTCTCAACTCCCCAAACCAGCAAAATTACTCACTGTCCACTGTTTGTACAACGACTTTCTTAGAACTGGGATTTAAATAAACAAAATTATTCTGCGGGGCTCTGTAAAACTTGATAGCTTTTTAATAAAAATAAAGTTGCAATGCATTTTGAAAGAAAAGATAATCCCCTGGAGTATTCCACAAAGGAACACTATGTTACCACAGAAGCGAAGGATATACCCAAATGCAAAGTGATAAATTAGCTCCAGAACCATAGTTTTGTTGTATGGCTAGTTGGGGTGAGTATCTCCCCAGAAAGGAATCCGTGTGAATTCCCCAGAAAGGAATCCATCTGAATTCACTGAGACTAAGAAGCATGCATTCGATAGGACCAATGTACAACGTGAACATAAACTGCATTTAAACTATGGATTAAGTATATCACTCTGGGGGCTGCTTCCATACAGACTGACTTCAAACTTCCCTGGAGGTCTTATGGATCCTTATTTCACCCGCTGCGGTCCTGCCCCGGCCCCACTCAGCTCCGTGCAGCACCACGCTTCCGCCAACAGTCGCTGACCCAGCCTCATGGCCGCAGGGCCAGATGTGGGAGGCCGGCACTGCTACCAGCTGAGTTCACAGGGACTCTCGGTGTCCGCTAAACGACACTGCTTCCCCTAGACTGAAACAAGCCTTGAGAACCCCAGTTCCTCACCCTCACTTCACATTTGAGTCAAGCTGTGATTGTCCCCAGTCTCCAGATTCTGGGGCGCTCCGTCTGCTACTTGCTCCTCCGCCAAGCTGCTGATGAGCCACAGTTTCTCCCATTTTAATTCCGAAAGCCTCTGCAGTTTAATCGAATACATTTTTTTCACTCTATGTGGCTGCTTTCTTCTGAAACGTTCCAGAACAATGACTCTCAGGTGCTGTTATCACATAAGGGAATGTGCTGTGACTACATGCAAGCCAAAAATGACATTGTCAGGGCACACAGCTATTTTTTAAGGACATGAGCTCTCTGTTTTGAACAGATTATTTTACTATATTGTACTTTATGATTTTATAACAATTTTGAATGTTTTGTAAATGTTTCTACTCCACAAAGAAAAGTAAGGAAGTGTGGAGATAACACAGACATATGTGGCATAAATATATGACTGACTCACCAAGCACAGTTTGCAGGGGGTGGGGGGTAACTCAGAAGAGCACACGCTCAGAGGCAGTGTCTTTGACTCAGAGTCTGCCACTTACCACCCAAGAAAAAAGTCACCTCGTCCATCTGTTAGGTATTGTTCCGGGCCTCAGGACAGAGCAATGACCTCGCCTTCTGGAGGCTTCTGTTCTTGACACCAGTCTTATGGGAGAAAGGAACTGAGGGAGGGGTACAGATGGTGATGATAACCAGCACACAGACCCCCACACACACTCACACACAGACACACTCACACACACTCACACACAGACACACACACACACACACAGACTGTCAGTCACAAGTCCTGGCTCTCTCTAATGCACACCATACTGAACTACCAAGTCTGACACAAGTTACGACCTTTCAGAGAGGAGGACAGAAGCCAAGCCGACTGAACAGACAGCCTGGCTGGGCGCCCATGCATGCTATTGGCCGTCACACCTGTGCCGTGAACGGGCATCTGGGAAAAGTGTGCTGGCTAAGGAACAAGACTGGGGCTTCTGGACAGCCCTGAGTATGGCAGGACGGTGAACAAGAACTCCTCCGAGTGCTGTTAAGTCACAGCACTGAAATTTCTGTGCCGGAGACCTTTCTAGATTTCTCTCTAACCTCTTCCCAGGCTGCTTGCAAAGTATTTCCTGAGTCCTGGGAGCCGCTCTGAGAAAAGGCTACAAAGAACCTCAATTTGGAGCCAATCAATTAGAAGTTTCAGACCCAGATTTGAGACTGCGCCTGAGACGTGACCGTGTGTGTGTGTGTGTGTGTGTGTGTGTGTGTGTGTGTGTGTGTGTGTGTGTTTCTGAGGGAACTATGTGTCCCTGTGAGGGACCAAGGATGAGCTCAGGAATCATCCTGGATTGATTCTACCTCCTTTTTGCTTTGCTCTGGGATTTCTCAAGCTCTGCCAACCAGGGCAGGAAGTGCAGGCTGCTGCTGTTTCTGCCTGGTGTTTTTACATAGGATCTGAACTTAGGACCTTCCGCTTGCCAGGCAAGCTCTTCACCCCAGCCTGAGATGGGGCCATCTTGAGGATGGAACCCTGGCATGTGGGCCGGGCAAGCTCCGGGCAGACATCATCAGAACTGCACTGCCTCGGAGCATGTGGTAGGGATCTGCTGCCAGCTGCTTGCACGGAGAAACCCTGCCACCTTTGAGGTCACAGAAAGGATGACAGGATCTGAGTTGATGTTTTCGGCTTCTTTCCTCCTCTTTCTTCACTCACCACAAAGAAAAGGTTCACACCTTTTACCTTCCCCCCAACCCCACCATTTTGTCCCTGCATTATATAAAGCTCCAACCCCTGCTTAAAAGACCTGGCCCCACATCTCGCTCAAGCCTGTAACTAGACAATGGTGTGACCTCCCCCGTCCTTCCTCAGAGAGACAACATATGACTGGCACGTTCCCTCTGCATCTCTACCAGCAGACATTCCTCACTCGCCCCCTCTTCACAGGGAAGGTTCGCACGGCTTTAGTGTCCAGTCCATCCCCCGACGCCACACTATACAGGGCTACATTGCAGTGCACCTCAGCCCCACCTCTTCCCTCCCGCACCTCACTTTCTCCCCTGGACATCACAGATACAGAAACTTGGAAGCACAGCATCTGGCTGCATGCTCGGCTCGTCCCGAAGCAGAGGCCTCTCCCTGCTCCCCGGCCTGGCCTCAGCCACAGCCATGGCATGAAGCTCCCAGCAGGGCCTGAAGAACAGAGGGTTCCTGCTTCCAAAGCAGGAAGAGTTCTGCACTGCACAGCGAAGACTTCTGGGTGTCACACCATTGGGCCACTAAGAATCTGGGCACTTTGAACTCCACAACCTGAGGAGTCAAATACCACAAAACACAAATTAAAACTCACGCATGTGAGATACGTCACCAACCTGAAAGGCAGCTTTGCTCACCCGGCAGCTGCCCCAACAAGCAGTATAAGTCAGTGTAAGTGCTGACGGCCGGGACATCACATGCTCAGGCCGGGGGAGGGGAAGTTGCATCCTGAAGGCGAAGCTTCCAGGCCCTGGGTCTTCCGATCCTTTGAGCAGGGCCAGTTCTGGTGAACTCGGGAGCTAGCTTTCCTTCCGCTGAAGACACTTACACATGAGGGAAATTCCTTAATAAAGAAAAATTCTACTCCATACAGGTCTCTTTGTGAAAAGGCCGTAGGTATATTCGTGGGGAGTCTCTTATTCCAAGTCTACACCGTACTTCCCACAAGACAGGCCTTCTACAGACCACGAGTGAACCAAGGCCCCAAGGCAGAACGTGTCTCTCTTGGCTGAATGGCCTTCTGGCACCTTCTCGAGGTCTCTGCTACTGCAGTGTTCGCTCTTCTCTACCCAACACCATGAACAAGACATGCAGCAGTCCAGCCCCTCCTCTTTAAATGAAGCTCTGCAGAAAAGTCCACGCTACTGTCCCCAAACTGATCTCCTCTCCCCACTGCTGCAGAAACCTACTAAGGTCACCGATGCCCAGACTCTCATCGAATCCCAAAGGAGATCCTTCCTGCCCCCAGAAAATGAGAAGGGCCTGACCTGGGCATCCTGGGTTCCTGGCCACTGGACTCTCGCACTCTCCTCTTCCTTCAGTAGCATCGCTCAATGTCTCCTCCCCTGCAGACCCCAAACTAAAGTCACCATCAGCACCTGCCTCTGCTCTTCTGCAAGCATCTCACTGTCCAGCCTACAGGGTAGAACACAGCAATATATAAAAAGACACCTGAATTTGCATATCTGGCCCAACCTCTTCCTGAGCCTGACCTTGAATGTCCATTTCCATCCAAACCCCTCATTCAGATGACTAATCATAAAAACAATAAGCAAAGCAAACTCTTCTTAAATACTGCTGGTCAGGTACTATTTTAGGCGTCCTACATTAGCTCAGCATATCGACGCAATGAACGACCATGTGAAACACAAAGTGTTTATTCTCCGTGATCTATGGTAAGAATTTGGAGCACAGAGCATTAACAGCTGAGCAGTGGCCATGGACCCCACTCCTCCCCAGGCCAGTGTGGCATGACTAGGAAGCAAGGCCAGCTCCAAGCAGCCTCAGACCTCACTGTCCAAATCTGAGTCCTCACTCCTATCTTTCCCAGGCTCCCCACCCACAGATGCTACCATCTGCAGGCTAAACATCTAACTGAACTGCTGCAACTACTTTACTGCACTTATCCTTTCCTACGAAAGAGCGAAAGCAAAGAACTACACAACTCTGTGCTCAAAGCCTGAGTTCTTTCGATGGGTGTAAATGATGCTAAGTGCTAAGAAAGTACTGCCACTCTCTAATTGGCACATCCTCCTTTGTCAGTAGCATGAAAGACAGACCAGGGTGTCTGCTATGTGCTGAAATGCAGCACAGAACCTGACCTTGCCACCTCCCCCCTCGCTAGGACCCCACCCAGTCTGGTCATCTGGATTCTATCAGGATCTTCTCACCAGTGCCCATTAACACCGCAACTGCAGCGACAGAGGAGGCCAAGGCTGGCTGCGGGGAGAAGTGAACGCGCCATTACTGCGTGACCTTGAACGGGTACTGCGCAGCTCTGTGCTTAGGCAGCCCCACGTAAGAGTAACCCACTGTTACAAAAAGTATACGAGTGAACACTGGAGAAGCATCTAGAACAGCTGGCATATCACGAGCTCCTAAAAACCCACCAGCTAGAGAGATTCCTTAAAGATAAACCAGACATCCTTTCCTAGCATGTTCAAAACTGAAAGGAAAGAGGAAGGGGGAAAAAGAGGAAGGTCAGTCCTTCCCAGGCCTCCCATCACTCTGGAATTAAAATCTGAATCCCTCGCCATAACCTCTACACTGCAGCAAGAAGCCGCCCTCCCCTCCCCGCCGCTCCAGCCTCATTTCCTGCCTCTCCACCCTCCGGGCCACAGTGTCTCTCTGATGATAACAGCACATGGCAAGGCCTTTACCCAGGTTCCCGATGCCGGACGGCTGCATCCACTCACACCCCTGCACTCGCTTCCTTTGCCCTTGGGGGGCACGCAGATTGGGGTCTTGTTTACCATTCCTCTGCCCCCACGATGGGAGTCCCAGGTCGGCAAGACAGTCTCATCAGGCTCACTAGGACAACATCTGGGGCACAGGAAATAAAACCATTTTGGAAGTCACTGACCTACAGCAGAACCTATTTCCATTCGGCTGTGCTCCATCACATCTACCAGGCACCTCCAAACACCTTCCATCCCCTTCCTCTCTTCCCAGCTGTAAACCAAGGCTATTGGCTATTCCTAATGACCACAGAAGCAAAAGATGGGGAAGAGCAACAAGCACGCTTCAATCAAATCATGTGAAAGAAAAGTGGTGACTGGGACTAGTGTCCTGTCTCAACAGCTGGTTCTGCACACGCTCCAAAACACAACAGTAATAACGCGACTCCTCCCAAACCTACTGATCTGAATTCGATTCCCACATACTCACACGGTGAAAGGACAGAACTGACTTTCCAAATTGCCCTGTGACTTACACCCACAGTGCATGCCTTCTCGGAACACTGTATTAAAAGAGGTGGATCTGCTAGCGTAGACCCATAACCCCAGATACTCAGAAGCCTAAGACAAGAAGATCACGTAAGTTCAAGGTTGACCTGGGCAACTTAGTGAGACCTTGTCCAAAAAGAAAGAGAAGAAGGCTGGGGCGATGCCTCAGTGGTAGAGCATTTACCTGACGGTGCTAAGCCCTAAGTTCAATCCCACCCTAGGTTCAACCCACACTGGAAAAAAAAACCTATGCTAAAACTCCAACGGCACTACATACACACTACACACTGCATACTCACACCCACACTACAACGGCACACACATTATGACCACCGGTGGGACGACACACATTCCATCAGTGGCAGCGTTGAGAACGGGTGGAAGGGTACAGAGGTCGAATGAGAATGATTTGAATGTATTAGGGGTGTACTTTCATTTCTGAACCTACAATCACACTCATAAATATTACAATTAATATTCGTAATTAATAATTACAAATTACAATAATAAAGCAAGCTGTCACTGGGTTTTTGAACTCTGTCAACTTGAGCATTATATATCCATGGGGAAGCTGTAGCAGATATGAGCTACAGACAAGCATTGGTCAAATGGACGACAAATTCCGCTCACTCACTAGACAAAGATTAGCTTAAAAGATTTTCTTTATCCAAAAATCTAAAAGTGGTCCAAATGCTTGTGACACGTAAACTTACAAAGAAGTGATTTTGCCCATAACGTGCTTTGCAGATGCTGCATTTCTGGTGGCTGGTGCTCTCGCCTTGGCCTGTACACTGCACGAGCACGCCCCGCAGAAACTTCTTCCTTTCTCTTTCATCACTGTCCCTGTAGGAAGCTTCCTTCCTCCTTCCAATTGGAGCTTCAAACTGGACGCACAAGTAGCCAAATGCATCCAGTTCAGGAGCCGCGTCTGACAGGCACGGGCAATGCCTTCCTTTCAAAGCCATGAATTCCTCTCTCCACCAAGGGATCGCAGCGCCCAGCTCAGCGTGTACCGCCCAACCTTGATCAAGCCCCTGCTGCAGTGTCACGGGTGTCCCTGCTGAAAATCTGCTCTCCCCCGCCCCCAAACCCTGCACAAGGATTCTGTCAATCCCCTCCCACCAGAAGCAGTTGTACCAGCCAACCTTCTTTCTTTTCCTTCTCCCTTTCCTTCCCGGAAACCTTAGCAAGCAGTCTTATCTTCAAGAAAGGATAGTAATTAAGAAAAAAATAGCTTTTACACAGCTTGGGAACTGTTCTTGGGGCAACACAGGTGGGAACGTGCACCTTCCTTTCAAACGAACAAAACTAGGGGTAAATTTAAAAGGCAACCAAAAAAAAAAAAACAAAAACGGTAAATACATATTATTCTCCGAAGAAAAAAAACTACTGTTCAATCTCAATTACTGCATTAAAAGTAAAGAATCGCGTTTGTTTTCAAGGCCACTTTTCCTTACACTTTCAGAACATAATATGGTTTGCAAATTAAGGGGAAAGATGCCCTATCAGAAGCGGCAGCCAGACCCTGCTACCTGAAAGCATCACGCGCCAACAAATACTGCGCGGCCGGTGCCCGCCCGTCGATTCCAGCGCGACGCGTGCAGGTCCCGCAGGAAGCTGACGCCACCGCGGTCCCGCGTCCCTGGCCCCATCCGACGCTGCCTCGCGGCGATTTTCCTGCAGCCTCAGGGCGCGTCCAGCTCACCTCCGGCCCTGACTGCTCCGCCCGGACCCCCCCGGGCGCCCGCGGAGGCGCGGCGGAGCGCCGGGCGCAGCCTCGCTGTCGGGTCACAGCGTCCACTCCCGGGGCGCAGAGTCCCGCCGCGGACTACGGGGCGTCCGCCCAGGCACAGCCTTCGCTCTGCGCGCACGTGTCCGCTGCACGGCAAAGGCTCCCGACCCTCCGCGGGACTCAGCGCACCGTCCCCGGCTCAGCGTCCCCTCCCCGGGCGCGACATCCCCGCCCAGGGTCCAACGTCCCGCCTCGGGGTCCAGCGTCCCCTCCTGGGGGTGCAGCGTCCCCTCCCTGGGGTTCAGCATGCCTCCCGGGGGTCCGGGGGTCCGGGGGTCCGGCGTCCCTTCCCGGGGGTCCGGCGTCCCCTCCCCGGGGCTCAGCGCCCTCGTCCCCGCAGCTCCGAATCCCTCTGGGGCGCAGCGTCCCTCCCTGGGGCGCAGCGTCCTCTCCCCGGGGCGCACTCTGCTCCCCGCCGCGCACAGCATCCCACGCGGACGCGGCGCCTCCGGAGCGGACGAGCCGTCCTGGGCGCAGCCTCCTCCCGCGGCGCGGCGCGGCGCATCCAAGAGGACGCGGCCGCCCGGGGAGCCGTCCCGGCGCAGCCGCCCTCCGCACGCCGCGCAGCCGGGCCCGGGCGCCGACCCCTCGGCCCCGCAGCCCCGCCGCGCCGAGGACCCGCCGTGGGCCGCGGGCCGCGCTCTGGGCTCCGCGGCGCGGGGTCCGCGCCGGGCGCAGCTCCGCGGCCTCAGCCACCTGCCCGGCGCTTACATAAACGCGCCGCCCGCGTCCCCCGCCGCCTCACCTCGGACGGCGCCGCGCCGCGCAGTCGGCGTCCGGCCTCCGCGCCGCGGCGGGATGCGCTGGCCCCGCGGCCCCGGCCGGGCGCCCCTCGCCGCCGCCTGAGCCCGGGCGCCTGAGCCCCAGCCGCTGCCTCAACCGCGGCCTCGGTCCCGGCGCCCGCGGCTCCGCCCCCTCCGCTCGCCCCGCCCCGCCCCCGCCGCCGGGAGCGCGCACGCAGGCAGGGCGGGGCCAGCGCCGACGTGCGCGCCTCCCGCCGCCAGCCGCGCCGCAGGCACCTGCGCGGGCCCGCGGAGACTGCGGGGGCGGGACCCGCGCGGTACGGAGCCTCGGACCCGCGCCCAGGGGACCCACGCGGGACTAGGTCCCGCAACCCGCCCATGTGCACGCGGGGCCTGCCGAGGAGCTGGAGGGGCCTCTTCCCACAGAATGCGTTGGAAGACAGAACCCCAAAGCGGGCCTGAGCGGCCCCGCCGGGAACGTGGGAAGAGAGGTTCTCGCCGCCAGCAGGGGCAGGTCATCGCGGTGGGCATCGGAAGCGCCTTTATCCTCGCCGCAGGTTTCCTGCTTGTGGGCAAGAGATGAAAGCTGGGTGCGGAAGGCGCCCCAGGATGTGATCAGCACTCTGGAGGTGCAGCCGGACAGCTGCGCCGACAGGTAGATCTCAGGGGTCGCCCAGCCACAAGTCAAGCCTGCTTCCTCTCTGCCACGTTGGTTGGACCAGCCAGCAAGTTCTTCAGCCTGCAAGCTAGACGCCGGGTTTGTTGGCAGACACGTGGAAATGAGGCCGCCTGGGACGCCTGCCTTACCATAAACGTCACCGTAAGGACAGTGTCCATTTCCAAGGAGCAGACCGCCCTAAAACAGTTGTGTAAATAGCATGAAGCCTGTGCTGGGTCAGCGGTCCGGCTCATTTCTGCCTCATGGACCACATCCCGTAGTCCTAGCTAGGTTGCTTCTTACAGTGCGTGTACTCTGCCCACAAGAGAGCAAATTCCAGCGCCCAGGGCCCTTCCAACCATGTACCCATGTTCATGCCACCTGTTTTCTGAAGCTCACTGACTAAATTAAGGGCTCTGGTCGACACAAGTCAACGTGAGAAGGACAGAGGTGTGGGTAAGAGAACTGTGTGTTGATATATTTCCTTGGGTCATCAGGGACTGTCACAGCAAAAACAAGCGCTCGAGTGGCCATCTCATCCCTTCTGCCCTCAGTAGCTCATGGTGACTTTGGCCAGGCCCCCAATTCATCAGAAACGCCAGTGATGCTATCCTGCTGCACCCATCATGGCTGTTCTCCGTGGACTCCATTCTGCTTCTCTCTCTGCCTTAGGAGAGGAAGCGCACCTGCTTCTCTGCTAATGTCCAGGGCGGCCAGCCCAGTCATGCCACGCCAAGATGTGGGCTGCTACTTAGACATGTGGCATCTACATGGTCACGTCGACCCGAAGGATCTCTTAACCATGTACACTCTATTCATGATTGACATCAGATGACCGGTACTTGGAGCGGGCCCTAGACCTCCACTCAGTTGCTGGCGTCCTATGGGTGTGATCATATACCTGCTCAGGCCGGAGCTTCTGGGAGCTTGTTCTGTTGTTCAGATCTCACTTAGGCAAATTGTGGAGTAAAATGCTCCAGCAGGGTCCTGGAAAACAACAGGAAGCTCTGTGTTGCATATAGGAACCCGTCTTCCCTCCTGCCCTTGTGGTAATAGGTTCTGAATAAGTACATAGGACTGCTGGAGAGCCAGGCGGGGCCCTGCTTTCCCTCCAGCTGGCTTTAATGTATGACCACATGCCCACGACACACCGAGTCAGAGCTCCAAGCACATCCCATGTGCGGACACCATGCTGCAAATAGCTTCTAAGGATCTGAGCAGACCTGCAGCAGGCAAGCTTCAGATGAATTAAATGTGGCTGTCAGCTGATCTCCGGAGCCCTACTGGGAGCTACTGGAAGGGGGGAAAGGCACCCAACCTATAGGAATCAGTTCAGCCTTTGTTCCACACTGAGCACTGGTTTGAAGAAAGTAGGGCTGGCAGGTCTAAAAGCCCCTGATGTGTCTGTCCACTCCCTCCAGGGGTAGGGTGTGTTAGAGCATGGTAATTACCAGAGGGAGCCGGCTGTGCTGGGCGACCTGGCAGCCACTGTTCTGGCCGTTCTTTTCTGGACCCTGAGCCGACCCCTGCCCCAGCCAATCCTCTCACGGTGACTCGCTCAGTCTGACTCCTGTCTTGAGTGGCAAAGCATATTCCCACCCGTTACACCAAGAGTCGACCAGGTCATAGCACCATGTGCTCAGACCGACAGCTAGCGTCAGTAGCCAGGTGTGGATTTCAGCCGTTTAAGCCCAGGGAAGACCTTGTTTCTGTGTAGAGGTTCACTTTGTTGTTGTCCTTGCATACATCCACGACGCACACATGTGCATTGCTTTTCTCCTCGCTGCGAAACAGCATCTGACAGAAACAAGGGAGACAGTATTTGTTTGGGGTCACAGCTTAAGGGGATACTGCTCATGGTGGGAAATCGTGGAAGCTGGCATCTCTGTCCCTGGAGCGTGTGAGCTTGGCAGGGAGTGCAGCCATGCCATAACCCTAGGGCCACCCTTCCCCAGAGTGACCCACTTGCAGGGGGCACCGCCCCCAAAAGGTTTCATAACCTACCGAACAGCCACCAGCTAAAGAGAAGCGTTTTAATCGTGAGCCTAGAAAGGACCTTTCACAAAAGCAAATGCCTGTTACATTATATTATTTAATTCTGCCCAATCTTTTTAAGATTAGGCGCTCAGAAGTGCTTGTACATTGTAGCCTAGATTATTAATTTAGGAGTCCAAAGTGTAATCAGTGCCTGTGTAGCATGCACAGACCCTAGATTCCACTGCAGCACCACACTTGAAAGAAAATTGTTCATAGGACTAATCAGTAAACTGTTTATAAGATAAGCAATCAGTACACTGTGATCCGTTTATGAGACATAAGTAATCAGTATACTGGATGTGTGTCTGTAATTTTTGCCCTCCGTGTTTGCAAGCATGAAACGAGCGACAAAAGCCAAGGGACGTAAACGTCCAGGTCGGCAGTCTGCGGCAGCGAGCGCTGGGCGTCATCAGCCTAGCCCGTGACACGCGCCCTCCACATCCCAACCCCAGTGTGCAATCTGGGCGGGCGTGGTGTGGACCAGTGACACCGGGATGTTCAGGACAGCGGGTAGAATGCCCTCCCCTGTACGCGGGGCTCAAGCAGTCATGGAGACAGTCAGTCCCGAGTCTCTCCAGCTTCCTCGCCCTCTGGGAACTGCCCGGAGTGAAGCTACAGGCAGAAAAACAGAATCAGCAAATCGACATTCTGACAGCCCGTGGTGGGATCATGCGTGGTAGGCCAGTTGATTAGGAAAGGTCAGTCGCTTTCTTTTGTTCGTCATCCGGGTGGACGGGGTCCGGGAGTGGGGCTACTGAAAGACGGGCCATGCGTGCTGTGACTAGAAGGTGCGCTGTGGGCGTCGGTCAACCTCACCGGTAGGACAGAAGCAGGCCCGCCTCACAGTCTGCCCAACAGACACCAGAAAGGTTGGGCTGTGGAGTCATGGGACCCGCGATGGCGACAGGTGGGAGTGTGGCAGCCAGGATGGAGGGCCGCTGGAAGCAGGGGCGGGAGGCCTGTGACACTGGAGCCTTAGCGCGGGTGAGGCTGGTGTAAGGGCGTCCCTTTCGCCCCCAGGAATTCAGGGTGGGACAAGTGCCACTTCCACCATTGCTATGGCAGTCACCCCAACTGGCCCCTTGGAGGGCTGAGTGATTAAATTACCCAGGGCTGGGACAGATAGGCCCACGGTCTGCTTTTATGTAGCCTACAAAAAATTTGCAATTAAAAAGCATGGTGGGGGGGCAGAAAATATGCAACAGACTTATGTGGTCTGTAAGACTTAAAATATTTACCATCTGGCCCTTTACATAAAAAGTGTGCCAGTCAACTGAGCCAAGTCAACGGAGCGGGGAGTCAGATCAGCTACCGTCACAGTGTGTGGACTGTCTGGGAAGAAAGCAAGTCAGAGGCAGCGCCAGCAGTAACGAGCCGAGGCTGATGCGGCTCGGAGCCTGCCGCGCATGCACGAGGCCCGGATTCCATCCCAGTCCGGCACAAAGAAGCAGCAGCAGCTAACAGAAGGTGTGCTGTGATACATTTATTTGAAACATAAGTTTTGTCTTTTAGTGCTAAGGCAGAGTCGGCTTACGTGCAGAAAGCCCAGGTCAGGAGAGTCTTAAATAGACTCTATAAGACTGAGAAATGGGTTGACGCCGCAGGCATGTGGGAGGATCAAAGTTCTCCCTAGTGCTGGAGGAGGTGTTGGTATGTGTTAAGACGAGGGAAGAAGGAAAATCCAGACCCTTTTGGTTCTGTCGAGTATGCAAGCCTGAGCGGGTTCAGATAGTTGTGTAGAGAAGGTAGCTAGTGACACACAAAAGATTGGTGTCCCGAGAACAGAACCATGGAAATAACATCTATTTAGGACCAAGCAAGCATAAGAGGGTCAGAGAGGAGAAAAAGAGAACCTAGAGCTGAAGGGGGATCCGGAGGCAGGGGAGCCGGCCACAGGAAAGGCGAGTCTGTAAGGAACACCAAGAGACCCGGTTGGAAGCCCTCGGTCTCAGGGACACTCAAGTCCAGCAATGCGTTGCGACAGTACTGACGACAAAGGAAGAACTTGGCATAAACAGCTTAGCTCGTAACGTTTTCTTTGGGCGGTACTTGGGATTGACCCCTGGGCCCGTGAAGCTCTCTGCCACTGAGGTAAACCCCGTCCCAACTGCCTTCCAAACCTAAGAACAATAGGACAAAAATATACATCAACTGCACTAATAAACTCCAAAACGATCATCCCAGATCCGGAGCAGGACGCTGGGCAAACAGTAGTAAGTACAGCAGTAACAAGAATTTCATATTGCAGCTGGGTTTTCTCGGGAACAGGACTTGAGCATTTTAAAACTTTATGAATTAAGGGGCTGGAGAGTGGCTCAGGGGTTAAGTCTCTGCCTTGCAGGCGGAAGGTCCTGAGTTCGGATCCCAGACCCCACTTACAGACGCCTGCGTTTCCGTTTCCGGTCCTGGCAGGGCGGAGCCTGTGAATCCCAGGGCAGAGTAAACGAGGAGGTGGAGGCGTCCATGGTGGTTCCCAAATTCGTCCGTGGTTCTACACATACATACACGCGCACACACACACACACACACATACACATATACATACACGCGCACAATTGAATAAAAAAATTTTTTAAAAACTTTATGAATTAAATCACCACCTCAAAACGAGATGGCTTCGTATGAGAACCTCCGTAGAAACCATCTCAGTCAGAAAAGGCTTTGAGAAGTCAGTGTGTGACCAGCTCACTTCGGAAGCTGAGGCTGAGGCAGGGAGGCTACCGAGAGGCTGAGGCCAGCCTGGGCTGCAAAGAAAGACCCCTCTACAAAGGACGGGAAGCGGGGAGAGCCTGTGACTAACACCCAGAATCGTTTGTGTTTAGAAGACACACTTAGAAAAGTAAGAGTAGATGGGAACTTCCTAGTGACAGGATTTATCAGTCACGGTTCTCTAGGGGAGCGGAAGCAATAGAAGGAACATGTACCTCAAGGGGAAGGACGGACGCGATCCACACTGAGTCGTCCAACGACGGCGGGTGCACACTGGATGGATTGAGAACCCCAAGGGCCTGGGGGGTTCCCGGGGGATTCCTGGGGGGTTCCTGGAGAGAGAGCCGCTGGTCTGCAGTCCCCGGGGACGGCCAGAGATGCTGGGTTCCCATGGCAGCAAGGAGAGCGGCGCTCACCTTCGAGGGGCAAAGGAGACCTCATACCTGGGCTGTTGAAGGAGGGCAGCCCCCCAGGATCCTCCCAGGAAACTCCTTTAAGAGCCCACACAGAGCTGATCCCAGATGCAGTCACGCTGACACCCAGTCAGACAGGCAGCGATGCTGCTCTTCCTAGCGCTGTCCACAGGATCTGGCCCACAAGGGAGACGTGGAATGGGTGTGAGAAAGAAAGAGATAGGATCTACATACGGAAAAACTTTAACCTACAGGTAAACTCTAAACTCCCATAAAAATCTGACAAGATTGCTGAGTATAAGGTCGACGTATGTACACCCAAAAATGTGTTCTATAATGCAGCAGCAGACAGTAATTTAAAGAAAATGTAGGGGCTGCTGTGTAACTTGGCAGTTGAGTATTCGCCTAGCCTCCCCAGGCCCTGGGTTCAACCCCAGTACTACACATAGACAGACAGACAGACAGACAGACAGACAGATTATAGATAAATGATAGATGATAGATAGATAGATGATAGATAGATAGATAGATAGATAGATAGATAGATAGATAGATAGATAGATAGATGATAGATAGATAGATAGATAGATATAGATAGATGATAGATAGATAGATAGATGATAGATAGATAGATAGATGATAGATAGATAGATAGATAGATAGATAGATAGATAGATAGATAGATAGATAGATATAGATGATAGATAGGGAAAATAGAAGCTGGACTTCTCCCAACCTTCAACATATAGATTGCGTCCTTTAAGGGGGGACAGAGGGGAAGGTTGGTGGCAAGAGGCTCAGCAGACAAATGTGCTTGGAGAAAAGTCTGATAACCTGAGTTCAGTTCTGGAGCCCACATGGTGGAAGAAGAAAAGCGGCTCTCACAAGCTATCCTGTGATCTCCATACATGTGCTATGGCGTGTGCACATTCATAGAAGAATAAATGTCAAAATAGGTTTCTGCTTATAGTAGCAACAAAAGCACAAATAGAAGAAAAGCTAAATAGCACACGATCTTCAGAGTATTTAACCTGTGTGGGGGCTGGGGGGGCAGTGTGCATGCGGGGTGTGCACGCCGGAACCAGAAGAGAATCAGGCATCCTCCTCTACCCCTTCCACCTACTCCTTTGAGGCAGGGTCTCTCCATGAAACTGGGGCTGTTTCCTCAGCTAGGCTGCAGCCAGCGAGCCCCAGCTCCCTCCCGTCCCCTTCAGAACCGAGGTCACAGGCACGTGCTGAATGCCTGGCATGTTAGGTAGGTGTTGGCGTGGGGCACATTTTCTGTGGGCGAGGGTTATTTATAGGAGCAGGAGTGACTCAAAGACAGCTACAGCACCAGCAAGCCGCCCCGGCCTGGGTGGCATCCACAGACGCTGCTTCCCTAAAGCATGACTTACTGTGGGTTCAGCTCCCAACAGTCTCCAGATTGCTCTGCTGGCCAGGGAGACCCCTCCACCCCCACCCCACCACCCTATCCCCAGCCACCACCGCTTCCCCTCCGACCCGCACCCTCAACCTCCACCCCACTCCCACTCACCTCTGCCTGCAGCAGTTGTTTACTGCAGCCGTTGTTTATGGCTTTCTTCACCTTTGGGTAGGAATCATGAATCTTGAAGAACTTCCTGAGATTTAGCTGTTTCCTCTGAGTCTCACGAACCTCCCTTCAGGACAGAATATTTCACATTGCTCCACAGACACCTCCTCAGGCGGAAGGTCCTGAGTTCGATCCTAGATCCCAGACGCCAGGTGGAAGCGGGGGTGGCCTGCGTTTCTGGTCCTGGTAGGGCGGAGCCTGTGAATCCTGGGGCAGAGTAAACAAGAAGGAGGTGGAGACATCCATGGTGGTTCCCGAATTCGTCCGTGATTCTACACACACACACACACACACACACACACACACACACACAGGCACACACGCACAATTGAATAAATAATAATAAAATATTTTTAAAAATTGATGAAAGAGCAACGAAATGTCAAACCACATTAGTGGGTGTGGTCTCAACAGTGTATTCACTTCCACAATAAATTACCTAGGGAGTCGCCATGTTCTCCCAGGATTTCTTGCAGCTCGACTGATTCTAAACTACATGACTGGAGGCAAGAGATCTAGAACAGCCAGGGCACATCTAAAGAATAAGCAGTGCCACCGAGAAGGGGTTTGTGAGCTGCAGTGAGCCAGGCCTTGTGCACTCAGAGCGGACACAGTGACTAGTAAAAACAGCCATGCAGGTTTGTGGGAGAAAGGATGTATTCAGCCACAGGGGAAGTGTGGAGTTAGAAACATCTTATACTTGACATAAGAATCACTTCCAGATGATCAAGGAAAACTGAACTAACCCTTCTGCTTCATAAGCAGAGTTCGTATCCCGGATCCCATGTGAAAACACCAGGCAGAAATGGCGGCAGCCTGAACTTCTGGCCCTGGAAAGGTAGAGTCTGGGAAACCCAAGAGTGAAGCAAAGAGGAGAAAAAACAATCCTGGTTGATTCCCAAGGTCATCCTTGGGTCTCATACAGTGCCCTCTATTATACATAGATAGACAAACACAGACACACACACACAACACACATAAAAAAAATAAGGTAGGGCTGGAGAGATGGCTCAGGAGTTAAGACTCTGCCTTGCAAGCAGAAGGTCCTGAGTTCGGATCCCAGGTCCCATGTAAAAATGCCAGGCGGAAACAGTGACGACCTGTACTTCTAACCCAATGGGAGGAGTCTGGAAAATCCCAGAGCAAAGAAAGAAGAGGTAGAAGCAATCCAAGATGATTCCTGAGGTTACCCTTAGTCCTCCACAGGGACACACAGTGCTCTCTGACACACACACACACACACACACACACACACACACACACAAAATAAATAAATAATTTTTTTTTTTTAAATTGGACAACTGGAGGCAAAATGGGTCACCAATGGCTCTACTGGAGTCACTTGAGAAAATTCGGCCAGGCTTCCTGCTCAAACAGCCACGGTCTGATCTGAAAATACAGGCTAAATGTGTGCCGCAGTGTTTCTGTCAGAATGCAAAGGACATAGGCCTCATAAGTTGGACTAAGAGACCTTCCTTGAATGGATTGAAGACCGTCTACCCAGTGAAAGACAGCATGCTGGCTCTGTGTACCTACAAATGAAATTCTAAATCTTGAAAAACAATAAGATAAAATAGAGGTGCATGTCTTTACGATCTTTTTTTTTTCTTCTTCTTTTTTTTCTTTTTATTTCAGCTCAGTCTTTACGATCTTGGAGAAAGAAGGATGTCATAAGGAAAGTATTAACCATAAAAGACAGGATGGATAAGTCTGATTATATTCAAATTACGACTTTATAAAAAATAAAAAGGCATAAAAAAGAAAAATGTTTATAACACATGTAACTGTCAGAGAACTTTCCAGAATATGTAAATCTAATAAAAGGCAAATGGCTTAATAAAAAGCATACGAAAGACAAAATAAGCACTGTGCAAAAGAGACGTGCACATGAACAAGCCGACCTCACCAGGAAAGAGGAAGTGTGAGCTCAGACCACAGGAAGATGCTATTGTATGCCCTCTTCACCGACGAGGGTGTGGGCCAGCAGTTCCTGATGCCAAGGGCTGGACGGGATGTGATTCACCGGGACTTCCTCCTCAGGCTGGGCATCAAACCCAGACCCCTGGCAAGGTCTGCAAGCCTCTGCCTCTCGAGCTACCCCCAGCTCCCAAGTCCACGTCAGGAGGAGCACGATCTCCAGGCACTTAGGACAACGATTTTCTCATCTCACGAAATCAACCCTCACATTACCCACAGTCCAGCAGCATCTCCTAAGAGCACCCCCGGAAAACGCCTGCATGTAAGGCAGCACACGCAGGAGTACCTGCCGAGGAAAGCGCAATCCCTTGGAGCCCACGCGGCACGCGCTGCGAGCACGGCGCTGGGAGCACAACTCCAGCAACACACAGGACACGCCTCAGAGTGAGCCGTGGACGGGAAGGCGCGGACCCGCACGGAGCCCAACAGCGAGACAAATTAAGTGTCAGCCCCAGGCGCACAGCCACGTGGGCTGGGTCGTGTGTGTGAACAACACGCTTGGGCACTCGTCTACATGTGCGGTGTGTGAACACGCTTGGGCACACATCCACGTATTCTCTCTCGTGTGCATGAATGACATGTTCTTGCGCACATTCATGTACAATCTGCTGTGCGGTGAGTGACTTGCTTGGGCAGCACAGATCACGAAACACATCAGGCAGCAGCACACAGGTGAAGGAGCCTCCTGTCACCCCAGAGAGAAGGTCAGGGGCTCATCTACCCCTTGGACCGTGCACCGAGGACATGGGAAACTGGCACTGTGGAAGATCATGTTCTGTGTGCAAAACTTACACATGTTCCACATGCAGGCCTTTTGGTAAGTGAAACAGCGTGTGTTTTTAAATTGGAAAAAGAAAAGCTGGCCGACCAGAATCAGGCAGAGAGAATTCCAACCAGACTTCCAGTATGACACACCAATCGTATTAGCACATGACCCATTCAACATGGTATTAGCACATGATACATTCAGCATGATATTAGCACATGACCCATTCAACATGATATTAGCACACGGCCCATTCAACATGATATTAGCACACGGCCCATTCAGCGTGGCATTAGCTCATGGCCCATTCAACATGGTATTAGCACATGATACATTCAACATGGTATTAGCACATGACCCATTCAACATGGTATTAGCACATGATACATTCAACATGGTATTAGCACATGACCCATTCAACATGGTATTAGTACATGATACATTCAACATGGTATTAGCACATGACCCATTCAACATGGTATTAGCACATGATACATTCAACATGGTATTAGCACATGACCCGTTCACCGTGGCATTAGCACATGACCCATTCAGCGTGGCATTAGCACATGACCCGTTCAGCGTGGCATTAGCACACGACCCGTTCAGCGTGGCATTAGCACATGACCCGTTCAGCATGGTATTAGCACATGACCCGTTCAGCGTGGCATTAGCACACAGTCCATTTTGTAAGGGGACACTCACTGCTCTTTAGAAGTTCCTTGCAGGTGAATGTCTCGTGGGTACCCATAATCCTGAGCATCCACCCCATCTCATCCCACTTTGTGTTGTTAAACACAGCATGACAGATGGGGTGATTTAAATAACACAGTTGCTGCTCAGAGTCTAGAGGCTAGAAGTCCACGGGCACCAGCAAGTGCAGCATCTGGCCAGCCCATTGCTCACTGACGGTGCAGGGAGGGCCGACGAGACTCCTTGGGATTTAAACGAGGCGTGTGCGTGAGCTTCATCTTCCTGCTGCTGGAATGCAGGACTCAAAGCTTAAGGGTGTAAGGAGTTGGTTCTCGCTTATGATTCTCAGTTACAGTCCACAGTCCGGGTTGGCAGGAGAGTTTCTCAGCAGGAGCCAAGGGAACTGGCCGCACCACTTCCACATAAAGATCAGAAGCAGAGAGACATACTTTCTCTCTTGTCAGAGGGCCTGCCTGCCAGTGTGCTAAACGCCCAAGTCCTGAACCAGTTCTGTGCGTCTGATCCACCTCTCCAGGGAATCGTCCCACCTACCATGGCCTGGGTCTTCTCGCATCAAGTAGAAAATCTGCCACAGGCTTGCTGGGCGCTTGCTAATTCTCAAATTTCCCTACACACTGGGCTCCATTATGAAGTTAACACATTGTAACTAAGTGGACCGACATGTCTGTGACTCAAGGCCTACAGTGCGGTCACACCGGTGACTTTTCAGAGCACACACTTGGGGGGACCCGATCGTGTCCAGAGAGATGCACACGTTCCCAGGATGCACATATGCAAGGTCTCTGGAGAAATGCCGGGGAGTCCTGGTGCTGCACATCGAAACCAGAACCTCGGACGCTGCAAGTCCCCTATGCTGAGCCAACGCCCGGAATTCTCATGCACTCTTCGCAGAAGAAAAACTTGCAGTCCTTAGGAAAACAACTTTAAAAATCTAACAAAATATGAGGAAATGCATCTTGCCCCCACAGAACGGCTGCTGTGCCGGTCCCGGGGGAAGTGATGCGTCCTGAGATGCTTCCAAGTAACTAGCAAATGAAGTGGGCCGTGGGGACCCTGCTCCCTCCTGCCTCCTCCAGAGCTGTTCTCACGATGGCCTGAGAGAAGTTTACTCAGTGACAGTAGATGCTCAGAACATCGTGGGATCCACAAGATCCACGGTCACGGGGGTGGGATGTACAGCGAGGCGAGATCCACAACCACAAGGGGGGATTCACAGACACAGCAGGATGCACAGCCACGGCTGGATCCAGTCGAGGTGAAATCCACAGTCGCAGCGGGATATGCAGTCACAGGTGGATTCGCAACCACAGTAAAATACACAGCCATGGTGGGATACACAGCCGCTGCAGGGTCAGAACTGTGGCTGCATCCACAGCCACAACTGAATCCACAGCTCTAGTGGGATTTGCAGAGCGGATCCACATCCACAGTGGAATACGCAGACATGGCTGAATCTATGTTCACAGCAGAATCCACAGCCGTGGTGGGACACACCGCCATGGCGTACTTACATCTCCAAAGCTCCTTGGATACACAGTCATGGCTTATTCCCCTTTTCTTTGCCTTTCTACCAGCCGAACTTTGAAAGTCTCTTTGAAAGAGACTAGCATACGTGTGTTTCTTGCACATTTTCTTGAGACATAATATACTGACCAGTACTGTGTCATAAATACATGTCTCACATTAGCCTGAAATTGACTTACTTCTCCGCAGGGCAAGAACTGACGTCACAGCATCTCACCTGAGCTCTCCCAGCCCTCTGCCTCTGAGCTCACCCTGACTTCTACCTCTCTGCTGAGTGGTGTCTACATTTACGTTTCTGTGAGCGAGTGAAACACAGGGGCATCCCTCCTGTCTTGCTTCTTCCTTCAGTTCTAGGCGTGCTCCATCATCCATTGTGCAACCAGGAAAACTTCCACATTGTCACATACTATTAAGGTTCCACCACAGAGTCATCCTCCCCCCCGACAGAACTGTCAGGTGCCCTTGTTTCTTGCTGCTCTGAATAATGCTCCTGCACATGCCCCAGTGCATGCCTTCCTGATGCACCATGCGTGCTTCTGCCGAGTGTCCGTCGTATTTCAGGAGACTCTGCTCTCAACAGGCCGCACCCGGCTGCCCACGCGCTGAGCCACTCAGCTTTCTACCAGCAGAAAAGGACGCTCCCGGGCGCTTGTCACGCTCAGCCAAAGGCAACGGTCACAGCCTTTCGGCTGAACCTGTGCATGGTCAGGGCCCGTCCCCAGCGGGGGGGGGGGGGGGGGGCCTGATGTCTTCCAGCGTCACATAGCACAGGGTTTGGTGATGAGCCTCGGGCTGTTTTTCTTACTTGGTTCTTTGAACATCTGGACACAGACTCTCTCCAGGCACATGTGTTACAAATATCTTTTCTCACTCCCTGACTTGCTTTTACATAACATTAAATAGGAATTCTTAATTAAACGAGATCCAATTTACTGTATTCCTGATGATGAGTATATTGTGTTGTGTGTCCTGTCAGCCAACTTGGAGCAAGTCCTGAAGACACCCCAGGACTCCCCCAGTCGGTACCCTCCCTGCTTGGCTGCCCACCCGCAGACTCACTTCTTGCCTGACCAGCTGCGTCCTGCTGCGGTGACCCCGCCTGGCTCCAGGTCTCCCTGTCTAAGGCGCACGCGGGCCGACCTGTGGGGAGCACAGATCCCTCTCCAGGCTGCGGATTCCTCATCCGAGACGTGACCCGTAGGTCGGGTCGACAGAAGTGCACAAAGATAGAGCTAACGTACCGATATTCCTGGCCACGCCTCCCAGTGAAAGACATTCCTTCTTCCTGCACTGGTCCCCCAGACCCTCTTCTGGGTGGGATGTGACTGTCAGTGTCTAAGGCATTCTTGGGTCCCAAGGGAAAGCTCTCCAGCTGACCACCACGAGAACGTGTGACAGCGTTGCTCAGCAAGACTGAACAGGAGGAGGGTCCCACGAAACCATTGTCTGAGGAGTGGGAGGGGATCCAGGACCAGGGAGCCCAGATGCCCCCGAGGCAAGGGGACACTGCAGGCCCTGCCGGGTGGGACCTCCAGGCCCTCTGGGCCCAGGAGCAGGGCCGGCTTCCTCCAGCCGGCTGCTTCCAGGGCCGCATTCCAGAGAGATGAGCGTATTTACAGTCTGGCGTATCTGTTCGAATCCTATATATACATAAGCCCACCTATTTTTTGCTTTCAAGAATTCCGCTTCTATTTTTGGTGGAAGAGAAGAATCTTTGAATATTTCCCAAAATGGAAAAAACATATTTTCTTCCTTGACTGTCTGGCAGTATCGCTGCTGCCTCCGGCCTGTGCCAGCGGGCACTGTGAGCCCGTCCCAGCTCCCAGCGGCGGCTGCCTGAGTGCGCCGCACGCAGAAGACTTCTCCAGCCTCCTTACTTCAGCTCTTCACATCTCAGCACTCACCAGTAGCCTCCGAGTGCACCGGAATACGACACTGGATGTGCCCACCACTCTGCTAAGCTCTCCAAAGCGGCCCCTCCGTGAGGGTCCAGGCAGTGAGTCCCATCGCCCCCTGCAAGCGGCAAGAGAACAGAAAGATGCGTCGGAAGGCAACAGATGGGGGGGGCTGCTACCCTCCCTGCATGGCCTCCAGGGCGTGAGGTAGACAGTGGCTAGGAGGGGGGCACGGGATGGAGTTCAGCAAGACCATGCAGCGGTGGTCATGCAGCAAGACCTGCAGGAAGCGCACTTCAGACAGTCGTCTCGGGGTGGCCAGAACCAGGAGGCTGGAAGCCCCGCACACGTGGGTCCCATCGCCAGCGGGCCGGCGTCTGGACAGCCTCTTCTGAGCGCTGAGGTTCGTGAGCTAGGACTCGCTTTAGTTGTCCCGTCTCACAGGAGTGGTTACCAGAAAGCCGGCCCCTCCACCTGCAGGGAGATCCTCACCCCAGCCCTGCCAGACCCTCCTGCGATTTACATAGAGCCCAGGGGGCAGGAGGTCAGGGTTTGTGACGGGTACAAGCGGTGGGAGTCCCTGAGCTGTGAGGCCGTCGTCCCTGCAGTGCCTGAGTCTCGCGTCCTTATTTAAACAAAGCTGTTTCGACTCCTCCACGCCTGTCGGGATTGTTTGGAGACCTTTGCATTTCCGTGAAGCTTTCCCTACATAAAAATTACAGCTGGAGGTTTGATTAGGGGCTCCTTGGATCTCTGGTGATCCCAGGAAAATAGACGCCTTGGTTGTGCCAAGCTCCGGCCCGTGATGTGGCAACTATCTGCCCAGTCTGTCAATGCTAGGCAACGCCCTAAACCAAGTGGTCTCAAACAGAAGCTTCGTCCTGGAGTTCGGAGGCCAAAGTCCAAAGCCAAGGCAGCTGTTGGCCTGGGATCTGGTGACTCGTGGCTCTGGCCTCCTGTAGCTTATCTCGCCTCTGTGGTCTCTCTTACAGAGGCCCTGACCCCACCAGGAGAGCCCCGCCTCGCACCATCCCCCTGGGGCACACAGGAGCAGCACGGCGCTCCCCACTTATTCAGGCTACCTAGTGGGAGCTCTTGAATTTATTCCCAAGCATCTCATGTTCCTGTTGCTTTTGCAAATAACATCTTTAATGTGATTTTTCAGGTTGCTGCTTGCTGACATACAGGAAAGCAATTGATTTTAAATATGGATCTCGTATTTCCTTTTTTCCTTTTTGCTGTCTTTGGGGGTGTTGTTTTCTTTTTCCATCTTTTATTCTTCTAGTTTCATAGACAAATATACTGAATTTGTGATATTTTCACACCTTAATCCCCAATCTCATCCTATTTTTTGTTTTTTTGAGATAGAGTCTTTAGTATTCGTGAAATTATGGTAGTTTTTCCCAATCAGTTAAGATTTTTTTATTTATTTAATTGTGTGCATGTGTATGTATGTGTGTGTGTGTGTGTGTGTGTGTGTGTGTGTGTGTAACCACGGGCAAATTTGGGAACCACGATGGATGCCTCCACCTCCTCCTTGTTTACTCTGTCCCGGGATTCACAGGCTCCGCCCCACCAGGACCAGAAACACAGGCCGCCCCCGCTTCCGCCCGGTGTCTATATGTGGGGTCTAGGATCCGAACTCAGGACCTTCCGCCTGCAAGGCAGAGGCTTAACCCTTGAGCCACCTCTCCAGCCCCAAGATTTTGTATATTACGTCCATGGTCGTATCATCCGTGAGTGGACACAGATTTTCTTCTCCAATGAGCACGCCTTCTCCTTCTGTTGCCTTAGCGCCCTGGCCAAGGGCCTGTGGTGTGGGTTTCACAGAATGCCGCTGTCCCAGGGTGGAGGGACAGACCTCCCAGGAAGCCACACAAGCAAGAGCAGCTCCCACCTTGGCCCATGAGTTGTGGGAGGGGCTGACTTCCCACAGCAGCTACTAAGAGCCACTCTGCCGAGTTCTGACCACCTGCTAGAGGAGGCACGCTGTCAGTCTCATTCTTTGAATATTAACACGAGAAAACATTTTCCTTTGTTTAAGACTCATTTTAGCATCACTTTTGCAAATACTCTCTTAAGTCCTTTGCCTGATTTTTTTGAATTTGATTTTTGGTCTTTGTCCTGAGTTTTAAATTTTTTTATTATTATTTAATCAATTGTGCGTGTGTGTGCGTGTGTGTGTGTGTGTGTGTGTGTGTGTGTGTGTAGAACCACAGGCAAATTCGGGAACCACCATGGACTGCTTCCACCTCCTCCTTGTTTATTCTGCCCTGGGATTCACAGGCTCCGCCCTACCAGGACCAGAAACACAGGCCACCCCGGCCAACCCCCCCCCCACGTCTAGTGGGATCTAGGATCCAACTCAGGACCTTCCGCCTGCAAGGCAGAGGCTTAACCCCTGAGCCACCTCTCCAGCCCCTGTCCTGAGTTTTAAGAGTTCCTTATCTTTGATGTATGTTATAAATGATTTCCTCCTAATTTTTCAGTTATGGTGTTTGTCACTGCTTGAACCTTTTTTTTTCCTTGAGTATGTGTGCGTGTGGAGGACCAACAATGACTCTGAAATTACCTGGATTGTTCTACCTCCTTATTGCTTTATTCTGGGGTGTCCCGGGCTCCGCCCTCCAGGACAGAAGTACAGGCCACTGACAGATCCGCTTGGCATTTTTACATGGGGTATGGGATGTGAACTCAGGTCTCTCTGCTTACAAGGCAAGACTTTAGCCCCTGAGCCCTCTCCAGCCCCCCGGAACATTTTTACACGGGTGCTGCGGGGTCTCTTTTCTTCGCGTCAGTCAGAACAGTGTCTCTGCGTCCTGGCGAGGCACACACCGCCCTGTTTCACGGCGGCTCTGGCCACCAGAGGCTGGCTGTCCCGTAAGGGGCCCGGTCCCCGCACACGTCCTCCCAAAGACGCCGGTGGACTGACTCATTGTCCAAGGTCCGGTTTGCCCATCATGTCTTCCACCCACTTCAGCTCTGCCTCGGGTCCCTTTGTCTGTCTCTGCACTGACACAAGGCCAAGGTCACCTCTGGACCGGTTGGGGTGCCAGCCTTTGTGCCAGCTTCCTGGTAGTCTGCCAGCGAGCTCAGAGACCCGCTTGGGAGTCTCTCATGGTGCCTGGCGGCTGGCTGTCAGCTTCACTCCTTGGTCTTCCGAGAAACTGAAGGAAACCCCAGGCCTTACTTACATCCCCCCACCCCGCCACGCCCCCACCCCGTCCCCTGCGCTGCCGCTGGTGCGGTCCGCACTGGGCTCTGGTGGAGAACGGCTGGCGCTCCCAGTCCGGAGCAGATGTCTTAGCTGCTGCTGTCCTGCTGCTGTGGCGGTGCTGGACCCCACGGTGCGCGCACCTTCCTCCCTAGGACCACGTGCCAGAGCGGGAGTCGCCGCTCCCGACTTCGGGGCACAGGGAGGGTGGTGCGCCATCGCGTCCCATCTGCATCTCCGCCGCCTCCACCAAGAGGCCTTTTCTTGCTTGAGGATTTCTGAGGCAGGAACGGGGACCGCGTTTCCTCTCCTGCTCTAGCCCGTGCTGCCTTCCTCGGAGAGAGGAAACCGGAGGGCGCAGGAGCAGAGATAAAGGCTGACAGATGGAGGCCGTGCCGCCTGCCGGCTCCTGGACTTTGTCTTCCTTCTTATAATAAGGGGGTTCGGCATTGTTTCTTCTCGTGGCTAATTTGAGATTCTGGTTATTTAAAGAGCCTGATGACTCACCCCCACAACGGGGAGGGATTTCCTTAAAAGACCTCTCAGTTTGTAGGCGCGGGGACCAGCACTGTTCACAACGCGCTCCTCACGCCTGGAGCTGCTGCCCGCACACATCAAACCACGCGCAGAGAGTGGGGTGTAAAAATACCCCGCTTGCCCTCCAGAGTAGCTCCTGCTCAGGGGAGCCACAGCTTGGGCATGCAGCTGACACTGGCACCGCCCAGGCCTGCCCTGCAGCCTGCACCCACAGGCTGCACTGTCTTTGACCCTGGAATGCCCTGGACGTTGGTTTTCAAACCCTCCCAGGAGCCCTGCAGGCTGGCTGAGGTCTCTGCCCTGGCACCATGTCCTTGGTCTGCAGAGGACTTGGGACGTCCGTGGTGCACTCGAGGATGCTTTCATGAGAGTTCAGAGAGTCGACCTTAAGGTGCCAGGACCAGAGAGGAACTCCCCGCCCCACCCCACAGCTCCTGTCTGCCGTGTATCCGAGCTGCCTGGACGCGCTCCGGTGGGCTGGCCGGTTGCTGTGGACAGGCCCAGCTGCCTCAGAGTCGAACTTCCTGATTCGAGGCTGGAACCACGTGCACAGAGGGGCCACTGAGTGTGGGATCCAGGCTCCCTTCATGACCCACGGTTCCTGAACCAAGGAAGCCCTTGTCTTCAGGAGAGAGCGCAGTGCATGGGCAACAGCGGGCAGGCGGCGGGACGGGCGGCAGGCGGGACGGGCGGCAGGGGGGAGGGCGGTTCTCCCCAGCTCTGCAGTCATCATGACGGAAGACCTCGGCCAGGGCCAGCCTGGAGACCGACGCTTCAGGACCACAGGAGCAAACTCAAGCTCGCTGCCCTGGCACCAGCTGTGAGCCAGGGGCATCTCCAGCAAGTGGACAGGGTGGCACAGCTCTGTCCTGTGTCCTGGACAGAAGGCCGTGCAGCTGGGCACAGACACCCGGGGTGCACCTGTGCCTCACAGTGGTGGGGCGCCCGTGTCCTAGGAGTCGGCCAGCAGTTGGCATGGACCTGTGTCCCCCGGCGGCTCCTGGCATGGCAGTCGGCAAACTGAGGCACCTGCCCATCCGCCTCTACCCTCGGTGTCTTCCAGGATCTGCGACCAGGTCTTGAAAGCCGTCATTCGCTGTGCTTTCTCTCTTCTGTTTGTTTTCGGCCATTGTGAGCTGCTCTGCCGCAGACCAGGGTCGCGGCCTCGAGACCAGGGCTCCCCAGGACCAGGTGGAGCACAGAACACATGCGACTCTCCTTAGAGCGAGTGAATTCTGAACCCGTTCATTGAAACTTTCGTGACAGCTTTATACAGAAAATTTTGGGGTAAATGATGTTGCATATAATTTTCTAATCAGCAAAATCACCTTCAGGATGAACATTTTTTTTTTCCAAGAACTTAACCCATTGCCTGAGGGTAAAGGTACTTACTGGAATCATTCTCTTATCTAATCTATAGTGCTTCACCGGATAGCTATGGGGCTGAGCCTACATTTTAACAGAGACTGCTTTTTTAAAAATACACAGAGGCAGAATGATCTCCTTTTGATTTCAGCAAGGAACATATTTTACAATTAATTATAAGAGTCTCCAACACCCCATAAGTCCCAGTGTGAGCTTTTGCTGTTGTCCTCTCCAGGTCGATCCTCTCAGTCAGGCAGATTGACATGGGCACCAGGCATGGCAGCAGGTTCTAACTTGGAAAGATGTATGCAGCTCATGCAGTGTCTACTATCCAAGCTTAAACCACATCTCTAAGGGGACCATGGCTTGGATACTCAAGGCCATAAGCGCCTATAGTGTGATTTTGTCAATGGAACACTACTGAGATATGCACTGAAGAGAACATTTAAGCAATATAATTATTAAAAGAATAACTTCTCCTATAATAGCATCCTTCTATTCCTTTAATAGTAAGGTTGCTTATGTCTTCCTTTGAGGAATTCCAGAAGTGTATTGCCATCAGTTAGATGACCCATCTGTGAACCATGCATTCTCCAAACCTGGGGTCCAAACTGTCAGTCAGGCCCCATATGCCAAGGGTGTCTCTTTCCGGACAGAGGCGATCATTAGTGGGAGTGCACTCGAATGGTCCATCTCTGTGATTTCTCATAAGAGTGCTGTTTGGGATAGGAAAGACACGGCCCCCTTTGCTTCTGACATGGATTCTCCCAGTTTGGATTGCAAATACTATCTCCAGGGGCAGTCTTGGCATCTAGACTTTCTGGCATGATGGTCTCTTCCTTGGTCTTCAGCCAGGGTAAGAGGGTATCACAGTTTCTTTTAAGGTTCTAGTGGACTGAGAGCATAGTCTTATACTTCTGGAATTTCTGAGTTAGTACATAGGTGGGAATTTTACCCACCTATGTTTTAAGACTCTAGAAGTTATTCTCTAATTTCCTTAAAGTCAGTGCACATATTCTGGCTAACAAGTCTACTTATTGTAAGTGAGTAGACATGAAATCTCTATTTAGAATTTGACTTAAAGTTAAAAAGCAGGCTTCTTCTCTAGATCAGAGAGCAGGAAACTAGTTCCAAAAAACCTAAGAGCAGGTAAAGGGCATTCCTAATTCCCAGAAGAATTCTTCCTGCCAGAGGCAAAACTTGAATTATCTCTATTCCCAAAAAAAAACACAAAACCTAGGTGAAGGGCACTCCTAATTCCCAGAATTCTTCCTGCCCGAGGCAAAACCTGAATTATCTAGGAGAGAGTGTCCAGCCCCTGTTCATGGGCGTTACTGTGACCCTCCTCAGGGAACAGGCTTTAGGCCTGAGCTGGGAAGAAACACCAAGGCTTGACAATTCCCATATTTTTCCTTATTTCTCTTAAAGAAAGCCATGTCCTTATCCCAAAAGATGTTTCTTTGAATCCATCTTTTCCAAACTGAGACATATTCTACCAGATTGGTCGGATAAGGACGCAGCACTGCTCCATCTGGGAAGTCAAGTCTCTTGTTCAGCTCGTCTCGTGTCCTTATTCTCCATCACAAATGCCTCTCCTCGGCCCGGAAGTCTCTGCGGACTGCAGACAGGGCTGACGATTCCTAGAGCACAGATCACCATCAAATGGCTTCAGGGAACACGGGGTTTATTATCTCTGTCTGGTTACAGTTCTCAGTCCAGCTTGGCAGGAGAGCTCACACCAGCATTAGAGCCGAGGAAACGGTCACAGCATCTCCACGAAATGGCCGAGAGAGGGACGATCCTTACTTGCCAGACCAGCATGTCGGCCAAATGTACACAAGGATGCCGACTCTCTCAACCAGCTCTCCGTGATTTATTCCAGGGCCTAATTCCACCCACCACGGGCTGGACCTTCCCCATCAGCTAGACAATCTCCTGCAGGTTTGCTCTGGGCTTAACCCAACCACTAATTCTCTACAAATTTGCGCAGAGCTCAAACCCTCAACTGTCAAGTTGACACCTGTGCCCAACCATGACAGACTGATAACTGAGCTGACCCTCAGGAGAAGGCCTCCCATCCCGAAGCAGAGGCTGACTTCTGGCTTAGGAGACATGTCCCCATGGCCCCCTAGCACCCCAGCCTGCTCCCCATCAAAGCCGCCCTGGACACAAGCAATGAAGAGAGAGCAGGGGAGGACAGCTGACAGGATGCTTGTTTGAGGGCTGAATGAAGGAGCAGCCCGCGCCAGCCCGCTTTGGTCTCCTCGCTGTGGAATTCAGCGTTGTGACACTGGGCACAGTGAGGGTCTGCAGGGTGGTGCCCACTCCCTCTCTTCACGTGCAGCCATGCCAGGCCTGCACCCCACTGGTGCACGGATCCGACATGCCGCCCGGCACCTCCAGCTGGCCTCTGTCCGTCTGCAGCGCACGTGAGCCTCCTGGCCTCCCCTCCTCCTGCCTGGACCACACCGAGGGGCGGCTGCCTGGGCCATCTCTAGTGAGGGGCTCCCTTCAGTGACGGCTGACACCGCTCACCGTCTGCCTGTACATTGGCTCAGTTTACCCTTTGGTCCAGAAGATGGTGAGAAAGACGCCGTAGCCCTAGGCGTCCATCTGCCTGGGAAGGACCTCCCTCTGCAGTTCCCCTGCGTGTGACTGTTCCTCACCAGGCCTGACCTCCCCACCTCAGCTCCCTTCCTGCCCCTCCCTTCATGCTCCGGGGCTGAGGGTCAGGACTGTGCAGAGACTCCCTGGGGACCAAGGCGTTTCTGAAGGAGCGCCTACGTCCAGACACTTGGATGGGGGCCCAGTCTTTTTTTAAATTGTTTGTTTAATTGTAGAGATTGTACTTTAGTTTTCTGAATAGGTTATTGTAGGTTCAAGCAGTGACCAGCAAAGAGGACAGAGTGACAGTGTTGCCCCAGGACCTCCTCTGTTCTCACCCCGAAACCACGGTTGAGTCACCCTCTCCTCTCCAGCTCACAATGTGTCCATTCAACAAACGAGCAGCAGCCCCGCAGGCAGCCGAGGACGGCAGCTCTGCCCCCAGGATGGCTAAGGAATAAAGAGCACTCTGGGGGCCGCAGCTCGTCGGCCATGCGTGCCACACAGACACAAGGAGGAATCCAGACGCAGCCGGGCAGATGAGGAGAGCTCAGGAGGAGGAGGAGTGAGCCTGTGGGCCCCTCCTGGGGGAGCCGTCCACACGGATGAGGAGAGCTCAGGAGAAGGAGGAGTGAGCCTGTGGGCCCCTCCTAGGGGAGCCGTCCACACGGATGAGGAGAGCTCAGGAGGAGGAGTGAGCCTGTGGGCCCCTCCTGGGGGAGCCGTCCTGGGGATGAGGAGAGCTCAGGAGAAGGAGGAGTGAGCCTGTGGGCCCCTCCTGGGGGAGCCGTCCACACGGATGAGGAGAGCTCAGGAGGAGGAGGAGTGAGCCTGTGGGCCCCTCCTGGGGGAGCCGTCCACACGGATGAGGAGAGCTCAGGAGAAGGAGGAGTGAGCCTGTGGGCCCCTCCTGGGGGAGCCGTCCACACGGATGAGGAGAGCTCAGGAGGAGGAGGAGTGAGCCTGTGGGCCCCTCCTGGGGGAGCCGTCCACACGGATGAGGAGAGCTCAGGAGGAGGAGGAGTGAGCCTGTGGGCCCCTCCTGGGGGAGCCGTCCACACGGATGAGGAGAGCTCAGGAGGAGGAGGAGTGAGCCTGTGGGCCCCTCCTGGGGGAGCCATCCACACGGATGAGGAGAGCTCAGGAGGAGGAGGAGTGAGCCTGTGGCACCTTCCAGGCAGAAAAGGGAAGAAAGAACACCAGGCTAGTCCTGCTGTGCTGAAGGTAGTCAGAAGCTGAGTTCACAGAGGGCAAGAATGACAGCAGAGCTGACCTTTGACCTCTGGTCAGCACCAGCCTGGGGCTTGTTCTCTGCCTCCGACTTAGGAGAAGGCCTATCGGCTGAGAGATGTGGGGGTCAGGCTGGTGGGCAGCAGTTCAGGTGGCCTGGACTTCCCCCTCGGGCCCCAGGCTCCTAGGGTCTCCCCGGTCCCTGTGGGTACAGAAGGAAAGGAGGTTCCTGAGCTGGAGCACAGATAGGAAGAGGCTGGACGAGAGACCAGGGTGCTCACTGCGCGCGTCAGCGGCTCGGGGGAAGCGCTTCACCTGGGGGGGACCACACTTCACCTCGGACTTGCGCCTTTCCGTGGCCCCCACACTGTCCGGCCAGGCCCACTCTTGGGGGTTGATTTGGTTGTCACCCTGGTGTCCAGATAGCTGTTATCTGTGGGTTTCCAAAGGCGTTTCAAGAAGGAGGACGGTGACGTCAGTGCTGGAGTGAGGCGCCTGTCCGCCGGGCCTGCCTGGTCAGCTGAGACCTGAGGCATCCTGGTGGGAATGTGTATACTCCTGAGGGCAGGGGGGGGTGAGCTGTCTTCAAGATGACAAATCCAGCAAAAACTCACAGCCCGACAGGAGCTTGAGTTGAGCTTGTTTGGCTTGAGACAGGAAGTTGCTATAGCTGACAGGCATGAACCAAAGCCTCAGCCCGAAGGCTGGGATTACAAGGCTGTGCTCTGAAAGATCTTAAAATAGCCGCGTCCACCTCGACCGAGGGGCTGCAGTTGAATCGAAGCCCCTGGAAATAGCTCTTCTTACAAACTCCTGGACACAGCCCCACCTGGAAACCCTTGGACCCAAGCCCCCGCCCCCGCCAGGTCTGGAAGCTCCAGGGCACGTCCCTTCCTGGCAGTTCTTGGGCACGGCCTGGCAGACCAGGGACATCACAGCTGCTCGAAGCCTGGGTCCATTCCACTGCAGGCAGCGGAGCCAAGTTGGCATCCGAAGGACCTTCATCCGCTGAGTGCAGGGCGTCTTGTGGCTGCCGTTCCTTCTCACAAACGGTGACCTTCCGACCCCTGTCTCCCCCGTGGAGTGCCCCACCCCCGTGCCCTGCACCCCTCCGCAGCTTCGGGCGGCCCTGCTGTTCAGCTCACTCTTTGAGGATTGGGTCACAGAACGGTTTATCAGAGGGCAAATACCACGTGAGTGTCTCCTTCTGTGGCTTATGTATAGCACAGACTCACGGATCTGGTGACTCTGAGAAGATTTAAGAACTTATAAAATATTAACTCACCGCTACGTGTCCTGAGTCAGCTCAGGCTTCGAGAGGTTCAGGCCGCACCTGCACACGAATCACACGCACTGGTTTGCTCGGTTGATCCTCAAAACAGCCCTAAGACCTTGGCAACATCACGGCTACGCTTGCGGCGGAAGACTGACACCTCCAGAGGCCGCGCAGCACGCATCTGCTGAACGGCGGCCATCCCTCATCAGCGGTACCGGCAGGCACACCCGGACCACAGCCCCTGGAAGACTGCCTGTGTCTGAGGGTCACTCGACGGCCCAGCCAGCCCGTGGCAGGGAGCACCCCGTGGGCACGGAGCAAGGTGGGAACTCCATCAGCACAAGACAGGACATCACCGGGAGAAAACCAGTGAGTCGACGAGAGGCAGCGTGCAAGGCCCAGGGAAGCCGGGATGAGAGCAAGCAAGGATTCAGAATGTCACGATTCCAACACCGAAGTCATCAGTGTGCAGATTAAAAAGACAAGACACCGCTTTCTCATGGACAGCGCGGGCTGTTTAAAGGAAGCCTCTCCAGCTGGAGCTGCTGGGGACATGGGAGCTTTATCACTGTTCTTGCTAGGTGCTTGGGCGATACCTGTGAAATCCTTAAAAGTACCCTGGCCTTGGCGGGGAGAGGGCTCTGCAGATAGAGCCGTTGCCTCGAAAGCAACTGTGTCTGAGTTCAGATCCCCGGATGCTACATAAAAATGCTTAGCAGAAAGCAGTGGCCTGCAATTCCAACACTTAGAAGAGGAGCCTGGGAAACCCCAGGGCAAAGCAATAAGGAGCAGAGCCATCCAGAGTGATGCTTGAAGTTAACCTTGGGCCTCCACAGGCACACACACACACACACACACACACGCATGCACACGCGTACACACACATGCAGACACGCACACACGCGCACACACACATGCAGACATGCACAAGCACATACACATACACACGCACACATGCACACACGCGCACGCTCATGCATGCACACGCACACAGCAGTGTTTTCACAGACAGCTGGCTTTTGAACAATCTAAACAGCCACGGCTCAAGCAGTGCTTAAGAACGTGTGTCTCTGTGTGTGTGTGTGTGTGTGTGTGTGTGTGTGTGTGTGTGTGAGTGTGAGTGCCACACCAGGACATTCTGCAGAGCCGGGCCTCTGGAGACTTCGTTCATTGACCTCAAGAACTACTAACGACCTCAGAGCTCTGTGAAGCCACGTGCAGAGTGAGACATGACGACGCACACCAGCCAGGACACCTCCAGATGGGCTAAGTCCACACAGACGGGAACACAAGCCGTCCACTGTGCGTCTGGGAAACAGGTCGCCTTTCATGCTTTTTGCTTATCAGTTCTATGTCCCCCCCATGGATATATAAACATCCAGCTAACGTGACAGATTGTTCTTCCTGCAGAGGAGCAGGCGCTGATTCCATGTCTCAGCTCTCGGAATCTCCGTGAGCCTCGCTCTGCCCACCCGGCTTGCAGCCTGGCCTGGGGGGGGCACTCCCGAAGAGTCACTCCCATTTTGGGCTCCTCCCCCAGCACATCTGAGCAGTCGCTCTGCTCCTGAGCACCTGCCATGCGCCCCGCATCCAGGAACGGAATGTTCTGGATCCACAGAGCAGGTCAAAATGGGAGTGCTGGCACAAACACCATGACCAGATCCCAGGAGGACAGGGGTACAGCCAACATGAGCTGCGCTTGAGGGGGCGCCCCGCAGAACCACGGCTGTCGGGAAGGCAACCAGAATGGCAGGGTGTTTGGAACATGGAAAAGCCATGCAGACCCAGGGTAGGAGAGCAGCACTCCCAGGCAGTTCTGGGGACAGACCCGGAGCTGGCGGTTAGCGCTGGTTCGGGACAAAGGAGTGAAAAGCAATCGTAACTCACTGGGTGTGTTAGGGAGGCTGTTAGCACAAAAATGTGCAGTGGCTTGAGTCCAGAAGATGTGCTTGTTGATCAGGCGGGTCAGCCGGGGGGGGGGGTCAGCCCCAGGAGGAAGGCGAGCCCCGCAGGTCAGCAGCCAGCAGGGAGGTGGGGTGCGGGTGGACCCCGGGCTCTGCGTCTTTCCTCCACAAGTCACTCTGCCTCCTGTTGCAGCCTGGGCCAGGGCGGATCAGAAGGCTGGGACCCTTCTGTGGAGTGTCCCTCCCACTCAGGTCCGTGGGCCGGCCTCCGGGCCAACGGCAGCGAGGAGGGCTGGGAACGAGTGGACTCAGGAAAGAGGGAGGCACTGGGCTGTGTGGCTTCCTGAGCAGAGCTCCCGCTGACCTGTGGTGACCCCAGGATGAGCTCACCAGCGTTCCCGGCCATTCAAACCAGGAATAGGATTTGGGACCTATTTTGTTGAGCAAGGGCAGATAGAAGTTACTCTTGAGCATGCCAGCGACCAAGGAAAGGAAGGCGGAGCGGAGCTGGGAGACCTCCAGCCCTCACGGCATCCGCTGAGGGTCAAACCACAGAATGCTCCAGCGGCCTGGGTGGTGGTCAGAGGGGTGCTGGTCCCCGGCATCCCTCAGGGCCCATCCACCCAGCTGACCAGTTAGAGGGGCCCACCTCCACCCAGCTGACCAGTCAGAACGAATTTGCAGCTTCGAATTCTGACGAACCCATAAGCAAATGTGAAACAGAATTCCTCTTCCCCCTATTCAGACCCTCGACGTTGGCTCTTGGACCCAGTACCGGGGTCTGGATCGGAGCCAGCACACCTGCACTGTAATTCTGCTTCTCAGTAAATGACACCTCCTTTGATTCCATAGCTTCTTTTGTTTCTGATTAAAAAACAGGGATTGTTGAAAGTATCCGTGTGTCTTTTTCAACTTAAATTGATATAAATGCCATAAAAATGTGTTTCCTTTACAAAAAAGAATTTTGTGGCAAACCTACCTTTCAATGTTTTTTTAAAGGAATTTTCCTGTTTTTCTTCCAATGTGTTTTTCTGTTTTTCAGACTTTTTGATCCCTGTACAACTTTGTCTTGACCACACTTATTTTCCTAAGTTCTTTTGTAATCGAATACTGTATTTTTATTTTCTACCAAAATGACGCGAATGTTACTTCGAGCAAGAAGACCATAGCCTAATGTCCACCAGATGGGCCGGCCTGGCACGCTCGACAGAATGAACCAAGTCCTCCTAGTGGTGGTGAATGGCTCGCGACCACACTGGGGACGAGGCGGGGAGAAGAAAATGAATGTCCCTCTGGCCGAAGTGACTGTCAGGACAAAGGACGCGTGGTGGGGGGTCCCGGGACAGCTCTGGTGGGACCATATTGAGAGCTCGACAGTGAGGTAGAGCCCCAGAGTCCATATAAGAAAAGGCAAGCGTGGTAGGGCACATTTGTGACCCCACTTCTGGGGAAGCAGAGAGAGACAGAGTCCTGTGGCCTAGCCCACTTGACGAGTCCATACCACTGAGAGACTTTTGTCTTAAAAGAAAAAAAAGTTCATGGTACCTGAGGAATACCACTCAAGGTTACCCGTGCGCGCACACACACACACACACACACACACACACACACACGCACGTGTGCCTGCATACACGCACACACATACACAAACACTCCAGAAATTTGGTTTGTAAGTATGACATCACCTTATTAGTTGATTATTTCCAGCCAACATATTTTTTTAACATGAAGGACCCCAAATAAACTTTAAAACCATGGTTACTCAAAATGAAATTTCCCTTGCAAATGATTTCTTGCCAAATACATTCTGCAATGACAGAACTGCATTTCGGGCATGCATTCTTTAGCCAGTGACACCCAGGTGTAGCACGCTCACACCTTGCAGTCAAGACACTGAGGCAGGAGGGTCGCACAAAGCCAGCCTGGGTTACACAGAGAGAGTTCCTGTCAAAAGACAACCATGAGGTAGTCGGTGTTCAGAAACCGCACCTGGATCCAACCAAGTGGGCCACAGATTTAGTGCAACGCACAGCCAATCCCTCAGAATTAGGAAGTGAAAAATGGTGAAATGTGCTGTGCAGAAAAATCTTAAATGGGGCTGGAGAGGTGGCTCAGGGGTTAAGCCTCTGCCTTTCAGGCGGAAGGCCCTGAGTTCGGATCCTAGACCCCACGTATAGATGCCAGGCGGAAGCAGGGGCGGCCTGCGCTTCTGGTCCTGGTAGGGCAGAGCCTGAGAATCCCGGGGCAGAGTAAACAAGGAGGAGGTGGAAGGGTCCATGGTGGTTCCCGAATTCGTCCGTGGTTCTACACACACAGACACACACATACATACATACACGCACACACACTAACAATTGAATAAATAATAAAAAAAAATCTTAAATGCTAACCATCGAACCTCAGACTGGCCTACGAAACATTCTACTAGAGACAGGAAAACAACTCCCAAATGCAGCTTCATTACGCTCCTCTGAGAATGTCAATGAGGCAATCACAGGACGCAAGTGGCTTTGTGCTGCCATCTCTGGCTACCGGTCTCAACCACTGCAACTTTTAGATGTATAACTTGAAAACCAGCACGGAAGGGATGCATGCATGCTGGCAACGTTTCCCATTCCCGTCGCGTTGCGTTTTGTGTAGACTAAACATCTATTTTAAGAACAACTTGCCTATTTATTTTGGTTTCCCATTTTAAATTATTAATGCACATCGTATCATTAGTGGGTGTGATCTTGAGTTCCCCTGTCTGCCACGTCTATGTAGCAGAGCTGGGACTCAGCTGCCACGTCCAGTTCACTGTCAACTCCGCTTCTTCTGGTCTCTCTGGCTTTCTTAATTTTAAGTCCCTGGACATAAGATGAGGAAATTCCCCTTCCTGCCTGCTTTTGCTTTAAACCACTTCTCTATCGTCATAAACTCATTGCATTCTGGAAGCTGCTTCCAGCCTCTTCATTGAGCGCAGAGCTTCCCGCCAGAGCTTCTGATGTTTGAAAATTCATTTCCTGGGCTGGAGAGATGGCTCAGGAGTCAAGACTCTGCTTCGCAACCAGAAGATCCTGAGTTCTGATCCCAGGTCCCACATAAAAATGCCAGGCGGAAACGGCGGTGGCCTGCACTTCTGGCCCTGGTGGGCAAAGCCTGGGAAATCCCAGAGCAAAGCACAAAGGAGGTAGAAGCAATCCAGGATGATTCCTGAAGTCACCCTTGGTCCTCCACAGGGACACACACACAATAAATGAGTAAAATAATAAAGTTTTGTTAAAAAGAAAGAACTTTATCACTTTAAACAAAACCTAAAATGGAGTAGACTTTACAACACTGTGTAGGAATCAAAATTCCCAACAGAAGTGCAACATCACAGATCGCCACAGCACTCAAAGACAGAAATACAAAGGCACCCGCGCCCTCGTTTGGGTTGGCAGCTGAGCTGGGCACGAAGTGACCTTCCCGCACCCCCCTGCGAATCCGGGGTTGCTGAAGTGCGGTCCTTCAGCGCGCACCGTCCCATGCCTGAGGTTCTTGTTGGGCTGCGCGGAAGAAAAAAAAAGAGTAATAGTCAAGTTTCTGAGGACCTCGGTGCCCCCAGTTCTAGGGAGCGACATTTACAGGTGCGAATTAGTTCTTTTTCCTGTGTTCATTTGTCCTCCTCCCCAGCAGGTCCGGCTGCGCGCTCGCTCCGCCTCTTCCCTCCCCAGCAGGGGTCCGGCTGCGCGCTCGCTCCGCCTCTTCCCTCCCCAGCTGGTCCGGCTGCGCGCTCGCTCCGCCTCTTCCCTCCCCAGCAGGTCCGGCTGCGCGCTCGCTCCGCCTCTTCCCTCCCAGCAGGTCCGGCTGCGCGCTCGCTCCGCTCTCCCTCCCCAGCAGGGTCCGGCTGCGCGCTCGCTCCGCCTCTTCCCTCCCCAGCGGGTCCGGCTGCGCGCTCGCTCCGCCTCTTCCCTCCCCAGCAGGGGTCCGGCTGCGCGCTCGCTCCGCCTCTTCCCTCCCCAGCAGGTCCGGCTGCGCGCTCGCTCCGCCTCTTCCCTCCCCAGCTGGGGTCGCTCCGCCTCTTCCCTCCCTCCGGACATTTTTCTCTTCATTTCCTGTTTGCTTGATACCTGTGGAGAAGGCATGCTCACCTGTGCATGTGTGTGTTCTTACCTGTGTGAACGCATGTGGAGGCAGCAGGCTGATATCAGAAATCATCTGGTTACTCTCCCACCTTTTCCTTGAGTCTGGATCTCTTACTCAAACGCAGAACTCACCGACAGCATGCTCTGGGGATTCCTAGTCTCTACCTTCCAAGGTTGGAATTTCTGTCAGGCCACTACACTACCTGGCATTTGGACGTAGGTTCTGGGGATTTGAATTCAGTCCCTCTACTCGGGCAGCAAGTGTTTCAACGGCCGAGTCATCTCCCACGCCAGGCCATGGAGTTTTAGAATTCTTTGCATACTCTGGATTAGTCTTTTATGAGATACATATCTGTTTGGAAATATCTGTTCCCAAACATGGCTTATCTTCTCTTGACAATGTCTTTTGCAGAGTTAAAGTTCTGAAGAAAGTCCAGATCTTCCATTTTTATTTTTCTCTTCATTCTTTCTTACTTATTCTTTCCTCTTTCCTCTCTTACCTTCCTCCCTCTATTCCTTCTTTAAAAAAATTTTTTGGAAGAGCAGTTTATCAAATGAGCTGCAAGGGAGCAGTGGGAGCAGCTTCAATGCAGTCTCCGGCCTGTCAACTCCCCCTTCCATCCATCATGCGTTGGTGCGGGACCTGGGGTCACTGCAGACCCCCCGGACACGCAGCCTCCTGCACAGCCTAGGAGCTCCATGGCTCTGCACGGTGCCTGCAGATCCAATCCACTCTGAGACAGTTGGGAAGGTTTTCTGCCGCCGTCCGCCGCCGTCCGCTGCATTCTTCTCACGGGCATGTGCAGTGTTTCGGGCACCGCTGTGTAGAAGGCTGTCTTCCCCCCTCTGCCGCCTCTGCTCCTCGCGAGGACCAGCCGGCTGCAGCGAGGGAGGCTCCAAGGCTTGGCATGCTGTCCCACTGATCTGTCTGTTCTCTGCCCAGCACACCACGCTGCCCTGGTTACCACAGCCTCAGGGGAAGTTGTGAAGGTGGGAAGAGTCAGCTCCCCGGTTTCGTGCTTCTCCCATGAGCTGTTGATTTTTGACAAATAAATGCAACCTGTAAGCCACAACCCCATCATGGTATAGAAAGAACATTTCGTCTCCCCTGGAGAGGCCTGAGTCCCTCCCAAGCCATCCCCGCTTCAGGGACAAGCTGTCGTCCTGGGACTGTCCCTGGAGTCGGGGTCTGAAACTCCACCCATGGGCTCACCTGCCTGTGACTGTCCACGGCGTCCTCTGCTTCAACCCTCACTGCTCCCCAAGGTCCAGCAAGCGCCCTGGGCTCCCAGACTCCTTCTCGCCAAGGTTGCAACACGTCATGGGTTTGCAGCTGGAGAGCTCAGCCGATGCATCACTTGCCAAGTGCAAAGGAAGGAGCTTGGATTCCACGAATCCAGGTAAAACCAAGAGAGTCCAGCGACCTCTGTAATCGCAGCACTCGGGAGACACAGGCTGACGGTCCCTGGGACAAGCTGGCGCAGCTGCAGCAGCTGTGGGTGCCAGGAGACCTCAATGAGTAAAGCAGAGACCAGGGAAGAGGCCAGTGTTGGCTGTGTAGGACACACATGCTCACACATGCACACGCACCCACGTATGAGCACACATGAACACTTGTATTCATACATGTATACACATTCAGTCAGCAACACATCTGAACACTCACACATGCACACACATGCCCACTCATGCACACATGCGCACACATGCCTAACACATGTAAACACTTGTATTCATATATACATGCTGCCAGCAACACATATCGGAACACTCACACAGGTGCACACGTCCAGCAAACACATGGGAACACTCATACACATATGCACACACATGTGCACACACATCCAGCAAAATACATGTCAACACTCATACACTGCCGCAGACCAGAGTCGCGGCCTCGAGACCAGGGCTCCCTCGGACCAGGTGGAGAACAGAAACACGCAACTCTCTAGGTCGAGTGAATTCTGAACCCATTTACTGAAACTTTCGTGACAGCTTTTATACAGAAAATTTTGGGGTAAAGAATGTTGCACCTACAATAGACATATAATTTTCTAATCAGCAAAATCACCTTCAGAGTGGACATTTTTTCAAGAACCTAACCCATTGCTTGAGGGTAAAGGCACTTAACAGAAACATTCTCCCAGTATTTTCAAACCTAGCTAATCTATAATGCTTCACTGGATAGCCATGGGGCTGAGCCTACATAGCTGACATTTTTAACGGAGACTGCTTTTTTAAAATACACAGAGGAGGAATGAGCTCCTTTTGATTTCAACACTTAACTATAGAAGTCCCCAACACCCCATAAGTCCCAGCGTGAGCTTTTGCTGTTGTCCTCTCCAGGTTAATCCTCTCAGTCAGGCAGGTCGACATGGGCACCAGGCATGACAGCAGGTTCTAGCTTGGGAAGTTGCATGCGGCTCATGCAGTCTCTGCAATCTAAGCTTGAACCACATCTCTAGGGGGGCCTTGACTTGGATACTCAAGGGTCATAAGCGCCTATAGCGTGGTCTTGTTGATGGAGCACTACTGAGATATGTGCTGAAGGAAACACTAATTATTAAAAGAATAATACCTCCTATGATAGCATCCTTCTATTCCTTTAATAGTAAGGTTGCTTATGTCTTCCTTTGAGGAATTCCAGAAGTATATTGCCATCAGTTAGATGACCCATTCTGTGAACCATACATTCTCCAAACCTGGGGTCCAAACTGTCAGGCCCCATATGCCAAGGATGTCTCTTTCTGGACAGAGGCGATCATTGGTGGGAGTGCACTCAAATGGTCCATCTCTGTGATTTCTCATAAGAGTGCTGTTTGGGATGGGAAAGACACGGCCCCCTCTGCTTCTGACATGGATTCTCCCAGTTTGGATTGCAAATACCATCTCCAGGGGCAGTCTTGGCATCTAGACTTTCTGGCATGATGGTCTCTTCCTTGGCCTTCAGCCAGGGTAAGAGGGTATCAGTTTCTTTTAAAGTTCTAGTGAACTGATAGCATAGTCTTATACTTCTGGAATTTCTGAGTTAGTACATAGGTGGGAATTTTACCCACCTATGTTTTAAGACTCTTGAAGTTATTCTCTAATTTCCTTAAAATCAGTGCACACATTCTGGCTAACAAGTCTACTTATTGTAAGTGACTAAACATGAAATCTCTATTTAGAATTTGACTTAAAGTTAAAAAGCAGGCTTCTTCTCTAGATCAGAGAGCAGGAAGCTAGTTCCAAAAAACCTAAGAGCAGGTAAAGGGCATTCCTAATTCCCAAAAGAATTCTTCCTGCCAGAGGCAAAACTTGAATTACCTAGGAGAGAGTGTTTAGCACCTGTTCATGGGCATTATTGTGACATGCCAAGAAATTCCCAGCACCTGCCCATGGGCGTTACTGTGACCCTCCCCAGGGAACAGGCTTTAGGCCTGAACTGGAAAGAAACACCAAGGCCTGACAATTCCCATATTTTTCTTTATTTCTCTTAAATAAAGCCATGTCCTTATCCCAAAAGATGTTTCTTTGAATCCATCTTTTCCAAACTGAGACATATTCTACCAGATTGGTCATATAAGGACGCAGCAATACACATACACACGTGTACACACACAACCAGCAACACACATGTGAACACTCACACACATACACACATGCACACACATGTATATCCAGCAACATGTGAACATGCACACCTACACAAACACATGCATGTGCACACACATCCAGCAACACACGTGTGAACACTCACACACATGCACACACACCCACACCTAGGAACACATATGCGAGTACTCATACACACACTCCCACACATGCATAATACACATGCGAAAATTTAAAAAGACAGAAAGTGAGATCTCTTCTGTAAGCCATTTGATTTCCCGCCTCCCGTGACACACTCGGCATCACGCCTGCTCATGGGTGATGCTCTGCAAAGCCTCGAGGTGCCCAGTGGAGGACATGATGGTTCTCTGGACCCCTCCCCTTCCTGGAGACGCCTCCCTCTGGACTTGTGGCTCTGAGAAAGCTAAGACACGGAGCCCCCAGCCCAGCCTGTCCCTGACTGGTCACCACAGCTCCTGCCAAACAGAAATTGTTTATTTTTCTTTGGTCAAATTGATTAGCTACTCGGAGCTTCTGGTTTTTTGTCACAATTCAAAAAGCATTTTTCTCTGCATTCTTTAGTTTCAAAGAATGTTCTGGGTTTTAGAAAGAGTTTTTTTTAGCATTGGTTTTGGACCAGTGAGATGGCTAGGCAGGTAAGACGTGCCTGCTCCCAGGCCTGGCAACCCGCGTGGATCCCTGGGGACTTTTCCTGGTCTCCGCCCATGCTGTGGGGGGACCTGCCGTGCCATTTGGTGTGGCTCTCAGGAATCACTCTTTAACAGGGTGTGACGGGTCCCTTCGGCACCCGCTGTACTCGGGCTCTGGGCTCCTTCCTTCTGTGCTTTCTGCTCAGCCAAGCCTCCCCCCACCCCGCTGGACCTGTAACCCCCACTCTGACCCTGGTGCTTAGAGAATATTCTAGATGTTCTTCTAAGAACAGATTCATTTAGGGCTTCCTGGTCCTTGCCCCAAAGCCTCTGCCGTTGGGGGGATTCAGCACCTGTTTCCTGGAGCTCACTCTGCACGTAAGTTTCCTGCCTCTGTTTTTGGATATTCTGCAAAAAGGTGTGTGTGGGGGGGAATAGTGGCCCGGGCAGAGGACCCAAGCTCTGCCCCCCGCAGTCCCCTGAGCGCGTCGCCGAGCGTGGGCTTACATTCCCTTCCCTCTCGCGCACACAGGTTGGCCTCCGGGCCCAGCTGCTCGAGCGGTGCCAGGTTCTGCGGCTGGGCGCAGCTGCCCCACACCGCTGGCTCGCAGCCCGGGCGGGTCGCGGCCAAGACTCTTGACGCACTCATTCCTGACACGCTCGCCTCTGACGGAAAGCTGGACCACAGGCCGGGACCACAGCGGAAAGGCCATCCCGGACCTGCCCCCTGGAGCTGGGCGGACCCGCTGCGCCCTGGTGTGAGCCCCCCCCCTCCGAGCGCTCGTGTGCCTCCCGGGTCCCCTCTCAGCAGCAGCAAAGAGGGGTTTGCAAACTGCGCGAGATCCTGCCGTGCTGGCTGCAGCCTTTGTCTTGATGACAGCAGACACCTTCACTCTTGCCTCCCCGTGTGATGTACCGTCGCCAAGTTCTCTCTTCCACGTAGCCTATGCCCGCCCCCCATACATACACACAGGGTCTCTGTGTAGCCCAGGCTGGCTTCTCTCGGTGCCGAGCCCTGGGATCATGAGCATGAGCCACGCGTGCTCCTCCGCGCTCTTGATGTGGGTCCGTTTCCCTCCATCAGATGCCTTCTCCTTTCAAATCCTAGTCCAAGCCAGATGGGAGCGTCCTCAGCCCTGCTTATCTGAACCTGGCTGGTTTTGAACTCTGGGACCTAAATCATTGTCTGGCCAGGGACCCTCATTCATCTTGAGACACCATGAGTTTGTCATAATTTGTCATTCTTTGATGCTGGGGGATTTTCTTACTAATCATCTCAGTATGTCTTGCCCCCAACGCCCTGTTTTCTCATTATGGTGTGCTGAGAGCCAGCAGGCCAGGTCGAGGGGTGACCTCTGTCACGCATCGTCTCTGTCCGAGTCCTCTGCATTGACTTCTTCCTGTCTCCAGCCTGCTGCTATAATCATGCTTCAGGATTCCAGAACCCGTGTTCTGGCAGCCCCTTTCCTGTGGAGCAGGCTCTTGTGGACAGGGGGCATCCCGTGCACGCTTGCAGAAACGACACTGCTTCTTGGAGCCTGATCTCATGCACAGCCTAGGGGTTCCCGGGACGAGTCAACAGAAACCTTGAGCTCTGTTCAAGCGCGACCAATGACAAGGCAGCTTCAACTCAACTCTTTGGATGTCAGCTTGCTTCAACCCATGGGGTCCCGGGGCTGGCTTAGCCGCCATCACCGAGGCGACAGCAAGGGCAGACCGGGTGACATGGAAACGATATGTCCGCCTGTGGCTCGCGTCCTTGGGGCTAAGCCCCCCAGCTCCCACCTCCACGCAGTCACTACCTAGAGGAAGGGAGTGTGGCATTCCCAGCAAGCAAATGGGCATGCGCATGCCGGGACCTGCAGCCAGGGACCCAGCCCGAGAAAACAGCCTCGGCCCTGCTCTGGCAGCGCCCTCAGGACCCTCGGACGTCCTACCTTCTGGCACGGGGCAGAGCAACTGCATTTCGTGAGTGCACGGGGATCCTCGTGCCAGCCTCTGCGGCCTTCTCCTGACACAGCCCCTGCCCTGCCCACACCCCTCCCCCACTGCCCCCTCTGGCCTCCCTTCCCTGTGGTCCCCTTCCGCTTCCACTTCCATGTTTTCACTCCCACCCAGAGTCATGTGTTCGCATCCTGAGCTGCTGCCAGTGTTTGGGCAGGTCAGGGCACCTGTTGGAGGTGGAGCCTTGCTGGAGGAAGGCGGTCACAGGGGAGGGTCTCGAGGTGGGTCGGCCCCGCCCTGCTGGAGTGGGCGAGTCTGCTTGAGGTTGCAGAGCTCTCGGCCTCCGTAATGGGTGTGACTTGGACCTTCTCCAGCTTCTGCCGCCAGCCACGGCTTTCCCGTCCTGAGGGACCGTGTCTCTCCCTGGGACATAAGCTGAATAAATCTCCCCTTTCTTCCCTTAGGTTGTTTGAGCCTTGATGGTGTCTCGCAGCAACACAAAGAGTAATCGATACACGTGGTGGCCTCCAATGCCCTGATGTGACTTCATTCTCTGTGGCTAATGCTCTGTCATGTGCTTGACAGGCCTAACATGTGTCTGTGGCATCAGGATGAATGCAGAGGTGCAGGACTGCTGCCAAAGGCTGATTTGGGTTTTGCAGGGCGTGCACCAGCAGAGGTACTGCCCAGGGCATGCATGTACCGGCACAGATTCATCCAGAGCATGCACCTGCAGAGGTAGAGTCTAGAGCATGGATGTCCCAGCAGAGGGGCAGCCCGGGCACGCGCGCACCTGCAGAGGGGCAGCCCGGGCACGCGTGCACCTGCAGAGGTGTACCTGGGTCTCTGTCATTCTCTCTTCAGGTTTGCTTAGGAAGCACTGATTTCCATAGTGGAAAACTATCCACCTCAGTCCAACACCCAGCAGTGTTCGAGGGACCGTCCCCTCTTCCCCTCGCCAGCATTCGTTTCCCTGTCTTCTCTAAGCCAGGCATTCTGCAATTCTATGTCACGTCCCTGATGGTGAAGGACCCGCATTTTCACGTTCATAGTTATCCCCACATCTCATCTTCCGAGAACAGTCCGCGTAGTCCGTCTGCCCCGTTCACGGCTGAGAGTATCCGCGTGCCTCTGTCCATGTCGGTGGGTCCCACACTCTGCAGAGCCACATCGTGCCTGTGCCTGCCGGCGGCGAGTGCCGAGCACGCGGGCGGGAAGGACCTGGGCGGCAATGTCAACCTGTGAGGCAGACGCCGGGCGCGCGCAGGGTGAGGGACTGGGTGACACCCCCCCCCCCCCGTGGCAGAGCCCTGGGAGCCTCCCTGGTTGTGGCCGCAGCCCTGAAGACCTTCAGAGAAGTCCATCCTGACCGTAGGGCTACAGCAGCAGCAGACGAGGCTCCAAAATCTAGCCACGTCCCAGGACGCCCGTCTCTGCATGACCTGCCCACCTTCAAGGGGACAGACAGAAGCCAGGACCACGGGGCTGTGATTTGGGGACATGCAGAGCTTCCTGAGTGGGAGCAGCCTTGTGAGCCGGGCCCCTTCCCCGGGGACTCGGGAAGCCTGACTTCTCCTGGCTGAGGCTGGGGGGGGTCCACACATCTTGCTGGCAGGGACAGATGGGGGCACTTGTACTTTCCAGTGAAGGGCTGACTACCGTGTGTTCAGACAAGACTGTCCCAGGCTGGCGGGGGTCAAGGGACACAGCTCTGTCTGGAAGTCGGCCCCTTTTAAAAGCCCAGCACTATCCAGAGTCACATTCCTGAAGCTAAAAATAAGCCAGAACCCGGCGTTTCCTAAGACGCGACAGTCCAGCCAAGGCTCTATGGCCGCGGCCCCGCAGCTGCTCTCAGATGGGGACGGGGACACTCGCGGCTGCCTGACCGCTTCTGAATGCCGCGTGTCCTTGCTCGGGGCTGGCCCCAGCATCCCAGCACGGATGCTCCTTCCACGGGCAGAGTCGCCGCGTCTTGGGAACACAGGCCTGAGCGACCGGACCACAAATCTCACAGTTCACTGAAAACAAACAGGAGCTTCACATGTCTGAAAGCTCGGTGGTCCCCGGGGCTCGGGGGTCCCCGGGGCTCGGGGGTCCCCGGGGCTCGGGGACGCAGGGCTCGGGGGTCCCCGGGGCTCGGGGACACGGGGCTCAGCGCTGCTTCCCCATGGCTGAACTGAGAGGCATAGCCTGGCCTTTCTGAGGGCTGGTCATGAGGTGTGGGGGCTTGGGGTGCCTCTCGAAGCGGGGCTCACTGGCAGGGACCCTCTTACAATGAAGGACCCAATATTCCACCTCAGGGTGAGGCAGGGCCTCAGGGTCTTCTGACAGCCAGGTAGAACCAGGGCGGGGGAGCTCCCTGTGTCCTCGCCCTGCGTCCTCAGCCTGTCTTCCCCATGCTTATCACCTTAGTCTCAGCTCTATTCATGTGCACTCGGACCGTGAGTTCACCCCACGTCACCCCAAAGCTAAGGAGCTGGGCCCAGACAAGTACTTGTATGACTTTCACCACTTCCGTCTGTCCATCACAGGCAGAGATCCCTGTCAGTGGGTCAGACACTGGACACATGGGTGCAGAGACCAGCTCGCACAGGGGGGCGCTGACCCCAATCACTGCTGACCCCCCAGCACCCTAGCATACACAGAGAGGGATGGTAGGCAGATACCAAGCTTGGCCCACATGCACATGCAATTGTTCACTGCACCTGGACTGTGCACAGATGCAGTGGTCTTGCCTGTCAGACCCCAACTGTCCCTCCCTCAGGGGTCCAGGTGACCCCATTTCTCAGTCCCTCCGCCGCTCTCTCGGCACAGCCAGGGAAGGGCAGCGCTGTCTGATGCTCCCGCCGCAGAGGAGAGCGCGTCCTTGGAGCGGCTGTCTGCTATAAATACACATCTGAGTCAGAAAATCAAACGCCTCCCTTCGGGCAGCCGGCCGGCCCGAGGCTCTGGCAGCCGGGGGACAGGCCCTCCCCGGCCGCCGGCCTACTTTCCAAGGCGGCACATTCACAAAGGAGGCTTTGCGCTTCTCCCCAGCAGGCAGGCAGAAGACCAAAGTCCCCCAAACTAGCTCAGAACTGGAGTCTCTGGGATAGAAGCTCTGGGGACCCGCCCTTCCCCTGGGTCCCCTTCCATTCCTTCAGGTTCCGCAGGACCCCGCCCTCTGAGGGGGCAGTGTGTTCCTCGGGCAGCAGGAGCCCTGCATCTTGCAGCAAGGCCGCACCCTGGGGTCCTGCTGGGATGGCAGGCCTCCGTGAGCCCCTCGGTCCCTGACCCAGCTTGAGGCGCTGCCGTCTTTAGAAGCGTCCAGCCCACGGGGCAGCCAGGCCTCCAGGACCTCAGGATGGGCAGGGCTGCAGTGCGGGGTCTGCCCGACACCAGAACCTTATTTGAACCCAATTTGATAACCACTCACTCTGTCTGAAGAAATGCCCCCACGAGCTCTTGGGAAGAAACTAATGGAGGACTAGTGAAGGAGCCCCGAGGACACGAGTTTCATGACAGGTTTTGGGGCGGCCTTTGAACCCCAAGGTAGCTCCTGAATGGAGCCTCACCCCGCACTCCTCGGCCTGGCCAGTTATCGCAGGCTACTGGACCCCTATGTTTGTGCTGTGACTGTGTCACCAGTGAGGGTGTCCTTGCGGGCACACGGGAGACAGCTAGTCCTCGCGGGCCACAGGACAGGAAACCGCACTAAGCACTTGACAGCTCTGCAGCCTCCAAATTCTGAGTCCACATTGGCTTTCTCTCCAAACGGAGACTTTCTGGGTTCTTCCTTCTCGGCATCATGTTTAGGGGTCTCTTCCTCTGGGGGGAAATTCATTCTGCGAGCCTTTCCAAAACTCAGGCAGACCAATACAGCAATGGAGACCAGGGATGCTCACTGGCAGACCAACCAAGGGCTGGCACGAGGGCATCTGCCTGCAGCAGCCAATCCTGGAAACTACCACTTAGGGAGAAGGATATAAATAGCTGCGGCCTGAGGGCATCTCCACGGCTGAGGGTCTGCTGCCTGTGCCCTGCTGAGCTGTGTGATTTCAGTTTCTCTTCTCCCAACAAGGGTGCTAGCGCCGAGACTGCGACTTTCCTTCAGTAAAGAAAATGAACCTATTTCCAGACCCTGAGGACAGCAGCCCTCACGGCAGCCAGCCCGCACCAGCCGTGACATCTCAGCACCCTCTCTCCCCCCGGTAGGGGCACATTTCTTAACGCAAAAGATCTAGGTGTTTCTAGAACAGAAAGTCTCTCCACCGGCTGCGGGCTTCCTTGTTTGCAGGGGAGGGTCCCGTAGCAACCTCCAGTCCTGTGGAGCCGTCCCTCCGGGGACGTGGGGTCCGTGTGCAGAGAGCAGACCTTCCCACACCAGGGCAGGCACGAAGCACTCGGCCGAGGTCTCCACGCGCTGCTTCACACCGGACTGACCTCGGGACAGTGCCCGAGACGCGCGTCAGGCCTCAGGGACTGCCTGGCCGCCCTCGCACACCCCATTCGACGCTGAGTAAAAGGGGTGCCGGTAAGTGGGGCCCCTTCCTGAAAGATTCTACTCTCGGTGGGGTAAGGACGGGCAGCCTCAACCCGTTTTGCACGTCACATCTGAGGGTCGCCAGGAGTCCTAACGCCCATCCGCCCAACCCACAGGAGGCACCATCCGCCCATGCCCACGCCCTGGGCCGCTCTGGTCACCAGTGGCCCCGACACAGGCCAGCCGGGCTCCTCCTCAGAGGCGGCTGGGATGGCTGCGGGTAGAGGATTTGTATGTGGAAAGGCAGCCAGGGCCCAGGTGTCCCGGGACCACCTCCACGCCACGCCGTGTGCTCATCAGCAGCATACAGCAGCAGTAGGGAGGACACGGATGTCCTGCCCAGAAACCAGATCTGCCTCTCGACAAGGTGCGCGCGCACTGCTCACCGCGCGCGCACTGCTCACCGCGCGTGGCACTGCCGGCAGTGTGGCACAGCACTAGGTCCCCATAGTCCAGCACCACTTCTGACCATGCCAAGGACACCGCTGTCCTATTGCACCCTGGGATCATGGGGGGCCCAGCCAGCCAGGTCCCGCGAGTGTCCCGGCACTGCCCCCCACCCTAACCCAGCCCAGCCCATCCTAACCGCGCCCGCACTCTGGCGAGGTGCCTCAGCTCACACAGTCGCTGCCTGTGCTACGCCAGACTTCACACTGCAATGTCCGGCTTCCCTCTGAGGGTCGCTGCGCTGAAATTTAGGGCCCCACATTGTGCATTTGCTCAAAGTCTGCAGACAGTACCTGGACCACAGACAAAGGCCACCCAAGCATCTCCGTCCAGTTGAAACAACAAGGTGGCAGCGTGGCCTGCGGGCCAGCCACACCCACACGAGGAAGCCGGCATCTCCTTAACTCCCCCCAAAGGCATGCAGGACTCGGCGGGCACTAGCCAGAGGGGCTCTCTGTCCGAGCGACAGAACCCAACGGATGCTAGTGGCCCGCGGGACCTCGCGGACCCAAGTCACTCCCCACCCACCGAGCTGTCTAGACCGTTGGCATTCGGAAGTGAATGACGTCTTAGTCGTCTTAGTCTGACAGTGTCATGCTTGAAATGTGACTTGTGCCTCGGGATCGTGTGTTTGAATCTAGCTGTTTGGGAAGGTCACGGCACCTTTAGGAGGTGGAGCCTTGCTGGAGGAAGGCGGTCACAGAGGGGGGCCTTGAGGGTGGTTAGCCCGTCCTGCTTGAGCGAGTCGGTCTGCTCTTGAGCTGCAGCAGCTCCGGGCGGTGTCTTAGGGACCTAGGTTGCCACCATGTCTTTTCTGCCATGAAGAACCCTCTGGAATAGTAAATTCAACAAATCTCCCATTCAGTTGCTTGACTTTGGATGTCATCTCAAGCCACAGAGCAAGAGTAGCCAGTACAAACAGTGACCACCTTGAACTGTGAGTTGGCAGTCAGGTACCCAGAATGACTTACACCACAATGAGGAGGACGAAGGCCCTGTGCCTGGCGTAAAGTGAGGAAGGCAGGAGAGAAGCATGAGGGAGAGAGAGGGAGGAAGGGAGAGAAGAGAAGGAAGACAGGGAAGGTGGGGGAAAGAGGGGAAGGAAGGAAGGAAGGAAGGAAGGAAGGAAGGAAGGAAGGAAGGAAGGAAGGAAGGAAGGAAGGAGGGAGGGAGGGAGGGAGGAAGGAAAGAGAGAGAAGAAGGGGAAGAAAGGGAGAAAGGGAGAGGAGAAGAGGGGGAGGAGGAGAGAAAGGGGAAGCAGGCAGGGAGAGAGGAGGAAGGAGGAAAAGAGAAGAGGCAGGGAGGGAGGGAGAGAAAGGGAGAGAGCCCCACAGTGGCTGTGACATCTGCCACACTCTCTTGGTGCCCCACAAACCGTGGGGCACACTCACCCCAGCCTGGCTTGCACACTCAGTTGGAAGTCCCTCTGCCAGGCCACCTGCTGGCATTTACCGATCCTCTGGGAAAATCTAAGCTCTGTATCGATCTGCTGGGATGTTTTGCCATTTCCTGATTAATAAATGATTCACTCCTGGGCAGGCTCGGTGCTTACACAAGTCTGAATTCCTCCTAATGTCCAACAGGCAAGTGCGAGAAATACTAAGTCAATGGAGCACACAGGCTGGCATCGGGGCCACCCGAAGCCGCCTACTCCTGAACCAGACAGCTGAGGAGGGGCTGCTCCAAGAGGCAGGTGCCACACGATGCCACGCTGGAGTCAGGCAGGTGCCACGCCAGAGCCCACAGAGGATGCTAACGCCATGCTGGAGCCCGTGCAGGGCGCCGCACTGCGCCGCACGAGAGACCTGCAGGGTACCAAGCTGGAGCCTGGCAAAGGACCCGCCACAGTGCCCCACTGCAGCTGGGCCAGGGCTCCCGCGGCTGCCGCACGGCTGGCCGACGGCTTCTGGAAAGCCCGCTGAACCCTCAAAGACCACAGGGAAAGGCAACTTTGGAAAAGGTGAGCTTTGGGACGGAGGGTCACTGCGGAGCTGTGGGGGCAGATCTGTGCAGAGACACCTTTCTGGTCACTGTTCTGCCTCCCGCAAGCCGTGAGCTGGTGGCTCCCAGGCCAGCCGCACAGGCAGATGGTCATACCACACAGGCAAACTGGATGTCGCACGGGGCCACACAACCACACACAAAGGGGACACAACAGGAGCAGGCCTGTCTGCTCGACAGGGTGGCCTCCACAGGTGCCCAGTAACTTCCCCCATCCCCATCTGGCTTTTCCTGTCAGTCACTCTTGACACAGTAAGTCTGCATCGGGGACCTGGTACTGCCGACTACCTGCATGCTGCCAACTGACTACCTGCATGCTGCCGACTGACTATCTGCATGCTGCTGACTACCTGCATGCTGCCGCCTACCTGCATGCTGCCGCCTACCTGCATGCTGCAGACTGACTACCTGCATGCTGCTGACTGACTACCTGCATGCTGCCGACTGACTACCTGCATGCTGCCGACTGACTACCTGCATGCTGCCGACTGACTACCTGAATGCTGCCGTCTACCTGCATGCTGCCGACTGACTACCTGCATGCTGCCGACTGACTACCTGCATGCTGCAGTCTACCTGCATGCTGCCGCCTACCTGCATGCTGCCGACTGACTACCTGCATGCTGCCGCCTACCTGCATGCTGCCGCCTACCTGCATGCTGCCGACTGACTACCTGCATGCTGCTGCCTACCTGCATGCTGCCGTCTACCTGCGTGCTGCCGACTGACTACCTGCATGCTGCCAACTGACTACCTGCATGCTGCAGTCTACCTGCATGCTGCCGCCTACCTGCATGCTGCCGACTGACTACCTGCATGCTGCCGCCTACCTGCATGCTGCCGCCTACCTGCATGCTGCCGACTGACTACCTGCATGCTGCCACCTACCTGCATGCTGCCGACTGACTACCTGCATGCTGCCGACTGACTACCTGCATGCTGCCGCCTACCTGCATGCTGCCGCCTACCTGCATGCTGCCGACTGACTACCTGCATGCTGCCGACTGACTACCTGCATGCTGCCGACTGACTACCTGCATGCTGCCGCCTACCTGCATGCTGCTGCCTACCTGCATGCTGCCGACTGACTACCTGCATGCTGCCGCCACCTGCATGCTGCTGCTACCTGCAGCTGCCGACTGACTACCTGCATGCTGCGCCCCTACCTGCATGCTGCCGACTGACTACCTGCATGTTGCCGCCCTACCTGCATGCTGCCCGACTGACTACCTGCATGCTGAAGCTACCTGCATGCTGCCGACTGACTACCTGCATGCTGCCGCCTACCTGCCTGCATGCTGGACTGATACATGCATGCTGCCGACTGACTACCTGCATGCTGCCGACTGATACCTGCATGCTGCCGACTGAACTACCTGCATGCTGCCGCCTACCGCATGCTGCCGACTGACTACCTGCATGCTGCCGACTGACTACCTGCATGCTGCCGACTGACTACCTGCATGCTGCCGCCTACCTGCATGCTGCCGACTGACTACCTGCATGCTGCCGCCTACCTGCATGCTGCCGACTGACTACCTGCATGCTGCCGCCTACCTGCATGCTGCCGCCTACCTGCATGCTGCCGACTGACTACCTGCATGCTGCCGACTGACTACCTGCATGCTGCCGCCTACCTGCATGCTGCCGACTGACTACCTGCATGCTGCCGCCTACCTGCATGCTGCCGATTACCTGCATGCTGCCGACTGACTACCTGCATGCTGCAGTCTACCTGCATGCTGCCGCCTACCTGCATGCTGCCGCCTACCTGCATGCTGCCGACTGATTACCTGCATGCTGCCGACTGATTACCTGCATGCTGCCGCCTACCTGCATGCTGCCGACTGACTACCTGCATGCTGCCGACTGACTACCTGCATGCTGCCGACTGACTACCTGCATGCTGCCGCCTACCTGCATGCTGCCGATTACCTGCATGCTGCCGACTGACTACCTGCATGCTGCAGTCTACCTGCATGCTGCAGTCTACCTGCATGCTGCCGCCTACCTGCGTGCTGCCGACTGACTACCTGCATGCTGCAGTCTACCTGCATGCTGCCGCCTACCTGCGTGCTGCCGACTGACTACCTGCATGCTGCCGCCTACCTGCATGCTGCCGATACCTGCATGCTGCCGCCTACCTGCATGCTGCTGACTGACTACCTGCATGCTGCCGCCTACCTGCATGCTGCCGACTGACTACCTGCATGCTGCCGACTGACTACCTGCATGCTGCCGCCTACCTGCATGCTGCCGATACCTGCATGCTGCCGCCTACCTGCATGCTGCCGACTGACTACCTGCGTGCTGCCGACTGACTACCTGCATGCTGCCGCCTACCTGCATGCTGCCGCCTACCTGCATGCTGCCGATTACCTGCATGCTGCCGCCTGACTACCTGCATGCTGCCGCCTACCTGCATGCTGCCGACTGACTACCTGCATGCTGCCGACTGACTACCTGCATGCTGCCGACTGACTACCTGCATGCTGCTGACTGACTACCTGCATGCTGCCGACTGACTACCTGCATGCTGCCGACTGACTACCTGCATGCTGCAGTCTACCTGCATGCTGCCGATACCTGCATGCTGCCGACAACTTTACGACCAAACGGCCTGAGGGGAGCCAGGGGTTTTAGTCTGATGTAGGATTATCTGGCTACAGTTCTCAGTCCAGCTTGGCAGGAGCGTTTGTACCAATGCCAGGGGCCAAGTGAACTGGCCATACTGAGCCCACAGGACTGCTGGGAGGGGGCTGGTGCAGTCGCCTGCATGGTTGCTGATAAAGGAGCATCACGCAGCTTAAGGGAACAAGAGGTTTATTCTCTTACGATTCTGGTGACAGTTCTCAGTCCAGCTTGGCAGGAGAGCAGCACTAACACCAGGGCCGAGGGAACTGGCCGCACCATCACCACATAACAGCTGAGGGAGGGACGATCCTTACTTGCCAGACCAGCATGTCCGGCCCGTGAAGAGAAGGATGCCGACTCTCAACCAGCTCTCTGTGATTTATCCACCTGTCCAGGGCCTGGTCCTACCCACCATGGACTGGTCCTTCCCCATCAGCTAGACGATCTCCTGCAGGTTGCTCTGGTTTGACTCAGCTGCCAGTTCTCCCTGCTGTGCCCACAGCTCGACCTTCAGTTGTCAAGTGACACCTGGAGAAAGCAGCTGCTGTGACTCTGCCAACAGCCCCTGGGCTCATTCGGCACGATTCTGAGTTCAACTCCTTGCTCCGCCCCTCCTCCTCCGCCCCTCCTCCTCCCCTCCATCCCCCTCCTCCCCTCCACCCCCTCCTCCTCCCCTCCGTACCCTCCTTCCTCCGTCCCCCTCCTCCTCCCCCCGCCCCTCCTTCCTCCGCCCCTCCTTCCTCCGTCCCCCTCCTTCCTCTGTCCCCCCCTCCTCCCCTCCATCCCCCTCCTCCTCCCCTTCGTCCCCCTCCTTCCTCGGCCCGCTCCTTCCTCCACCCCTCCTCCCCTCCGTCCCCCCCTCCTCTCCTCCGTCCCCCTCCTTCCTCCGTCCCCCTCCTCTTCCCCTCCGTCCCCCCCTCTTCCCCTCCGTCCCCCTCCTTCCTCTGTCCCCCTCCTCCCTTTGTCCCCCTCCTCCCTCCGCCCCCTCCTCCCTCCGTCCCCTCCTCCTCCCCTCCGTCCCCTCCTCCTCCCCTCCGTCCCCTCCTTCCTCCGTCCCCTCCTCCTCCTCTCAGTCCCCTCCATCCCCCTCCTCCATCTCCCTCCTCCTTCCCTCCGTCCCCCTCCTCCATCTCCCTCCTCCTCCCCTCCGGCCCCCTCCTCTCTCTGCCTCCTGGCTCCATTCCCGTCCCCCTGCCCTTGGCTGCGAGTCCTCAGTGCCACCAACACATTCCCAGTGTCCCTGTGCACGTCTCTGCAGGGCTGCAGCATCCCAGCCATGGGACGTTGTGGCAGGGTGGGTTTCGGGCCTGACCTGGGAAGTTGGGATCACAGAGACCAGCTGGACATCCCGTGGTCATTTAGATTTTTAATGGCCCCAGAGCTGGGTGTGGTGACTTGTGTTAGTAACTCCAACAGTCGGAAGGGGGGGGGCAGAAGGAGGAACGCCAGAAGTTCAAAGCCAGCTGGGCTGCCTAGTAAGACTCTGCCTCAAAAGGAAGAAAGAAAGGGAGAGAGGGAGGGACAGAGAGAAGAAAGGAGGGAGGGCGGAAGGGGAGGGAGGAAGGAATGGGAGGAGGGAGAGAGAGAAGGGAAAGGGAGGAAGGGAGGGAGGGAGAGGAAGACAGGGAGAGGGAGGAAGAAAGAGGGAGGGAGAGGGAGGAGACGGAGAGGGAGAGGGAGAGGGAGGGAGAGGGAGAGGGAGGGAAGGAGCAGAGAGGGAGAGAGAGGGAGGGAGAGGAAGACAAGGGAGAGGGGAGGAAAAGAGGGAGGGAGAAGGAGGAAGAAAGATAAGAGGGAGGGAGAGGAGAGGAGGAGAGGGAAGAGGGAGAGAGATGGAGAGGGAGGGAAGAGGAGGGAGGAGAGTGGAGGGAGAGGGAGAGGGGGAGGAAGAGGGAGGAGGGAGAGGGTTGGAGAGGGAGGGAAGGATGGAGGGTTGAGAGGGGGGATGAGGGAGGGAGAGGGAAGGAGGGGAGAGGGATGGAGGGAAGGATGGAAAGGAAGAGAGAGAGGAAGAGGGAGGGAGGGAAGGAGGGAGAGGGAAGGAGGGAGGGAGGGAGGGAGGGAGGGAGGGAGGGAGGGAGGTCCTGAAAGGCTCTGTGTGCGGAAGGCCTGGCTGCATGGCGCTGCTGGAGACAGGGGGTCCTCCAGGCAGTGGGCTATGAGGGGAAGGAGCCACTGGAATGTGTCGCTGGTTTATGGGCTCTGCCCCCAGCCCCCATGAAATGAGCAGGACTCAATCCCGTGTTGCCAGCCTGTGACGCACGCGGCCACCAAGGCCCAGCAGGCTGACACGGAAGCCTCGTGGCCATCAACATTCCGAGGGCGAGGACGGCCTCGGGCATTTGTCTTAGGAACACAAAGCTGAGGGACACACGTGGAGCATCGAGCAGGAGACCCAGAGAGGCGGACAGTAGGTTAGCCCTGATGGTGCTCGGAGATGTGGAGAGACGTCTGGGGGATGGCAAGAGAGGGTTGGCTGAGGGGGTCCTGCCTGGGGTTCCGTGGGATAAAGCAGGGGGAGGGAGAGCGTGTGACGGGAGGTTGTGCTGTCCTCCTGCTGGTGGTGCTGTGGTGGGGGCCGCCTGCTTGGCCCGCTCCCTCCAGAATGGACTGAAGCCTGGGTCAGAAGCAGGGGAGTCCTCCCCTCGAAGCACGGGAGTCCTCCTCTCTAAGGGGTGGGGGTTCGGTACTGACTCGGCAGTGCAGAGATGGACTGTCTGCAGCTGTCCTGTCCACAAAGGGGGAGGAGAAGGGGAAGAAAAGGGGGAGGAGGAACCAAGTGTGGAGTGATGAGAAAGTTCTGGAACTGATAGCAGCGGCTGTGACCGCACCACATCCTGACCTCTCCGTAGCAGATCGTTTTGATGTTTACTGTTTCTCATTCTTAAATTCTTTTCAAGATGGAAACTATCAGGACGCACTGTTGCAGCCTCGGCCCAGGGAGGCCCCGGGACAGCTGACTGCACTGGACAGAAGGACCCCAGCGCTGCACTCTCCACCACCACACAGCCCGCCCCCCAGAACCCCCTGCTGCAGAATGACCCGGCTTCCTCAGTGACTGGCCAACTCCCAGGCGTCCTGTCCTCCGAGGCCCACTCTAGCCCAAGCGCCATCGATTGCAATCTGAGGACAGTGTTTACAGTGTAGTGAGACGGAGCTGCTGCCAGGCGAGGCCGTAGGGATTCCATGGGCCATGCCAGACTCCAAGATGCCCCTGATGCTGGGGCCGAAGGAGCACGGGGCTGCTTCGGCAGCTGCAGGGGACCCCAGGTCTCAGCAAGCTGGGTGCCCCCATCACGCACCCTGGATGCCCCGGCGAGCCCAGGGCCAGAGACCAAGCTTGCGGTGCAGAGGGTGGCATCGGCTGTGGCTGTCTGCTGGGGGTGGGCGGCCGGTGCCCGGGTCGCCCTGCAGGCAGCCCTCCCCCTGCATCATAGGACGCTGGGCACCGGGCTGTGAAGCGTCCCTTGAAGCTCAGGGAGGGGTGCTGCACCTGCTGCACGTGGGCGCGGCGGGGCCACCCCCTGGCCGCCCTCCACCTCGATGTGCGAACAGCACGGCGCCTGCCCTACAGGGAGGCAGGGAATGACGTGGACGGTGGGCCTTGTGTTGCCCTTGGCAGCTTGGCAGGCTTAGGAAGTGGTCCAGCCTGGACCTAGAAGCTGGCAGCGAGATGGAACCTTCCAGAAGTACGGAGCCATGATGACGGCTGGGGGTGGCGCCTTCACTCTCCCACTCACAGACGAGCCCCAGTGTGTTCAGAAGAGACTCTTGGGACCCACATTGGAAGCCCCGGGGTCAGAAGCGTATGTGGCCCTGGGCTTCAGCACAGAGTGGAGGCTGGCTTGCAACAGGCCAGAGCTCCGCGTCCGTCCCCACCCTGCATGTGTCCTAATCCCGCATCCGTCCCCACCCCGCATCCGTCCCCACCCTGCATCCGTCCCCACCTCACATCTGTCCCCCTCCATCCCCATCCCGCATGTGTCCTAATCCCGCATCCGTCCCCACCTTGCATCCGTCCCCACCCCGCATCCGTCCCCATCACTTGTCCATCCCCACCTCACATCTGTCCCCCTCCATCCCCATCCCGCATGTGTCCTAATCCCGCATCCGTCCCCACCCCACATCCGTCCCCACCCCGCATCCGTCCCCACCTCACATCTGTCCCCCTCCATCCCCATCCCGCATGTGTCCTAATCCCGCATCCGTCCCCACCTTGCATCCGTCCCCACCCCGCATCCGTCCCCATCACTTGTCCATCCCCACCTCACATCTGTCCCCCTCCATCCCCATCCCGCATGTGTCCTAATCCCGCATCCGTCCCCACGCCACATCCGTCCCCACCCCACATCCGTCCCCACCTCACATCTGTCCCCCTCCATCCCCATCCCGCATGTGTCCTAATCCCGCATCCGTCCCCACCTTGCATCCGTCCCCACCCCGCATCCGTCCCCATCACTTGTCCATCCCCACCTCACATCTGTCCCCCTCCATCCCCATCCCGCATGTGTCCTAATCCCGCATCCGTCCCCACGCCACATCCGTCCCCACCCCACATCCGTCCCCACCTCACCTCTGTCCCCCTCCATCCCCATCCCGCATGTGTCCTAATCCCGCATCCGTCCCCACCCCACATCTGTCCCCACCTCACATCTGTCCCCCTCCATCCCCATCCCGCATGTGTCCTAATCCCGCATCCGTCCCCACCCCACATCCGTCCCCACCCCACATCCGTCCCCACCTCACATCTGTCCCCCTCCATCCCCATCCCGCATATGTCCTAATCCCGCATCCGTCCCCACCCCACATCCGTCCCCACCCCACATCCGTCCCCACCCCGCATCCGTCCCCACCCCGCATCCATCCCCATCACTTGTCCATCCCCATCACTTGTCCATCCCCGCCTCACATCTGTCCCCCTCCATCCCCATCCCGCATGTGTCCTAATCCCGCATCCGTCCTCACCCCGCATCCGTTCCCACCTCACATCTGTCCCCCTCCATCCCCATCCCGCATGTGTCCTAATCCCGCATCCGTCCCCACCCCGCATCCGTCCCCATCACTTGTCCATCCCCATCACTTGTCCATCCCCGCCTCACATCTGTCCGCCTCCATCCCATTCCAAGCTGTAGCTTTTCCCGAGCACCATGTCAGTGGACTGTATGGGGTGCACGGGTGGAGGGTCAGGGAGAGAAGGGGGTCCTTCGGTCAAGGCTGCAGAGGGTCACCCGGAATCCCAGCGGGAGATCCAAGCCAGCCTAGGCTATATATAAAGACAAAAGGAACAGGAGAGAGGAGGAGGGAGGGAAGACGGAAAGGAGGGAGAGAGGAAGGGAGGGAGGCAGGGAAGGGATGGCCGTCCACATGGCATGGAGGTCTCCAGCCCTCAGCGCGTTGCTTCTGTGCGGGGCAGAGCTGCTGTGGTGCTCAGCAGTGACCCCCAACACACAGCCCTGTCAGCAGTGACCCCCAACACACAGCCCTGTCAGCAGAGACCCCCCCACAGCCCTGTCAGCAGTGACCCCAACACACAGCCCTGTCAGCAGAGACCCCCAACACACAGCCCTGTCAGCAGTGACCCCAACACACAGCCCTGTCAGCAGAGACCCCCAACACACAGCCCTGTCAGCAGTGACCCCCCACAGCCCTGTCAGCAGTGACCCCCAACACACAGCCCTGTCAGCAGTGACCCCCCAACACACAGCCCTGTCAGCAGTGACCCCCCAACACACAGCCCTGTCAGCAGAGACCCCCCACAGCCCTGTCAGCAGTGACCCCCAACACACAGCCCTGTCAGCAGTGACCCCCCACACACACAGCCCTGTCAGCAGTGACCCCCCACACACAGCCCTGTCAGCAGTGACCCCCCACAGCCCTGTCAGCAGTGACCCCCTCACAGCCCTGTCAGCAGTGACCCCCAACACACAGCCCTGTCAGCAGTGACCCCCAACACACAGCCCTGTCAGCAGTGACCCCCCACAGCCCTGTCAGCAGTGACCCCCCACACAGCCCTGTCAGCAGTGACCCCCCACAGCCCTGTCAGCAGTGACCCCCCACACAGCCCTGTCAGCAGTGACCCCCAACACACAGCCCTGTCAGCAGTGACCCCCAACACACAGCCCTGTCAGCAGTGACCCCCCAACACACAGCCCTGTCAGCAGTGACCCCCCACAGCCCTGTCAGCAGAGACCCCCAACACACAGCCCTGTCAGCAGTGACCCCAACACACAGCCCTGTCAGCAGTGACCCCCCACAGCCCTGTCAGCAGTGACCCCCAACACAGCCCTGTCAGCAGAGACCCCCCACAGCCCTGTCAGCAGTGACCCCCCACAGCCCTGTCAGCAGAGACCCCCAACACACAGCCCTGTCAGCAGTGACCCCCCACACACAGCCCTGTCAGCAGTGACCCCCAACACACAGCCCTGTCAGCAGTGACCCCCCCCACACAGCCCTGTCAGCAGTGACCCCCCCACAGCCCTGTCAGCAGAGACCCCCAACACACAGCCCTGTCAGCAGTGACCCCCAACACACAGCCCTGTCAGCAGTGACCCCCAACACACAGCCCTGTCAGCAGTGACCCCCACACACAGCCCTGTCAGCAGTGACCCCCCCCACACAGCCCTGTCAGCAGTGACCCCCACACACAGCCCTGTCAGCAGTGACCCCCCCCACAGCCCTGTCAGCAGTGACCCCCCCCACACAGCCCTGTCAGCAGTGACCCCCCCACAGCCCTGTCAGCAGTGACCCCCCCCCACAGCCCTGTCAGCAGTGACCCCCACACACAGCCCTGTCAGCAGTGACCCCCACACACAGCCCTGTCAGCAGTGACCCCCCACACACAGCCCTGTCAGCAGTGACCCCCACAGCCCTGTCAGCAGTGACCCCCTCACAGCCCTGTCAGCATTCAGACTGTGACAGTGTGACCTGCAGCGGGACTCACTGCTGGCCACAGTGACGCACACAGGCTGACAGCGCCTTGAGACCTCTTTTCCTAAGTCTTTGTTTTGCGGGGCTTCTCCCAGAATTGACCAGGGCAGGAAGTGTCTTTATGTGGGGAACACACTGGCGATCTTCCGTCTCCAACGCGTGCTCAGGGAGACCTGCAGGTGACCGCAGGCCCCACGCGCACTCTCACTGCCTCGGATCCAGAGGGCCACGAATCTGGCGATCCCGGGAGGGACGTAGCCTGGGTGGGCCAGAGACAGATGGCTGGCGAGGAGACCGCGTCCCAGCGGGCGGAGGTGAAGGGTCTTTCCACAGGACACTCGGGCACACAGGATGGGACGTGGTTCCGGACCACGGCCTGTGACGTCTTGCGCGCTGAGCCGTGAGTCCCGCAGCTGCCCTGCGCGCAGACTGGGCAGCCGGGAGCATCCGTTCAGCCAGGAGTGCCCGAGGGTCTCTGTCTTCTCACAGCGTTGCAAAGGGGCCGCGGGGACCCCGGGTGGGCAGCGTCTCGGGGAGCACAGCAGAGGCCTGCAAGGCCTGCGGGAGAACTGGGAAGAAGTCACGGAGCCACAGGAGCTTCTGCAGAAAGACGCTCAGCTGACAGCCCCGGCCTGCCTGCACCCACGGAAGGCAGAGGTGCCTTCTGGCCTCCATGCTGCCGGGCGCAGGAACTGGGAGACTCTCGCGTCACCGCCCCAGGCTGGGCCAAGCTCAGATCCACAGCAGCCATGCTGCCGGCTGGGCATCGTGGTGGTCTTACTGCAGGGGTCCAGAGACACCCCCGGCATCTCCTGTCTCAGGTCAGCTCCTGAGCGTTCACTGACCACACATTCGCTTTCCCTCATTTCCTCAGCCAGATTTCCTCAGCAGCGGGGAGGCCCAGCACCCCAACTGCTGTCGCCACAGGAGGTACTTGACTCCTGCCCTCCAGAGACTTAAGAAGCCCGTGAGCCTCCAGGACTCCACATGGTCCTTGGATCTGAATGCAGGTCCGACCGACCGAGCAGCCTTAGGGAAGTGCCTGCGTCGGAGGGCTGTGGGCGCCCAAAGGCAGGGCCCACGGCCACCAGGGCCACCAGCTGCGCTTCTGTCCCAGCATCCTGAAGCCTGAGGACAGCCTGGGCTCCCCCCAGGTCACTACACTGCACAGTCCACACTGCAGCCCCGAGGTGCTCCCAGGCATGAGCGGGGTCCACACTGCAGCCCGAGGTGCTCCCAGGCATGAGCAGGGTCCACACTGCAGCCCGAGGTGCTCCCAGGCATGAGCGGGGTCCACACTGCAGCCCGAGGTGCTCCCAGGCATGAGCGGGGTCCACACTGCAGCCCGAGGTGCTCCCCTGAATGAGTAAGGCGTCTCTGGGCCTGGCTCAGGGTGAGGCCTGCGCGTCACTGTCCTCCCGGCCCTGTGGTCAGACCCTGGCCAGCCTTGCATGGGGTGGGGAGGGGGATAAAGGAGGAGACTGAAGGATGCACAGGAAGCCACAGTGCAGGGCAGCTGGAACATTCCGCCACCCTCACCCCACACACACACGTCTGGTCCCCGAGCACTGAGCCTCAGCATCCAGCACCTCCTCACCTGGCTTTGGTTCTGCCCGGCCACTGGCTCTGCCCAGGGTAAGTGCTGCGGTGTGTGCTCAGCGGCTGCTCCCAGGCAGGAACCGGGGTGCATGGGCCCCAGGCAGGGATCAGGAGTGCTCTGACAGCCTCTAGAGACTACACCTGCTTGTGGGCTGGCGCAGGGCCTCTGCGCCATGGTGAGACTGGGGCTGCTGACGTAGCCTGTTTACAGTGTGCCCCACAGCCCCTTCCACCTGCCTTGGGGAATGTGAGGGTCAGTCGCCCTTGGGGACGCCATCCTTAGTGTAGATGGCTGCAGAGGCCTCGGCCAGCCCGTTCCCCTCGGCCAGCCCGTTCCCCTCGGCCAGCCCGTTCCCCGTGGTCAGCCCGTTCCCCTCGGCCAGCCCGTTCCCCTCGGCCAGCCCGTTCCCCTCGGCCAGCCCGTTCCCCTTGGCCAGCCCGTTCCCCTCGGCCAGCCCGTTCCCCTCGGCCAGCCCGTTCCCCTCGGCCAGCCCGTTCCCCTCGGACAGCCCGTTCCCCGTGGTCAGCCCGTTCCCCGTGGTCAGCCCGTTCCCCGTGGCCAGCCCGTTCCCCGTGGTCAGCCCGTTCCCCGTGGTCAGCCCGTTCCCCTCGGCCAGCCCGTTCCCCTCGGCCAGCCCGTTCCCCTCGGCCAGCCCGTTCCCCGTGGCCAGCCCGTTCCCCGTGGCCAGCCCGTTCCCCTCTGCCAGCCCGTTCCCTTGGTCAGCTGGGAAGATGTTCCACTCAGGGCCGCAGGAGGCACCAGGGCCCCTCCACAGCCTCCTCCGAGGTGTGTTAAAAATGGAATTGCAGAAGCACCTCGCTGCGTCAACAAAGCCGACAACACAGACTAAAAATAAGAGGTGTTTCTCCTGGAGGACAGAGCGGGTGCTGCCCCCAGCAGCCCTCCCGCCCTGCAGGGCGGCTGCAGATGGACCGCAGAGCTGAAGGGGGAGGCCGTCAGGGGCCCGGGGAGGGCAGCACTGTGCCCGTGCCAGGCTCCGGAGAGGGCTGGGGGCAGGCAGCAGGAGCCCCCTCGAGGGGCTCTTTTCTGTGTAGTCAGAGCCACTCACGCACCTTGTCCGTGTGTCTCTGGGTCCCTCACTCAGTGAAGGGCAGGCAGATGGACAGGGGACGTCACCCCTTGAGCACCTCCACACCTGGGGGAACTCTGCGCGCCTGTGGTCAAGGGGGTGCAGACAGACCGGGCTTCCTGGGCTTTCCAGGGCAGCCCTCAGCTGCGTGAGGTCAGAACTCTGGAGCCAGTGGGGGGCCACCAACTGTGAGGGGGGCGCCCGGTCAAGGGAGGCGCGACCTTGTTGCTGTCATTAATCCCTGTTTCAGCCCACCATGCTGGTTACACTCCACTACGGCAGGAGAGCACGAGCCGGGGCCGCCCCACATCCAAGTCAAGAGGAAAAGCCAGTGCCGCCTTCAGCACCGCACCCTGCATGCCGCCCGCGCCCGCCCACACGGCGCGTCTTCCCACAGCAACGACCAGGCTACGAGCCCGGAGGACGTCGCTCCCACCCGCGTGGACGTCGCTCCCACAGGCTCGCGCCTCACGCGCAGCTGTCTGAGGCAGGGCATACGCGCTGCCCCGCGCCCAGAAGACTGACCCCTGGCCGGGTGCTGGGCACAGCCACAGCCTCGCCAACGGCTCCCCCGACGGGTGGCCCTCAGAACAGCGGCTGAACTGACCTCGCGGGGCCTGAGCACCGGGGCTGCCAAGCAGCTGGGTCAGTGTCCAGGTCAGCGTGGCCCCAGCCGCAGCCCAGGGCCGCGGGCAGCCTGTCGGGCTCCTCGCAGGCTGGCAGGAGCTTTCAGTCTCTGCCACCGGCCTCGCCCCCAGCCGCAGCCTGAGTGGAACCAGGCTTGGCAACGACAGCTGCTCATCCTGCCGAGGGTAGCAGACCACCCCTCACCTAACCGTCAGCACGTGGGACGGCAGCGTTATGGGGGGCACCTTGGAGGCTGGCTGCTGTCTACCCAGCTCTGGCCACACGTCGAGTCCCACGGTGTCACCCTGGCACGGCAGAGAGGGACGGCTTGGATCTTGCTGGTCTACTTGGTGGCCCTGACCGCTGGGTCACGGGTGTCCTCAGGACAGACACCCACCAGGGAGGAGGGGGAGGCTGGCCGCTCTGTATCTTCAGAGCATGTGGCGAAGTCACCTGACGGGACTGTGACTCCCCTGGTGAGACGTACTCAGCCTGACCGCCGCCGAGGGCGCTGACCGCCGCCGAGGGCGCTGACCGCCGCCAAGGGCGCTGACCACTTCCAGCTCCCCGTTGCTGGTGCCAATTGCATGCCCAGCTGTGGGTCTCCCTTTCTGCACAAGGTGCGGGGCTGGCAGCCCGGCACGTCATCCCAGGCTGATGTGACGTGCACATTTTTCTAGGTGTGTATAGTGGAAACAAAACCAAAATATTAGCACAAGGCTAAGTTTGTTTGACAGCTGCGGTGATCTATGGCGGTGCTTGTTCGGCTTGTCTAAACAGCCCTCCCTGCTCCGAGCCACCGCCAGCTTCCTGCCAGTCCCTGGGGCAGCTGAGGGCCACGGGCGCTTGTTTGCTGCCACCCACCGTCGGGATGCCCTGAGCCCGGGCCACCCCGGCACCATCCAGGGGCTCCCGAGCAAGCCCGGGCGTGGGGAAACCGCCTGCTCATCAGGCTGGTGTGCTGGGCCTGGGCTCCTGTGTGGTCAGGGCTGTGGGGGCCATGGGCGCCCTGGTCTCTGAGGATGTGGTGGCTGGGGTCCCCTCCCCCGACAGAGCAGGAAGCAAGGTCTCCTGACTCACTGTGGCCCGGCACCAGCCAACTTCCCTGGACGCCAATAGTCCTTGTGCCCACAGGCGCTCGGCCGTGACCAGGCCTCTCCGCTCTGGTCTGGGCTGCAGCTCCATCCCCATCTCCTGGCCCTGGGGGGCAGTGGGGCTCCTGAGCCAGGAGAGACACGGGCAGGCGTCTGTGAGAGGAGACCTCTGTGGCGAACACCTAGACGCTGGAGAGAAACCTGCAGCAGATACTAAAAGATGGTGTGGACGGGCGGAGACCATCAACGCTGAGAGAACAGCTGCGCTCCGAACGTGGTCCCCATCAAACCCCAGGACAGCTTCATAGAACTGGAAAAAATAGTCCCAGTAGTCCCATGGGAGAGCCTAGGCGCCCCGACAGAAGACTGGGTGAGGAGACGGTGGTGCCACACAACGGAATTACGTGCCATAAAGAAAAATCATGGTGGCTGTGGAGATACTTGGGGGTTAAAGTCCTTGTCTCATAAGGAGTCCACAACCCCAGATCCCACCACCCCAAATCCTACGTAAAAGTGCCTGGCAGACGTGGCGGTGGTCTGCACTTCTGGCCCTCGAAGGTGGCGCCTGGGAAACCCCAGATCAAAGCCACGAGAAGGTAAAGAAACGCAGGATGATCCCGATGTCACCTTGGGCCTCCACGAGCACACACACCTAAGTTCCCTTTGTGTACATGTCCAAACATGCTACACACAGGCATGTGTGCAAAAAAAAAAAAAAAAAAAAAAAAAAGGAAAAGGAAATTATGGGGGCTGGAGAGGTGGCTCAGGGGTTAAGCCTCTGCCTTGCAGGCAGAAGGTCCTGAGTTCAGATCCTAGACCCCACGTATAGACGCCAGGCGGAAGTGGGGGCGGCCTGCGTTTCCAGTCCTGGTAGGGTGGGGTCTGTGAATCCCAGGGCAGAGTAAACAAGGAGGAGGTGGAGGTGTCCATGGTGGTTCCCGAATTTGTCCATGGTTCTACACACACATACACACATACACACACACACACACACACACACACACGCACACACGCACACACGCACATGCACACAATTGAATAAATTTAAAAAAAAAAAGGAAATTGTGACATTTGTAGGCAAATAGAACTGGATGGAACTAGAAATCTTTACATGAAATAACTACTTAGAAAGACAAATACAGCATATTTTCTCTTACATGTAGAACCTAGAATTGAATATTTGTTTGTATGTGCTTATACATCTTTATATGTGCATGCATTTATATATGTATATTTGTGTGTTTATCTGTGCATATTTGTGCATGACTTTATATATGTATACATCTGCAGGTGTATCTGTGTGTAGATGTGTCTGTGTGTATCTATGCGTGTCTATGTATGTTCATCTGTATGTGTATGTGTATGTGTCTGTCTGTCTATGTGTATCTATGGGTTAACTGTGTCTGTGTGTATCTATACTTGTATCTGTGTGTATCTATATGCATGTGTGTGTCTATGTGTATCTGTGGATAGGCGTATCTGTGGGTATCTAGGCGTGTGTGTATGTATTAGTATGCATGCACATGTGTAGTGTGTGTCTGTGTGTAGATGTTCTGCATGCGTGCATCTGCATGCATGTATGTAGGTGTGTGTGTCAGTGTGTGCGTCTGCAGGGGATGAACCCACAAAGGCATCTTGAGGGGAGAAGAGAGCTTCAGGGGGCTGGTAGAGCAGGAAGCAGAGGAACTTCTGGGAGGAAAGGGGTCCGGCTGGAGGGGGCGGAATGCATGAGGCAGAGTGCGATGAGAGAGAGGGATGAACAAAATGTGTGACTCTATGCTAACTTTGGTACATGTGGAAAAAGAGAATGTGGAGAAAACACCAAGATAAAAAAAATCAATCAAGTATGTATAAATTTAGATAAAGAATAAAAAGAGAGTATTTTGAGCTGGAAAGATGGCTCGGAAGTTAAGACTCTGCCTCCCAAGCAGAAGGTCCTGAGTTCAGATCCCAGATCCCACATAAAAAACTCCAAGTGGGAAATGGCTGCAGCCTTTTCTTCCGGCCCGGGGTGGAGCCTGGGAAATCTCAGAGTGAGGACAAAAAGGAAGTAGAAGTAATCCAAGGTGATTCTCCAAGTCACCCTTGGGCCTCCGCAGGGATACACAGTGCTCTCTCTCTCTCTCTCTCTCTCTCTCTCTCTCTCTCACGCACACACTTCACAAAATAATAAATAAATACATAATAAAGTAAAAAATGAAAAATATTTTAAAAATATACTGAAGTAAAAATTCTGAGAAATATTATAATCAGGCAACTTCAACTCCAGCCTGGGATGGCAACCTAGTACGGGGCACGTGGGTCTGGCCAGTGCTGGGGTCCAGCTGGTGCCCGAGTCCTGCAGGGCCAATGCTGTCTGCAGAGGAGGGGGCTCTGCACGAGCGCAGGGGAGCTCAGGGTGACTGGATGCCCTGGACGGTCAGGCAGGCGCGGCTACATGTTGGGGGGCGGGGCCAGCTCCTTCCAGGCCTGATGGCACCCAGCAAAGCGGGGCTGGGCCAGCCTCAGGGGCCCGCACCAGGGTCGGGACATGCCAGGAAGCCCACGCTCCTCCCCTCCCGCTAGCACCAAGCACTCACGTGACTGCGGGCACACGGCCAGGAGGGACCTCTGCACCCCGGAATGTCCAGCAGGAACACAAAGCCACAGGTCAGTTCCTGCATGGGCGGGGAGGAAGCTCGTGCACGTCTCGGGAACCCTAGGCCCCAGGAGGAGACCCCGGGAACATAGGGCCGGTGGCGCCAGGAAGATTTCCAAGACAGAGAATAACAATGCGGTTTTCTGCGCAGAACACGCTCCACAACGCCGGCGCCATCACGCTTCTGACGGCGTCACCGTGGAAAAAAGAGCCTTTCTAGAGCCCGCAGTCCACCAGCGGTCCACCAGTGCCCAGCACCATGCCGCAGTTGCCAGCACCAAGCCCGTGGTGCCCAGCACTGTGCCCGCAATGCCCAGCACCGAGCCCGTGAGCTTGCCAGGCGACTGTGCCTGGCAAGCATGCTCGCAAGGATCCTGGAAAGCCCTGGGACTTCAGGCTGGGTTAAGACCAGGGGGCCGGGAGGTGGGACGTGTCTGAAGGACGAAGGACAAGGAGAGTTGGGCGAGTCTGGTCCTGGGTCAGGGAGCCCTGGTGCCCAGGACCTTCGTCTTGTGGACAGGAAGCAGGGGCCGCCTCGGTGTCCACAGCCCTGGCGGACCTGAGACCACCAGGCTGTCTGCCACTGGCCAGGTCGACACCATCTCCTAGGCAACGGTCACGGGAACCATCAGTGACAGAGGAGCTCACGTGTGTAGAAACACACCCTCCCCGTCACCTAGCGACCCTGCCCCAGGCGTGGTCCTGCCCTACATCCCAAGCTGGCCACAGCCCAGAGATAGACGCAGCATTGTAAGGGACGTTTAGCTGGACAGAGGGCCTGTGTCCACTTGGATGCAGAATGAGGGGGAGGCTCCGGCGGCCCTCGGGCAGGGTCTGAGTGCTGGGCGAGGGGCGCCACAGAGCGGCCCAGGCCTGCTCAGCCAGCCTCTCGTCACCAGAGCATCTAGCCTTCAGCCTGGGCCAGAAGGGGTGGCATTCTAGAGAGGGTGGCTGTGACGCACCCACTCCTGCTAGACACTTCCTGCCCACTTCTGGCGCCACGCGTGTGCTCAGCAGATGTAAAACCTTCTCAGTGGGTCACTGGGAGGCAGGGACCTGTGTCAGAGCCCCTCAAGGACAGCTCCGTAGGGGCCCCACACTCAGGAGGGGTTCACACAGCTCCTGAGGAGGTTCCACAGGCATCGGGGTGCAGTCATCTAGGTGGAGACTCAGGCCTGGGTCTTTCCAGGCCGCCCCTTCAGGACAGCAGGGGGGATGCAGGGGCAGCCCTGGCTGGTCAGCACTGGGTGGTCCAGGCCCCAGCCCTGCTTCCATCCCAAGTCCTCTGAACTTCTGACTCTCAGCGGCGGTTTCCATCTCTACCCCGCTCTGCCCGAGGGGGGCTTCTGCCACGCTCCTTGTTTCCCACGACCTCAGCAGGCACGTGGGGGGCATCTGAGGACTGCCTAGCTCACCAGGAGAGCACGTGCTTGTGCTGGGCACGCCTGGCACCTCTATAAACATCCTCCCTCGGCTTTGAGGCGGGGACATGGGGCTCCCTGGCGGGGCTGTGGCTCCACCAGGCCATCCGCAATCTCGCTTCCCTCGGGAGCTACCAAGTCCCTTGAAGGCATCACACCAGCTGCTTGAGTCGCGTCCCCGCCTGGTCGTCTGTGACCAAGGACACCATGGGCTCAGGCTGTCCTGGCTACCCGGCCGCCGTTGATCTGGGCAGCGGATCGACAGCCCTGGTCAGCGGGCACAGGTGGGTGGTGCTGGGGGTGCTGAGGAAATTACCACGACAGGAGCAGGAACTGTGCTGTCCCTCTCTGGCCATGACCTCTGTCCAGTTCCTTCCTGCCAGGAATGTGCATGTGATGACCGAGCCTTCGGCAGCTGCCTGACTGCGGGGCCGTGGGTGTCGGCAGTGCTCGCCAGACCCTCGCCGACAGGCGTCCTGCTGCATTCTGAGCACCAGATGTCAGCTTGTGGCAGGGACTGCTTTCGTGGGACCCTGGAGAGGCTACTCAGTCCTGGGAGCACAGCTGGGCCTGGTTGTCCTCGGACTGTTCTAGGACCTGTCCTGAGCTCCCAGGTGGAGGCGCAGGGCCGGGCTGTGGACACCACCCGTCTAGCCACTGGGGTCTCTGCACTGTTTCTCCCCCTCCCCCCCACCCCCCTCCCCAGGCTCCTGAGTGTTTCCAGCTTGGTCCACAGCCTCCTTCCCGCCCCAGGAACAAATGAACGGAAGAGGGGCTGGTACACACCAAGCCAAGTGGACAGCCATGGGGGTAGGTAGACAAAGGATGCCCCTTCTGGCGGGAGGCTGGCATGGTCCACCCCGTGCCTGTGCCCTCTGCTTGACGTCATAAAGTGGCCAGACCCTTCCCCAAGGCAGGGATAGGATGCTGGGGCTCACCCTGGGAGCAGGAGGGACTTGGCCAGACACCCAAAACTCCAGAGGGTCCCTCACATGCACAGTCACCCATGGGAGAGCCGGGGTCTTAGGGTCCCTGCATGAGTTCCTCCTCCTGGATGACACTGAAGGGAGAGCTTGTGGACCCCTGGGAATTGGACATGCTATTGTTCACATAGTCCCTGGTGGCTGACACCACGGTCCACGCCACTTGCAGGCAGCCACCATTTCTGTGGATGCACAACAGATGAAGCGGGGTGCCCCAGGCTCATGTGCACACCTTCCTCCCGAGGTCCCCGCCATCAGAGGGACAACCACACCCATCAGCTGAGCCTCTGTGGGCACCTCAGAGGACAAGGTCCCTGGGCCCACCCTGACCAGCTGCTGGGATGTTGGTGCAAATGGACCTCTGAGTGAACCCAGTGTGTTTGTACCACGGGTGGTAAGCACACAGGTATACATGCGTCTGCGTGCGTGCCACGGGTGGCAGGCACGCATGCATGCACGCGTCTGTGTGGTGTGTTCAGTCCTTAAACCAGCAGACGGGCTGACTGATAAGTCGTCCTGTTTGTTGGGAGCTTTGCTCCCCATAACTCCCATCAGCCTGATGCATGGGCAGGAGGTGCGGTGAGTGGGGTTGGGGGGCAGAGGGTGAAGGCAGCTCCCGGCAGAGGGGGGAAGGTGCTTAGCTTCCCCCACCGCTGGCTCCTGGGCTGCCTCTGCTGGGCACTGTGGGCTGGGGTAACATGGTCGGCTGGCCAGCACCTCACCTCGGTGTCTAGCTCTTGGAAGGGGACCTGGATGTAGGAACGCAATGGCCCATGATCTCTTAATAGTTCACTGAAAACCTCTGAGTCTCCCTGAAGTGTGGCTGGGTCCTGAGGCTGTTCGAACCCCCAGCGCAGTCACGGTGTCCATGGGAAAACACGCCTACACTGAGGTTCAACTTCAAAGGCGGCGGGAGCTACGGCTGGCGGCGGCTATCGCTGCAGCCAGGCCCGGACATCCTGGAAGCCACGCTGATAGCAGTCCAGTCCCCAGGAGACGCCCCCAGGGCGCTGAGAACCAGGCTGGAGCCTTCCTGCTCGGCTGCCAGGCAGTTACCAGGAGCCACATGGAGACAAGGCCTGGGCGGCAGCCAGCCCACCGCCTCCCGACGCTTCAAGGCGATGTTATCATGGTTTAAAGAACATTCCAGAAGCAACACGCCTGGTGTTTATTCAGCGCTGGCTCCCAAGCAACACAGAAGCCTGTGGGGCGTTGCCAGGCCTGTGCGCAGCCTGGGAGCTGCGGTTACCCGTGTCTCACACCAACCCACCTCCTCGCTTCGGCCCAGTCCCACGCATGCTGCGCTTCACTCACACCACCAGCCCTCGTGGGTGCCACGGACGGTGAGGGACCAGCCGGACACCAGTGGTCTGCTGTTGCCGTCGCCTGCGTGGTTGCAAACGACTTACGGGAACAAGGGTTCATTTCCTTACAACAGTCTGGTTAGTTCTCAGTCCGGCTTGACGGGAGAGCTCACACCACCAGGGCCGAGGGAACTGGCCACACCACCTCCATGTAACGGCTGAGAGAAGGACAATCTTTACTTCCAGACCAGCGTGTCTGGCCAAATGTACACGGGGATGCCAGCTCTCTCAACCAGCTCTCTCAACCAGCTCTCTGACTTATTCCAGGGCCTAGTCCCAGCCACCATGGGCTGGGCCTTCCCCAGCAGCTAGACAGTCTCCTGCAGGTTTGCTCTGGGCTGAACTCAACCACTAATTGGGTAAATTAGTGGCCATCAAGTTGACACCTGTGCCCAACCATGACACCTGTGGACCTAGGTAGACAGCGCCATCCCTGCTGCTCATCCAAAGCCTCACGCCCAGGAGTGAGCGCACAGCTGCAGTGCTGGCCGTAGTCCACTCCTCGCCATCCTGGCCCGGCTGAGCCCCTCGTGCGAGGGCCTCCTGGGTGACAGCGACCGAGGTGCGGGGCACCTCACCTTGCTGGGAGAGAGCTGTGGGGCACAGCCCAACCCTCACCCGGCCTCCTGGGCACCTGCCCTGTGAGGGGTGGAGGCCCCGCTCATAGCGTGTCCACGCCTACAGGCTGCCAGCGTCCCTGCCGCAACCCAGCAGGCCCTCACCGGCTGCGGCTTCTTCATGAGGCAAGGGAGATGTTTAAAAGCTTCAATGCCCAGCATGCCCCCAGACCAAGACTGGCTCCAAACCTCATACTCCAAGTGGTTGTGGCCTAAATAAATACTTGGTGTTAAGCTTGAGGGCAGCCTGGGCTACACCACAACTGTGCCAGCCAAGAATGGTCCCATGGAGCCAGATGCCCTAGACATCCCCACACACGCCCAGGAGCACAGGGCTGTGGGCATTTGGCCCCTCGACTTCCTGCCTCCCAGGATTGTTTTAGGCCACCAGGTGGTCACATCCTGACCTACAGATGCTGTGGCCACGCCCCCAGTGTCCTGGACACTGTCGGTACAGCTCTGGGCCTTATGCTGGGCTGAGAATGGCAGTGCTCAAGTGTGTGGTGGGTTCCCAGTGGGCCGCCTGGACTTCCGGGCAGCCCCAGTGACCCAGGCAGCCAGAAGCACGTACCATCTGCCCAGGCTCAGGACGGGGAGCAGGCACTTCTGAAGTGGACATGTGGTGGCGTGCCGAGGCACTGGGAACAGGCTTGGCTCCCGGGACACACACATACGAGGGGCTCTGGGAGGCCCCAGTCGGGAAGTGGGTCCAGGCGGCGCTGCCGTGTGCCCGGATCTGGCAGTGCTGACGTCAGGTCCCGCGGCATCATTGCTTCTGACGGAATGAGCTTGGCAGCAGAGGTCCCTCTCGGCTCAGGCTCAGAGCCTGACACAGGCAGGGCTTCTCCCTCCCCTCACACTGACCAGGAAGCAAAGAGCCCCAATGTCCTTCAAGGGTACCCCACGACCTCACTGCTTCCCGTCAGACCCCAACAAAGCCAGTTGCTGCAGCGGTGTCTGGGTCAAGATCACACTAGAAAAGCATCCCCTTTCCCCGCAAGCCGCACCACGCCTCGGGCTTCTCCCTGCTATCTGGCACCCTGACCCTGGGTCTGCAGAAGCCGGATGGGAGGAGGATGGCACAAGGCACCCGAGCCCGGGCCCTCTGCTTGGTGACCTTCAAAGCAGGTAAACCAAGGGCTTGGGCTTAAGCAGCATGAAAACCAACACGCTATACAACTTTTAAAAGAAATTATTGCAAGTAATTAACATTTATTCTTCAAAGTCTCTCCGCTGTCCGCGCGGAGCAGCCTCCACGCGGCTGCCTGCAGGGAAGAGCGCTCATGGGAGAGGCGGTGGGCGCGTCCTGTCTGCTGAGCCTGTGACCGAGTGGCTCGTGTCACAGCTCCACTGCAGGTCACTTCCTGGGATTCGGGGGCAGGTCCCGCGATGTGTGCTGGCCTCCGCGCCTGCTGCAGGGGTCCAGGGGACAGCGTTCCCAGGAGGCCCGGGGAGGCCCAGGCCCCCTGCAGCGGTGTCGAGGTGCTTACGGCTGGCCCAGGAGTCTCTGCAGAGAGGCCACGAGTCGCGCGTGCTGCGAGGAGCGGAGCCCAGCTACGTGCACCTGGCTGCGGCTGATGCCTCACTGCCCGGATGTGCGCCTCACAAAGCAGCTGGTGGCGATGGCAGCTGCTGGCTCCTGACGGTGGATTCAGGACTCCCAGGCCTGTGCGGCTCTGTCCACTGCTGACCACCCGTCTGATGCGGGCAGGGAGGGTGATGAGCACAGAGCAGTGGGTCCGCCCGCGCCCTTGCTGACCCAGGCAGCACACTGGGCCCCTGGGGGAGACAGTGCTGCAGGGCCAGGCAGGCCCCGGCCTGTGCCGGCTGCGGTTTCCACACCAACCCTGTGGAAAGCGACACGGAGGGCTCAGGACGGGGCCTTCAACAGGCTTCTGGCTTCAAGCGACTGTAGACCCTGCAGCTCCCCCTGAAGGATGTGGGCTGTCTAAGGGAAGTGAAGTCACGGAAGGACCCGAGGCCGTGAAGCCCTTTATTGTCTTGACTCTGGGTTTCCCTGACACCTCAAGACAGAGACTGATACCCCCCATCCCCCAGGCTCTCCCTTGCGCCTCCACATGACCCGTGTCCCCACATACCGTGCCCCCGGCGCTCGTGGCCCTCTGCCCACTCACAGCTGTCCACTGCCCTCCAGCTGTGTCTGGTGGGCGAGCTGCTGCCCGATGGCCCGCAGGGGGCTGGCTCTGTAGGTTGGGCTGGCCAGCAGCTCCCGAAACCGGATCCTTTCTTCCTCGCTGAAAGATGGACAACAGGTCAGGAGGGAGAGCAGGAGCCCTGGCTGCAAGCACAGCTGACACGGCGTCTGGCACGCGCACGCAGCACACGCCTGTGGTCACGGTGAGGGTCCTGGGACCTCTGGACTTGCAGTGGGAGGCCAGAGGCCCATGGGCAGCAGAGCCCATGTCTAAGGCAGGGTCTGGGGGGGATCACCCTGCTAGCGGGTCTTGGTAGGACTCCTGAGGCAGGAGTAATGCAGCCTGCATGCCCTGCAGAAACGTGGCCTTACGTAAGAGACACCTTTCTCCCCAGCGAGCCCAAAATAGACCTGCTCAGGAGCACTTTGAGCAATAATGTGGAAATGCAGGCGGCGAGGACGAGGAGTCCTGGACTGCCTGGTGATAGGACAGCACAGCCCAGGGCCAGAGGGCCAGTCGGCCACCCAGCCGGCCTCCCCTCCCCCGCCCAGCCGGCCTCCCCTCCCCCGCCCAGACGGCCCTCTCCTCTTCTCTCTTGTCTAAGATGACCACCTCTGGGAGTCAGCTGATGCTTCAGGGGCATCGTATAGGAACACTCAAGAAAGACACTGGGCGGTGGCTTAGGGATAGACACGCAGGACCCTCCTGTGGGCTCCGGTCCTCAGTAGGTGGGTGGGAGCTAAGCCGACTCTGGCTTGTGCCCTGGATGATCACGGGCAAGACCACACCACACGAGTCCTCTTGGCATCAACGGGATGCCGGCTTGTGCCATTCCATAGCATAAGACAGTCAGGGTCCTACTAATTACAACTGTCACCTCGCAATGCCGGCACCCCAGTCCTGGCACTACCGCTGGATTGTCATTCTGAAAGGGAACGGGCCTCAGACACGGGACGGCCATGACAGGTCCTGAGCCTTAGGGCCAGGACCAGACTCCATCGTGGGCGCCGAGCAGACTGAGGGGGAGGCCAATGGCTGAAGGACACCCGTGACCCCCACGGACAGCCTGCGGACACACCCTATCCCTATCGCTGGCAGGGTGTGGGGCTTCCATCACGCGGGGGTCGGGGGGGTTCACGTACTTCGACACACTTTGTCAGCTTAGAGCCCTCCGCTCAGCCCCAAGCACAGTGTACATTGATGAAAAGCCCCGAACATGAGCAGGAACCCGGAATCCTGGCTGCAATGCTGGGGAGCAAACAAGTCACGGCCTCCTCCCAGAAATGACACACAAGAAGAGACACCAAACTGGGCCTGGGACTCGGGCCTGGTCACCTGCGTGCGCAGCGACAGTCTGAGACACAAACGCGGAAGCAGCTGCGGGCGCAGGCTTGTTCTGACAGGCAGCGCCACCACCTACCTGAGGAGCCAGAGGACAGAGCTTGGTGGGGCCCGCGATGTGCGACCGCGCCCCCAAGATGCGCGACTGCACCCCAAGATGCGCGACCGCGCTCTTAAGCAGAGAACTGGATGAAAGCGTGGGGCCAACCAGGCGAGGGGTCTGGGCGTGTAACCCCACACTCGGGGGACTGAAGCAGAGGACAGCGGACTCAAGCCGGGACTAGAGTGTGCCAGGCCAGTCTGGGGAACTCTACTGAGCTGCTATCTCGAAATAATAACAATAAAAGAGTCAAAAATAAACAATAAAATGAGAAAAACAGAAGGGGGCAGGGGAAGAGCTCAGAGGCTCACACGCCGAGGTTGGGACCACCAGGACTGGAAGAGCAGGGGCCATGAAAACTCAGCACGGCCCCTCAAAATAACAGTAACTTACAAGACCTCAGTGTACACGCAAGGACGCAAAGGGCCTCAGAAACACCTGACACAGAATCGGCAGAGGTCCCCACAGACAAAGACAACATTTCAGAAGCCACACAAAGGTCACTTGATGCCCCAAAGCCAGTGCCAGGACTTCAGCCAAGTACACAGAGCCTAAAAACGCCTGGCCAAGAAGTCTGTGGGTTTCAAGGGTCTGACTCGAGTCACCTAGCTTGAGCAGCAAACTCCACTACACGCTGAGCCATCTTACTGGTGGCCCAAAGCGACATTTTGTTTATGGACCAAGATGACGTCCGCGACAACGCCAGCCCCCGGATGCTGCTAACGGGACAAGGTGGACGCTCAGCTGACTCCGCGGTAAACACATGCCAGCAGGCAGAAGGGGCCTCTACTGCAGAGTACGCCCCACCTGGAGCCACAGGGTCAATCGAGCAGAGGGGCACGGGCAGGGCCACGAGCCCTGGTGGGGGAGGGGGACCAGGAAGGAGGTGGTGAAGGCGTTTTACTCACAGAAGCTGCCGTCTCTGGACCGCGCTCATCCGGTTGAGCAACACTGGCCGCGGCTTGCTGGTCACCCTGCTACGGACAGAACAGCTGTCAGCCTGAGAGCACACGGGCCACGCCACCGGAGCCCCCGCCCCTCCACCAGGAGCCACGGCCCAACCCCCACCCTGCACCTCCACCAGGAGCCCCTGCCCGCCCCGCCCCGCCACCAGGGGCCCCTGCCCGCCTCGCCCCTCCACCAGGGGCCCCTGCCCGCCCCGCCCCTCCACCAGGGGCCCCTGCCCGCCCCGCCCCTCCACCAGGGGCCCCTGCCCGCCCCGCCCCTCCACCAGGAGCTGCGGCCACACATGCAGAGCCTTGGCTCACACAGAGCCTCGTCGCCGCAAGGCCCCCTCGTCGCCAGCTGCGTGCAAGGACGCCTCGCATTCACACTGGGTCTGCCCTGGGTCCTGTCCTCAGAAATCAGGGTGGAGCCCCTCTAAAGCAGGCAGCGCTTCCTGCCGTTCCTTCATGACCTCAGTCGACACAGACCCCGTGTGCCCTGCAGGCACCAGGGTGCACAGATGGATCCTGGGGCAAAAGCAGCCACCTACCCACCCCAAGATGGGCATCAAGGGACAACCACGGGTCTTCCGGGGCACATCAGGCCCGACTGGGAAGGGCACGTGTGTGGGGGGCTCAGCGAAGCGCGTCATGCCAGGAGCACGGGCTCTGAAGGACTGTGAGGCAGCCCCGCCCACCGACAAGGGAGAGGCAGGAGCCGAGACTGCCATGAAAGGAAGACCTCAAAGGTGCGGTGCGGAGGCCTGCGCCCGTGGCGGTAGGCAGGCCAGAGGGGCAGAAAAGCACCAGGTACTGGGCCGGCCTTAGATGTAGACTCCTGAGCACGGGCCTGATCTTATTCACAGCCCTGTGAGATCCTCAGGAAAGCCTGTCTCCCCCAGTGCACAGGTCCCCCCAGCCTGGCCTGGAGCCCACCCCGCCTGCTGGCGGCTCAATGGCAGGGGCTGGCTGCTGCCTGCAGGTGGCCCGTGGGCCGCCTTCCTAGCTTTATGTACTGTCCTTTCTGGTAGGTCCACGGGGAGCAGCCCCTTGGGGCCCCTGGACAGCACCATGCAAATGCTTGGGCCACTTTGCCAGGCAACGTTATTGGGCCACACCACAGACTTACAGTGGCCCAGGTTGTGGACATGGGAGGTGGGACCCAGGTCTCCCCACACTGAGTCCCTACCCCACATGGGACCCCAACTAATGATTGGTTGGTGGCCAGGTGTGAGGGTGGCCAGGGGGTCACAGGTGGAGAGAAGGGGCCCAAGGCCAGCCCAATGATGCCCTGGCTACCATCCCGGGTATCAGGCCACGCGGTGGAGCCAGGAGGGTCCCTTCCTGGCTCCTGGTCACAGCAGCTGGCGCTCTGCCTCTGGGACTTCCTGTGCTTTTCAACATCTCTTCCCCGGCTGGCTTTAACCTACCCCACGGCTCATCTACAGACCATAACCAGCTCTGACCACGCCCTGTGAGGCCAGGACTCCTGGAACTGCCGAGGGGGAGCGACTGGTCTTGGGCCCACACACAGCTGTCAGTGAGGACGGTCTACAAGTGCTTGCTAAGTGCTTCAGCGCAGCAGGCACACGCGTGTGCGCTCAGTGCAGCAGGCACACGCGTGTGCTCAGAGTGGCAGGCACACACGTGTGTGCACTGTTACAGTCAGGAACAGGGATGACCTGTCCCAGCCCCAGATCCTGGTGTCTGACATCCTTCCGAAAAGAGGAACAAGACCTTAGAGAAGCAGTTGGTGCTAAGATTCCAGGTGGTCGCCAGAGGACAATGAGGACGCAGCTTCAGTGATGACATGTTGCTGAATGACGCTCAAAGCATCAAGTGGACATAAGTGAACAGGGAAGAGACGATGCTTCTCCAGCAGAATCCCTCGGACTCTGTGAGACTGTCCTCGAGGACGGGGAGCGGGCTCCCCAAGCCCATGTGGGGCAGGGCCACTTCTTCCCAGGGTGAAAGGGGACGAGGCCCCACACAGTGGGAGCCCTGGGAAGTGCACGTGCACCAGATGATCTAGGGCAGCACCACGGTGTGCAGACAGTGTGCAGTGAGCCCGGAGTGTGCAGTGAGCCTGCAGGCAGTGTGTCCATAGAGAGTGTGCCCGCGGGCAGTGTGTCCATAGAGAGTGTGCCCGCGGGCAGTGTGTCCATAGAGAGTGTGCCCGCGGGCAGTGTGTCCATAGAGAGTGTGCCCGCGGGCAGTGTGCAGTGTAGTCATCGTGAAGATGGCCCTTAGCCGGCATGGGTGTCCTGCTGGCCACCAAGTCCAGCAGCCCCTAGAGAACATGGGGTTCTCAGCTGGGGGGCGAAGAGAAGTGCCTGGCTAGTCAGTCAGCACCAAGGAGCCTGAGAAATCACAGTGAGCCTGAGGACACAGGAGGAGCAAACACTACGTTCCTCTTGTGCGGGACCTTGGATAGAGGAGGACAAGGGGGACCACCCCCCAAAATTAGCGCCCAAGTTGGTTATCACTGACTTCATTATTATGTCCAGTACTAGTTCACTGTGGAAAATTCACACCGCAGTGAGATCTCTGTCATTTACCCTACAAACCTAAAACCATTTTTTGTTGTTTTAAGAAAATGTGGTAGTTGATGCTGGTGTCAACGCGACACACCAGCACTAACCACGACCAGCTGAGACCACCTGAAGCGATGATCCAGATCAATACGTTCACGATACAAGGAGCAGCCCTGGATCTGACTGGAGCCTCCCAGTAGCCGGCCAGATGACAGGAGTCACAGAAGAGAAGAGAAAGCCCAGGATGTGTGCTGTCACTCAGCCGCCTCCAGCCTCCGCCGCCAGCCATGCCGCATCCTCCACGGGAGACTGTATCTCCCCTCTGGAACCGTGAGCTGAATACACCTCCCTTTCTCCCTCAAGTTCCTTGACGCTGGATGCTCTCACAGCAACAGTGAGGAGTAACCATGACAGACGAGATCTCACCACATAGACCAGACCGTCCTCCATTTGCAGAAATCCTCCTGTTTCAGCCTCTCAAGGGCTAGACAACAGGAGTGTGCCATGACCACGCCCAGTTTCTAAAATTTCTCTACTTTTTTAAATAGATTCTATTTATTTGAGGGGGGTATGCACAGGCTTGCCATGGCATACAGGCGGAGGTCCGAGAACAAGCTTTGGAAATCAGTGTGATCAACCGGCTGCCACCCTGTCTGTGGGCGACAGGCTCAGGGTGCCGAGAACCGAAGCAGCCCGGGCGGCGTGCAGCCCCGACACTCCTCCGAGGCTGGTGGAACAAGCTGTTATGCAGCCCTTTCCCTTCCGGGAGCCAGGAGCACATTTTTCAGATGAGAAAGTAGAAGAGGGAAGGGACCCTTGACCAGGGTCACATTTTTGCTTAAGAACCAGGAATGGAATCTGCATGGCTGGCTCTGCTAGCCATCAAGTCTCGACCCTGTGTCAGCAGCACGTCTGGCCCCCTGAGCATTCTGGGGGCTTCCGTCTTGGGAAGCCGGCCTGTGGCCATCTGGCGCTGCAGAATGCCACCCACCAGCCTGTGGAACTGTGGGAGCAGCAGGCCGAAGAGCTCGCGGCCCTGCTGTCTCCAAGATGGAGGCTCGGTGGAAGAAGGGGTATTTTTAAAACGCAAGGTCAGAAATGACAGGCGGTGCCACGGCTCGCGCCTCTGGTGGTCAGTGCTTGGAAGGCTGAGACAGGAGGACTGCCTCAAGAACAACATATGCGTTCCTGTCTCAAAAACCAACAGCAAGCAACTCATGAACAAACAAGGACAGGCCGGCAGCCGCAAGGGCGCAGGGCGCCCCAAGTTCTCCAGCCCTCCAGAGGCTGTAGCTGAGTTTCCCTGACCCTGCATCCTCAGGGCCCCCCAACTCCTTCATGCCCAAAGAGGGCACGCTCAGTGCTAGGATGGGTCCCGTGTGGGCGCCCTGCACAGCGGGCCACCCACTCTGAGCTCAACCGTGGGCAGGCAGGAGCACAGGCAGCCATCAGGTGAGGGTCCCCTGAGAAAGGGCAGCGGAACTGTCCGCAAGGGAAGCACGCAGAGCTGGGAGACACGACAAAGGTCCCAAGACCTGTGCCCGACCATCATGCACCACGGCAGCCAGAAGAAAGGCCAGGGAGCGTCAGCCAGACCCCGTCAGGGGGACCTGGGGCTCCATTCATCACAGGGCCACTGCCCACTGGAGGACACGAGCCCAGGGCACGAGCCTTCTGTGCACACGTGGGGAAAGAAACTGGCCAGCCGTGCAGATGAGAAGCAACCGGGGCCTCTGCCCACCCCTGCCCTCCTCTAGACTCACATGCCAGGCACTTACCCTCTGGTCGGCCGTTGGCTGCCAGCCCCCAGCTCCTGCAGTTCAGGGAGGGCATCCCTCAGGGGGTGCAAGTCCCCCACTATCACTGTGGCTCTGCGCTTCCGCTCCTCCTTGAGCTTCTGCTCAGCCAGCTTTATGGCTTCGATTTCTGAAGGGACAAAAGCACAAACTGAATTAAAGCCCCCCGACCTGTTGGAGGTCCCGTGCCAAGGTGCCCACTACCCTGTGAGTCCTGGGACTTGCTTGCTCCATGCAGCAACGGTGGTGCTTCTTGCTGTCTCTGCACGGTGCCCCGGAGACCTAGAGGGCGGGCTGGCTCTGAGTTATTTTTTCTCCTTAATCACAGAGGCACACTTTAATTACAGGCTGACTAGCAGCCTAGCTCTAGTGCATAGGCCTCCTCCACACAGGCCAGCAGCACGAGGCCTACAGGCACAGCCGGGCACGAGGAGGGGTGGTACAGGCAGAGGTGGGCACGAGGAGGGGGCGTGCAGGCAGAGGTGGGCACGAGGAGGGGGCGTGCAGGCAGAGGTGGGCACGAGGAGGGGGCATGCAGGCAGAGGTGGGCCCTGGGCTCTGACTCCAAGCCACGCGCTGGGGAGCCACAGTCTCCTCCCTCCTGGCAGTGTGGTCCAGTGTGGCACCTCTCTGCGACTCTGAGAAGGGAACGTGGCCCCATGGGGACCAGCTGACAGCACAGGGAGCAAGAGGGAGCAGTAGGTGGTGGGTCCCACACTAACCCGAGAGCGCGTGGCGGGATGTAATGGTGGGATTGGATTTTCTTCTTAAGATGAACTGAATTCAGAAATGCCAACCCATCAAGTATTCTAACCTGCCGCTGGCCTGCATGTGTTTGGGGACAAAGTCGTCTCCCCAGGTCAACAAAGCAGGACAAGACCTTCTATTCAGACACTTTGAACACGATGGGGCAACCCTGGCAGAGGGGCCGCAGCAGGAGGGCCCGGCAGCCTCCTCCTCAGCAAGCCACAGCCTGCCAATCCCTACACGGGGGAGGGGCCCCGCCCGACCACCCCAGGCCCTGGGTCCTTCCCCCAGCTCAGGGCTGCTTGGACTTATAAGGTGACAACGCAGTGCGGCTTCAGTCTTGCCAGAAACAGGGCAAACAATTCACTCAGCACCTCGTCAAAACCAGCCAGAGCCAGAGCTGCCTGGCGGAAGGACTCAGGCAGGAGGAAGGGCCGGGCTGGGATCTAGAGCAAGGAAGACGCAGAGCCCGGCTCCCAGGAAGAGCAGGCCCAGACAGGAGCCAGCCCCGCCGGAACTGCCAAGCAGCCAGCACAGCAGGAGCCTCAGTCAGCGTGACCTCGAGCGGCCTTCAACAGGAGGAAGTCACCATCGCGCGAGCAGTCCCGGTGACAGCGAGGCCTCAGCCAGCACCGCAGGACAGACGGCGGCAAGCAGCAGCCGTGGGACAGGCGTGCAGCCCAGGAACCCGCAAACACGCAGCTCAGGTCCTGTTCAGAAACCCCTGATAGGCACAGTGGAGCCTGCAGGACCCAAAGCTCAGGCCCCGCTGAGGCTCTGCAGCAGCTCGTGCAGCCCTGCCAGGCGGAGGCAGCCGCAGCGGGCGCCCTGGTGGAGACCAGCTGAGACCCTGTGTCAAAAATAAGCAAAAGACAATCTCGACGTGCCCAAATGTCTTTCTTTCCTTAGAAGGAGCATCAAGAGCACAAGGACCACTCACCACGCAGTCAGGAAACATCCTTGGAGTGGGTTCGGGAGGTGCTCAGCGAGGAAAGAAGCAAGGACCCCCGAGGTGGCCCTCCCCCCAAAGAGGAGCTCCATGCGTCGAAGCTCCAAGGCAGCAGCAGGAAGAACTGCGTCGTGCCACGGAATCAGGGAGAGCCCACCAGGACTGATGCCACGCATCAACGCTGCGGAGAGAACCAGGCCGTCAGCGGTCAGTGCGAGGCCAAGGCCACCACGCACCCGCATCCTGCAGGAAGGACGACCACTGTCCCGTGGCAGAGCACGCACAGGGACAGACAGTGCCAGGATGGCCAGTGACAGACCACGGAAGGCACAGATGGGAAAGGCACGGACGGGAACGAGGAGACGCAGTGAGGGCAAGTGCCAGAACCGCAGACCCTCGCGACCACTCCTGCCAACAGCAGCACGCCCAGCCAGGATGCCCACGGCCTGAACACAAGGTAAACTACGTTTTTAGAAGGAAACAGAAAAACGTCTTCCCGACCCAGGGTAGGTGAGGCCTCCTCAGGCAGGACACACCGCGACCACGTGGAAGAAAAGCCACACTGCGCACAACTGTCATCGAAAACAAAATGAACAGCACTGGTGACATAAAGTGGACACGGCACACGGCCACACGAGGACGGAAGGCTCCAGGCGTGTAAAGTGGACACGGCACACAGCCACACGAGGACGGAAGGCTCCAGGCGTGTAAAGTGGACACGGCACACAGCCACACGAGGACGGAAGGCTCCAGGCGTGTAAAGTGGACACGGCCACACGAGGCTCCGGGCGTGTAAAGTGGACACGGCCACACGAGGCTCCGGGCGTGTAAAGTGGACACGGCCGCACAAGGACGGGAGGCTCCGGGCGTGTTAGGTGGACACGGCCCACGGCTGCACGAGGCACGTAGCTCCGGGCCCAGCAGCTGTGGAGCTGAGTGATGGACAGGCACAGCGCCTCACAGCCCTGCTGTAGATGACCACGTAGGTGGCCGCGCTCTTCCTCAGACCAGCATCCACGGGACGCCAGCTTGTGTCACCCGGTGCACGACAGACAGTGCTCTGCCAGCGAGCTGTGGGGCAGATGCTACTTCCACGCTGTGGCAGGCGAGTGAGGTGGGCATGTGTGATGTGGGCGTGTGAGGTGCGTGTGCGCGTGTGAGGTGCGTGCATGCGTGTGTTAGTGAGACAGTGTCTGCAGCTGCTTATGAAATAAACATGCACCTGCCCTCAGACCAATGTTCGGGTCACACGGTCCATGCTCTGGAGACGAGAAAGGAGCTGATGGCAGGGACACGTGCCAGGGGTGCTGCTTCCCAGCATGGCATGGGCAAGCGCTGCCGCAGAGGATTGCTGCCGTGGGCAAGCGCTGCTGCAGAGAATCGCTGCCACAGAGAATCGCTGCCAGGAAACAGCCAAGAGTCAGTTGCAGAAAAATGGCAGCCAGCAGCTGGCACCGGGCAGGCATGGTGGGTGGAAAGCAGGTCTCAAAGCAGGGGCGTGGGCGCACATGGCCATCAGAAATCACTATTCATGCCTCGAAATACAAATGGGACCAATCTGAGGAAAGGGATGTGATGTCTGACACTTCTTTGGAATGCACAGAGTGATGATGGACAGGCGGGAGTGGACGGAGGGACACTGAAAAAGACACAGGTGGTAACAGAAGATACGGCTAATGTCACATGCAGACGCCAACGTAGTCTTTCATGATGGAAACATGGCACGGGAACTCAGACATCAAGAAATCCAGGATCGAGTAAAACCAGTCACGACACAGAAGAGCAAAGGCTGATGCCCGGCACAGCGAGACGAAGCCTCCGGCCAAACCCAGCAGACACGGTGGGACACGGGCAGAAAACAAGGACACAAGACTCCAGCATAACGCAGGCTGGGCCACGGCTCAGAGCGGGCACCGCCTGCAGGCCCAAGGCCACGGCTCAGAGCGGGCACCGCCTGCAGGCCCAAGGCCACGGCTCAGAGCGGGCACCGCCTGCAGGCCCACTCCTCAGGACTGAGGTGCAGGCACCGCCCGTGGTCCTCTGCTCATGAAGGCTGAGCCTGTGATGGAGAGGCTGGGGGGGGGAGCCAAGGATCTGGAACTCAAGACTAATGGAAGTTGAGATCTGACCAGGGTGGTTTGTGGGAAGCTGCAAGTGGCAAAATCTGACACAGGCAGCACCAGGCCCGGCGTGTGGGCAGAGGTCGTGGCCGGCAGCACCTCCTGCTCCATGGGGACTGTCATCGTTTGAAATGTGTCCCCACAATCTCATGTGTTTGGCAAGGTCATGGCACCTTGAGAGGTGGAGCCTTGCTGGAGGAAGGCAGTCACAAGGGGTAGGCCTTGAGGTGGATGAGCCCCCCCTACCTCCAGGAGAAGTGAGTCTTTGCTGCAAGCAGTCTGCAGCTCTCAGCTTCCAGGATGTCTGCGGTGACTTAGCCTCCTCCAGCTTTGGCCAGCCAGCCATGCCGCCTCTGCTTTGAGAGACTGTCCCTTCCCTCTGGAAGCGTAAGCTGAATAAACCTCCCTTTCTCCCTTAAGTTGACTGACTTTGAGTGCTCTCTCATAGCAATAGTTAAGAGTAACTGTTACAGGGACCATTTGCATGCTAGTGCTAGGAATTGTGGAAAAGGAAGCCAAAAGAGCAAGTCCACTTCTTACACACCCCAAAAGTACTACTAATAAAAAAAATTAAAAGAAACTAACTAGTTTCTTTGAAAACCGCCTATGAAAAACACTCTAAATCTTAACAAAAAAATGACAGGCCACATTTGAATATGTAGAACATAAAGATCCAATTAACTCACCAATTTGGCAGAATCACACTGAAAAAATAACCACTAGAAAAATTACAAGAGTCTTTGTAACTTTCATGTAAACACAAGACAAAAGGTTCCCAAGCACATTAGCATGTCCTCAACATATGAAAACTAGAAATAAAGGAGTGCAGAGACGCATCCAGCCTGGGAGATGTCTGGCTGCAAGTCATGCAAGCTACAGGGCCCACGGCTGCAGCCAGCACTGGGGACTCAAGGCCCACAAATCAGGTCACAACTGGCTACAAGTGGAATTAGAAGGGAGAGGGGGAGGAGGGGGAGGGAGGGGAGGGGGGAAGGGGAGGGGAGGGGAGGGGGGAGGGGGAGGGGAGGGAGGGAGAGAAGAGGGAAGGGGAGGGGAAGAGGGAGGGGGAGGGGGAAGGAAGGGGAAGGGGGAGGGGGAGGGGAGGGAAACCCCTAACACAAATCTGAAGCAGCAGCACAGACGTGAAGGAAACTTCCTGTGCAGAGAGTCTGTGCTGGGCAGAATCTGCTCCCACAGATGCTTCTGAACATGTATAAGCATGTTACCTTTGTAATGAAAATTTTCACCATGAGAAACAAAACAGATCCTTTTACCAAAAAGGGCAAGAGCAGCAGTTCCTGAGATGAGCCTGCTTTGCCACTCGCCTCACTCCCGAAGTCTGTGATGCTGACTTCACGCCTGCTTATCCCCACCCCAGGTCTCCGTTGAGTCCCCAAGACTGCTACATCTGGTGCCCCAACGTGAGGCTTCCACGGAGGCTCGTATCTCCTTGCGACACCAGTGTCGAGTACTGCGCCCCCTTCTGCAGATTTGGTAAGTTAGTCTCTTGTGTTTAATGTCTTTACCTTCGCCAGAGGTGAGCAGTGAAGGTCTCTTTCTCTCTGTCTGTCTGTCTACTGATAGGAAGGTACGCATTTTTGGTTCTGGTTCGCCCGGGTCTCCACATAAAGGTTGACCCCCAGGAGACGGAACCCAGGAGTGGTCTCCCAATCGACCCTCCTCCTCCAGAGACACCATGGGGGCACATGGCCGTGGCCCATAAGAACCACGGAAGTTCCCCCTACGCACGAGACATTTGTGTCCGAGACATTCCTTGTCTCACCTGTTCCTCTTTAGTCTCATCTCTGTTCTCTAGAAAGATGGGCAGCCTCCCCTCACACTGTAAGGAGCCCAAATACGTGCCTTAACATCTCTCCTAGTGACTAGAGGCCTCGAGGTTAAGACTGCTGGCCTGGAGGAATTTTGGAATGAGGCTGAGGTTTTAGCACCTTGACTCTCCCCAGAGAATATGTGGGAACCAGACCTATGGATGAGGGTGCTGTTCCTTGCTAGAAAAAAAAGAGTTCCTGAGATCGTGTGCTAAGAGATGAGGGAGCCCCGCAGAGCTCATCCAAGTGGAAGGCTGGGCCACCTCTACTGTGTGCTGCCAACTCTTCCCTGTGACCCGATGAAGCCACCACGGAGTCGCCCTCAGCTCCTGTCAGGTACCTATGAGGCCAGCACAAAACCAGTGTCCCCTGGGGTGAAGTCCAAGAACATGGCACAGAGGGCTGAGTGACAAAGAGGTCGAGGTGGCCATTCCACGTGCGTGAGGAGGGGTCAGGGTGCCCATCCATGTGCGTGAGGGGTCGGGGTGCCCATCCATGTGCGTGAGGAGGGGTCGGGGTGCCCAGCCCACGCGGCACGACTTACTTTGCAACCATCTCTCCCGCCTCAGCTTCAGTTTCTCCTTCTTGGACAAGAGGGTCTTTGGCTCCACGCCTGGGGAGAGAGCAAATACAAGGAGCAGCAAGTGATGTTTCTGCTCAGTCCAGGAGCTCACCCATGAAGCCTGGTCAGGGCAGGTGACATCGCCCCGAGTCTGTGTAGCAGAGGAACCCCCTTTCCCCCTGCCCCCTCCCCCCACCCCCCACCCTCCTGGCGGCGTACTGCTCTAAGGCTCTCCAGGCTCAGCGGTTGCATTTTTGGCATATTTGTGGCATTGTGCAATACCAAGGGTCACCTCCTGCCAACACCTAGACTGGTACATGCCACACCTCCACCGTGCCAGAATAGGAGCCATGAAATGGGGTGCACCACATGCTCCAGGCAACATCAGCCAGGTTCACCTCACGTAACTGGAAGCTGACTGACACCAGGACATGAGCAGCAGAGGACACTGAGTGGCCTGGCCCTGCAGAGACCTGGACGGTCCATCCAGGTCAGGACTGCCAGATACACCCGTCAATTAAGCCCTTCCTGCCCCCAGTGCCAAGTGGGATCTGAGCCTGGAGGTGGGCCCCCTAAGCCAAGGGGTCAAGAGAAGATGAGGAGCCCCCCATCGGTGAATGGGTCTCTAGAGCTCCCATGCACTCTGGCAAGTGGGTGGCATGGAGTCACAGCAGAGTGTAAGTTTATGACATGAACCTATAAACCAACTGCCACTGCTTTGCCCACACACCTACTTCTCTGAAAAAAGAGCATCTTCAGCTGTGCCCAGCTGGCGTATGGGGAAGGACCCTTGCTAGAGGACAGAGCCTGGGTGGGCTGAGTTCTCTGGGTTGTATCTCTGCCCCTAATGCTCCGGAACAGAGGTGCAGAGCAGCCCATGCCCTGGGCCACAGCTGACCCTGTTTCATCCCCGACACTTGCTCCCCACAACAGTTCCCGTGGGCTTCTGCACCTGCGCTCACTTTGCCATCCTACCAGAGTGAGATCACCAGAACTGAATCAGGCTGGGTCAAGCGGGAATGTGGAAAAGATAAAACCAAATCGAGTTTACTATGGAGCCTAACCCCTTACATACCAGTAACAAGGAGGTGAGTCAACTGCGGCAAGGTCACAGGTGGACGTCACCAACAGTACAGCCCTGCCAACCCTCAGACATGTTAATATGTCCTGAGGCTTCATTCCTCCTGGAAAGAACAGGCTACCCTCATGTATGAAGGTCAGCAACGCCCAGTTAAGATAAAGCTGATAAAGCTCTGTGCCTACCTATCTTTTAGACATGCTAATTAATGTCTGGATGGCTTCTAAGGAATAGAAAGAGGTGTGCAGGAAACACTTCTGCCCTCGATTGCTTTTCAAGACAAGATCCATCTCTGCCCCCTGTGGGAAAGTCAATAGGGGTTGGTCTCTGCCATAGCTTAGCAACGGGAGGCACGCTGCTACTACTGACTGCAAGGAATGTTCTTGGCATCTGTCTAAAAGAAGTCAGGGTCTTGAGCTTCCGTGTCCTTACAAATTCCTGCAACTTATCTGCAATTTGGAATCACTCCAATGAACAGCAGCATCTAGGAGCAATGGAAAGTGAACAGAAGGCACGAGCACGGCGCACTGGGAGTGGCCAGCATGTGACCCAGCCAGCCATGGCTCTGGGGAACAGGAACCAAACGGGCTGCTCCCAGTTGGCAAGGGTTGGAGTGGTAAAGTCATGCAGAAGCACAAGCCTGGCATAGTCCAGGGTTCTGCTGCACCCTGTGCACTGACATCAGCCTTACCTCATCTGGCTCTGCAGACTGACAGCTGCTCCTTGAGGGAGAGAAGCCCGGAAAACCCAGCAACCAGGCTGGAGTAAGCAGGCCTCCAAACCCCACCCCCACCCCCGCAGTGAGGACAGGAGGACGATGTGATGGCGGCCGGGCTGCCTGGTGGCTCACCTCACAACAAACTCAGTCATGGCTGCTGCCCAAACACAGAGCTGCACCCTCGTGGCCACAAAACGGGGCTCAGAAATGTGGCTGCTCCCAGGCTTTGCCCCAACCACCTGTCACCACAGGTCAGCTACAGCCTCAGTGTGATGGGGAAGGAGATGGGCTAGCCAGCGTTTCTGAGTGACCAGGATGGCTGCTCCAGGACGGTCATCCCAGCTGAGCCTCTTCAGCAGAGATGGACTCCACCTGCGGCCCCGCGTGACCACCTGCAGCCCCCTGCGTGACCACCTGCAGCTTGCCTCAAGGAGGAGCAAAATGCTAGAAATAAAAGTGGTCGCCAGCTGAGCAGGGGGGAAGTCACCCTCCCGGCCTTGGGAAGGAGGTGTGAACGTCTCGCCTGGTCCTTCCCAGGAAGATGGCAAGTACTCTGTGCTGGTCAGCTGTGCACTGTGACAGCACCCGAGAGAGACAATTAGAAGCTGGGTCTGGTCGCTCAGAGATGCAGCCCAGCTGAGACAGAACTGTTCCGAGCTCAAGGTCAGCCGGGCTGGAGGGGAACGCGCCAGGCACGGTGGCTGCGATGGTCAACCTGCCAGCTCCACGGGACTCAGAACCACCGCACAAACGCCGCAAGGCAGTATCTAGGCCAGCTGAACTGAGGCAGAAGCCCCTGCGTGTGCACAGCACCACCCGGCAGGGTCTCCACCGAGAGAAAAGGAGGCGGCGACGAGCAGAACCTGGCGCTCCGCTCCCACGGCTCACAGTGCACTCAGCCACCTGCTGTCCCGGGATGGTGGGCTCCGCGCCTACCACTCTGTCGAGGGCCCTGTGGCAGCGGCAAGACAAGTAACCAACACTGTGATGGTCCCAGCTACTCAGGGCCTGAGGCCACCTGGGCAGCACAGCAGAGAACCCCACGCCCCCAAGGAAAGCCAGCAAAAGGGACGACAGGCCCATGTGGACTCCCAACTGCTTCCCCAGGGCCTGGGCCTGGCCTGTAGGCACGTGGTGAGCGCATGGAGCAGACAGGAAGGGCCTGCGCCTGTAGCGCTGACTTCCTCCACGAAGGCCCCTCCTGACGGCCCCACCTCCACCAACAGCCTCCACACAGCAGCTGCGGGGGCATTCAAGATCCAAAACACACCAAGCGCATTAGAGCAAACCTCACAGAACTCGGGCGGCAATGATCAGCTTCAGGGGGAGCTCGCGTGCCCTCACCCTCACCCTCACCCACCACCCCTGCTCGCGTGCCCTCACCCCTCACCCCTCGCCCACCACCCCTGCTCGCGTGCCCTCACCCTCACCCCTGCTCGCGTGCCCTCACCCTCACCCACCACCCCAGAGAAACCAGGGCAAGCTATCCACTGGGTGAGAGGAAATGCTGGGGAAAACTGACACCCTGTGTCTGGGTTGCACATCACTGTCCTGGGAGCTCCCGGCTGCCACCTGCCACGGTGCCCATGGCGTGGCCTCGGTCTACCAAGATTTCCTGGTGACTACAGAGACAAACAGGGGTGGTGGCAAAGCCGGGCAAGGGCAGTGCTGCAGGCTGGGCCTGCAGTGGAGAGGCCCCGGGCCTGGCCCACGCCCTCCACCAGTCCCTCTTCCTGGGCCCCCAGAAGGGCCGAGGAGGCAGGTGCTAGCAAGCCACCTGCGGAGAGGGGCTGCCACGGCACTGATCTGGACTCGGCCAGTTGACCAGGGCCCGGGCAGGTGCAGAGCACACAGACCCACAGGAGCAGGCACCCCGGGAGCTGTGGCTTCCCGTAGGACGGCAAGAACCTCTGGTCCTCGCCCGCAGCCGAGAACGCTGAGGACTAAGCTCAGGGGCAGGAGGGGACCACACATCCAGCTGAGGGCAAACCTCTGGCAGGCACCCAGACCAGCTATGGGGCAGAAGGGGGCACGAGATGGCCCCCTTACGCTGCACACCAAAACAGTCTCGATGGGTTCAATATATGCATAAACGGTAGCTGCAAGTCCCTCGGGGTCACTCGCATCCTAACTCCAGATTCAGGATGCTGAGCAGGGTTGAGGGTTCACAGCCAGTTTGGGCTGCATAGCAAGACCTTGTCCAATTTCTTTTTAATGAGAAAAAATGTAGGAGAGTTATGAGGCACAAAAACGTTCTTTTGAACTAAAAAATTAAAACTCTGTATAAGAAAAACACCGTATGAACAAACTCAATAAAGCTACGGATGGAGAAAATCATTAGTAGACAACCCGACGATCACTCCCTATGTAAACAGCTTTTCAACCACTAAGACTAAAGACTAAAACAGGACAAGGCAGCTTGTGAAAAACAACAGCTCGGCAGTGAGTTGCAGTCCTTTGGAACCAGGCCAGCTGCTATCCCCTCTGCACAGGGTGGGGGGCCAGGCCTGTGACCCCGGCTGGCGTCGACTCTCAGGCACTGGCATCTACTGGGGGGGCAGTACCCCTGCCACATACATGTCCACACTCAGCTCAGCGACCCCAGCACCGTGAGCTCATCTACAAACGGGTCTACTTGTGCTCGTGAGCCAATCAACAAACCTCAGCGCCTCAAAGACGAGGCTGCTCTCTGCTCCTCCAGGGGCAAGCACAGCCCCGTAGGAGGGCGGATCCTGAAGCCACAGTACAGGCAGAGCAGGCTCCTGCCCGCTGAGACCCAAGAACGAGGCCCCTTCGCCCTCACCACCACCCCCGCCCACCCCCGCCCATCACCCGCCCACCCTCGTCACTTCTTTTTTTAAATTTTTTTATTATTTATTATTCAATTGTGTGTGTATGTGCATGTGCGCGTGTATATATGTATATGTGTGTGTGTGTGTGTGTGTGTGTAGAACTACAGACGAATTCAGCAACCACCATGGACGCCTCCACCTCCTCATTTACTCTGCCCTGGGATTCACAGGCTCCGCCCTACCAGGACCAGAAGCGCAGGCCGCCCCCGCTTCCGCCCGGCGTCTATACGTGGGATCTAGGATCCGAACTCAGGACCTTCTGCCTGCAAGGCAGAGGCTTAACCCCTGAGCCACCTCTCCAGCCCCGCCCTCGTCACTTCTCTGGGTGAGGTCAGAACACTGACGCCAAGCTGTGAGTCTCCTGGGGCCTGGCCACTGCTGTCTGCTTGGACGGCCCTGCCACGGGAAAGGGGCTTCCAGTGTTCAGAGCGGGCAGGGAGACCAGCCCATGCTAACCCTCCTCACTCCAGCACAAGGGCCTGCAGGCTGGGCCATGGCACGACCCCAACAGGGGCTCTCTGGAGGCCCCGCCTGCCCTCCACCCACGCTCAGGCTGGACTGTCGGTTCAACTGTGACGACAAGATCAGTGCAGGACGGGGACACAAGCCCGTGTCACGCCCACCTTGGCGGCTCTGGGCCACAGCCGCCCGCAAGGAGTGGCAGGAAAGGGAGAGTCTGATTGCCAGGGTCTGAGGACCAGTCACTAGAATGTCCAGGAGGGTCATCCTCACAAGCGTCTGTGTGGGGCTCAGGCAACATGTAGGAAGGGTGCCCAGGAGACGCCCAGGAGACGCAGGACCACAGCTGGTGCCCAGCACCCACCGGCCTCCTCAGCTGCCTGTGGTCCAGCTGCCAACGATGACGTGAGAGTGGCAGACAGCCTGGGCAGGACACTGCCGCTCCACAAACAGCAGAAAGATGCCGAGACCCAAAATAGCTCCAGACGCTCAGTCCCCGGCGCAGGCTTGGAAGCAGTACCCACGTTCTTAGACGACACCACCCCCACCTGTCTTCCCCTGGTGGGCAGGTGTCCAAGATACATGAACCACAGGTGGGATGGACCAGAAGGACCACAGTGAGCAGTTTCCATACTGTGTCACATCAGAGGTCAGCACAGGGTTCCTCTGCCCAGGGAGATTCTGAAGAAGCTGGGGACAGACCTGCAACTACAGGAGGAGGAGCACTCCTAGGTCAGGGGCGCACTCCGGGTCCGGGGGGGGGGGGCGGCGGCACTCCGGGTCAGGGGCGCACTCCTAGGCCAGCCTTCTGAGGCCAAGGAGGCCCAGCGGCAGCCTCACCTGAAGGCAGATAGCTCCAGTGCGGCACCAGCTCCTCCTGGGGGCCAGCGAAGCCTGCAGGGAGCGGGCTCTCCACTAACGCCAGGCGGCCAAGGCCAGGCGGCTGAGGCCCGGACACGACAGCAACGGGCCAGGCGTAGCGCAGGCTGTGGGCGAGCGCGTGTGGCTGTGGGCGAGCGCGTGTGGCTGTGGGCGAGCGCGTGTGGCCGGCACGCAGGCCCCTCAGAGCCAGGCACAGCAGCTGACGCGGATGCTTCTCCATTCCGAAAGAACGTGTCACAGGACTCCGGAGAGAGGCTACTCCCGGGCGCTCAGGGCTCCACAGGCTGCAGGTCTCCCAGGAGTGAGCCCTCCCCTGGGGAGCCCGACTCAAGCACGAGGGTGAGGTCCATGTCCAGCTATGTCCCGCGTCCTGAGGTGAGCATCCTGGTCCCGGGCCGCCTGCCGCTGGGAACTATGCACACAGCACATTCCCAGAACACGGCTATGCGCACTGCCAAGTCTGGGTGGGGGGTAATAGCGCGTTCTATGCGGTTTCTGTCACAGTTCTGACTGCACACTTAGCACAATCTCTAAAGACAACATTCTCGCCCTCCCCCAGTCCTGTACACGTGAGCCGGCTCACTAAGGAGACACCCATCAAGACCTGCCTTCGGCTGGTCTGACCTAGAAAGAAAAAGCGGCTTTGCTGCCATCTGCTGGGCAGAGCATGAGCGCCCAGAGCTGCCCTTCTAGAAGGGACTCTCCAAAGTTCACGACTCCGCTCGGCCCCCAGGAGGTGGGTCTGAACAGGTGCAGGCACCTACACAGAGCCCCACACCAAGAGAACACGCGTGCATTCCCGAGCTGTCCCTGAACTCCAGCCCCGCAGCCGCATGGCCCGACCTAGAGTCCGAAGGACCCGCACCCTCCTGGTGGTCTTGGTACCTCGGACTATGTTGGGCAAGTTCTGCAGCCTCCTCCTCCAGGAGCCCCTGCCACACCCTGGCTCCTCTCCCCATCAGGCCTGTACCCCCGGCTGCAGTCCTGGTGACAGCCTGGGAACGGAGTGGGCTTATTTTCTGCAGTCTTCCAGTATGCAGGACCAGAGAACTAAAAACAAATTCTAAACTGCGCTGCATGGAATGTCTCCTTCAGGTAGCACGGTGCCCAAGGTCAACAGAGGTCGGTGCGGATCATGCCCACCTGCAGGGCAGTATCATGCCCACACTCTCTGTACCAGCCATCACAGGATCACACAGCACCAGCGCTGGCGGGCGCGGAGAGCTGCTCACTGGCATCCGTCTTGAGCTCCTCTAGCCCAGCCAAGGAGCAGACACAGGAGCCTGAACCACTTCCCACAAGGTTGCAGTGGTTCACAGAGCAAAGCGGAGCTACTGGGGGACTGTGGACCGGCCTGGCTCAGGACACCTGCTGAGGACTGCAGAGCCTTGCCTGACAGGGAGCCAGGCCTGAGAACTGCTCCCAAGCACCAGAAGCCGGAGGGATGCAGCCAGCAAAGCACGCTAGGCACCAACGCCTCGCCACCTCCGGGGCTGGCTGCAAGCATGACACGAGGCAGAGCAGTTCGTGTGCACAGGAGACCACAGCATGCCCATCCTCAAGGCTGCACCAGCTGCAGCCGCCTTAGCCACACAAAGCTATTTCTGAGTCAGGGTGGGGCAAGGACAAGGCACTGATGGCAGCTGCACCGACACAGAAGTCAGGTGCCCTTGGGCTGCTGCATGCATCTCTGAGCAGGCAGGTCACTGAGCAGAGAACGATCAGACCCAGCTCCTTCCACGGCCTGTGCTTCCTGGGGACAAGCCAGAGACCCCAGAGCACAGGCCAGCTGGGAAACAGCAAAGATGCAACTGGGAGAGGCCTGGCCAAGCATGGAGGGGGACGCAGACCCAAGGCGCCTGGAGACCTAAGTGCTGGACGCCCTGGAAACTTGGAAGAACTGAGAGAAGGACTGATCTTCAGACCAGGGCAGTCCCTTTCCCCAACAGAACTGTCCCTGGAGGGTCTGGCAGGCATCGCCCTGTGAAGCCAGCACCCATGACTGTGGCTGACGAACTGACCCTTTGTGCCACGAGGCAGAGGAAAAGTCAGCCACCCCTCACTGGGACCCTCTGTGTGACCCAACCGTCATTACTGGGTCCAGTCCACAGAGTTTGGAACAGAGGACCAGTCAGAGGTCTGGGGACAGGTGTGGGAAGGACCAGCCCCAGAAGACCTTCTCCTGAGCGCCCCCACCCCGTCAGGCCTCGGGGCTACTCTCCAGCCAACGCGGCAGGAGACGCAGGCTGAAGGCCCTCCCAGTTCTGCCTCACTGCAAAGTTTTCCTATCCCAAATCACAGGCCACTTTAGGAGGGTCACAACTAGCCCCTACTTAAGGCTTTCATGTACAAGATATCCATAAAAAAATCACTATTGAAAGGGCTCATTCAGTATAGTCTTCAATTTCTTTCTTACTAACTCAAGCTGTGGAGAATGCACTGTCCCGGGGCCAGCACACGCTCGACGGACACGAACAGGAAAGAAAAGACAGTAGAAGAGGCGCGGCCAGGCCAGTGGCCAGCGAACTCTGGTCCCGGTGAGCAGCAGGAGCTGCAGCTTCTTGGAGCCTGAAGACAAACCCAAGCGGAGGGGCCCAGCCTGTGGCCTCAGCAGGCCACCTCCAGAGCAAGAAGGGACTCAGTACCTTGTCGTACGGCAGGAGCGCGCCCAGGCACGGACTTACGAGCAACGACTAGGGCTGGCCTCACCCCACCTGGCAGCTGCGAGCCCCACCTGCCCCAGCCTTCCTGCCTTCCTGCGGGCCTCACCCCACCTGCCCCAGCCTTCCTGCCTGCAGGCCTCACTCCAGGCATGACCCTGCCTCAGGCTGAGAACAGCAGCACTTACATATCCCACAAGCAGCGTCCCTGGGCCAGGCAGGATCTAAAGATGCACACGTCTCACAAGATGCACCCTTGGCCTGGGCAGCCAACACTGCGAGTCTTGGCTGCGGCTTCCTGAAGCTATCTGAAACACGTGACCTAGGCTGGTAGATCGACCCCTCTGCGGATCAGCCTGTGGTGCTACCACTTCCTGCAGCAGCACGAAGCCAGGAAGACCAGTGCATACTGTTTAGACCCACCCAGAGGGAGCTGTGGACCTCCCCGAGGAGACGGTCGCTCCTTGTCTGCTGCTACACTTGTCTGCTGCTACGGTGAAGCAGGACTCGGCCGTGGGACCCAGCAGGGTACGGAAACAAAGTCGGCAGCCTCCAGGTGCTCCAAGCGCTCCGCACGCTGGATGTGGCCTGACTGTGCTGGTGTTGGCCCAGGTCACACTGAGAATGGATATGTGGTCTCAACCACTCTCCAGATGGGAGACGCGAGGTGGGAGGTGTGGGGATGTCACACAGTAAGCCCTCCAAAGTGCCAAGGGGATGCTGCCATCCTGGGTCCAGACAGGGAAGCACGTGTGAGGGTGCTTTGCCTCCCTCAGCCTGCAAGGGGCTCCCTTCCTAGCCTGGGAAAGTGACTCACCTCTCTTCAGGGACGCCACACTCCTCTGGTCCAGCTCCAGTTTCTGCACCAAGGCACTGGGGTCTATCTGAGTCCTAGCAAAGACGTCGGTGTGGACGAACGCGCAGTTCTACAGGCCCAGGAAGAGGAAAGAGAAGACAAGTGTTAAGTTGCAGAGGGAAGAGGGCGCTAAGTGGTGGACAGCCTCCACTCCACCTCTCAGCCGGAACAGCCACACAGCAGTCCCCAGAGGGGGTGGCAGCTTTCCTGTCCAAATCGCCAGCCCACCCCGGCAATGAAGCAACTGGGTGCACCAGAAAGCAGGGTGGGCCAGCAGCCCCCAGGGGCACACCTGCAGGAGCTGCTCCGAGAAAGGCTCTCGAACACGGAACACTGGCCATGCAGCCCCCAGGGGCACAGCCAAAGGGACTAGCTTAAGCTGCCAGGCTAAAGGAGGAAACAAACAAACAAACAGGAAATAAGCTAGACTTCAGAGGCTGCAGAGGAAGGAGGGTGGTAGTGTGGGTTCCCTCCCCTGGCTCACTCAGATCAACAAATGAAACTTGGCATGGCAGGGTAGACTTGTAAGCCAGTCCTTGGGAGGTGGGGGCAGGAGAAACCAGCTCCAAGTCAGCCGGTCACACTGAGCACCGGGCCAGCCTGAGCTACAATGAACTCTTGTTCCAAAAAGAAAAAAAAAATCAAACGAACAAACACTGGCAACATGTCTCAAAAGTGAGACGTGGAGAGTTTGCCCCAGCACACCTCAGCAAATAACTGAAGAGCGAACAGAACCAAGTAAACACTATGAATGAGACGCTACAATGCTAACCTGAAATATACACATACATGCCTGCATTTGTTCAGTCTCTCTCACACACGCACACAGAAGATTTGTGGCAAAGTGTCAAAACTGTTTTCAGTTTAATGGCTAAATATAAGTCTTTACAGTGAATGGTCTAGGACAGCTGGAAATCTACATGCAAAAGAAAGAAAATGAACTCTGACCTCACACCATATACAAACATTAATCTAAACTGAACCAAGGCCTTTATAAAGCATTATGACTAAAACTTACATTAGAACAGAGATGCCAATCTCCGTACCCTGGATCAAGCCAAGTGTCTAATGTGACACCAAAAGCACATGCAAAAGGCCAAACGTTACCTACAGCCTGGCACGTCACACAAACATCCATGCACCAATGTCCCCAGCAGCTCACTCGGGACTGTCAAAAAGTGTAACCCAAAACAGCATCAGTTTATAAATGGACACGCCAAGTGGGGAGAGACAGGTATACATACACAAGGGAAAGCTACAGTCGAGAGAGGCTGAACCGTGAGAACGTGCTGGTAAAAGGAGCGGTGGGCTCATTCACAGACAAGATGTGCACAGACGAGCTCTTTCGCAGAGGCAGACGAGACATCTGCCGTTGCTGCAATGACTGGTGAGGAATTTCTTCTGGGGGACAACGAAACTGCTCTGCAATTTGAGGTGATGGGGGCAACGACTCTGGAAAACTCCAACACACTGGATTATATGCTATACACTGCTGGGTCACAGCAATGCATTACAGCAGAACTTCCCATAGCGTAGTTTTTAAATTTTATTCATTCATTTACTTATTTAGTGTGTGTGTGTGTGTGTGTGTGTGTGTGTGTGTGTATGGGCAGTGTGTGTGTGTATGGGCACTGTGTGTGCCTTCCTAGGCCCAATGGTGACTTGGGAAATCATCCGGGATTGCTCTACCATCTTTTTGCTTCACTAGGCTCCACCTTCCAGAGCCAGATGTGCAGGCCACAGTCATTTCCGCCTGGCGTTTGTACATTGGATCCGGGATCCAAACGCATGTCCTATTTGCGAGTCACAGTCTTAACCCGAGCCATCTCTACAGCCCATCTTAGTGTAGTCTTTAAGGCAGAACTGTGGTGCCTGACTTTTGACAAGTCGTTAATAACTCTCTTCAACAGCTGAGAGTCCTTGGTGATTTAACTCTCTCCCTGTAAAATGAAGGTGGACCCTGCAAAGACTCACAATTCATGACATACAAGTGCTGGGTAAATATAGCACGTGCTGGTTTTCACTGAACCTCAAGAACTTTCCTCTTGTCTTTTCCTAGTCTTACAAACATGAGGTCGTCGTCCTCAGCATTCTTTATTCAATTGTGTGTGTATGCGTGTGCGCGTGTGTGTGTGCACGCGCACATGTGTGCGTGTAGAACCATAGGCGAATTAGGGAATCACCATGGATGCCTCCACCTCCTCCTTGTTTACTCTGCCCCGGGATTCACAGGCTCCGCCCTACCAGGACCAGAAACACAGGCCGCCCCCACTTCTGCCCTGCATCAATACGTGGGGTCTAGGATCCGAACTCAGGACCTTCCGCCTGCAAGGCAGAGGCTTAACCCCTGAGCCACCTCTCCAGCCCCATTCTCAGCATTCTTGAAGTAAGTGGAGGACCACGGTGTGACAATTACTTTGTGCTGCTCCCTGCAAATCCCGCAGCTATAAATACCACAAAACACTGCCACTGTAGCTCCAGGAGCATCTATTATACAGAATGTGGTCTAAGTGTGGTTACCCCCTGCAACCTGGATGAACCCAACACAATAGCTACCACCACCACAACCATTTACTAAGCCCCAAGCACAGGCAAAAAGTAGGTTCCAGGCTGACAGGTGGGATGGGGACAGGAATTGACTGCTAAATATAGCACGTGCTGGTTTTCACTGAACCTCAAGAACTTTCCTCTTGTCTTTTCCTGAGAGTCACTGTGTTTCTAGACAAGGTAATGGGCTCTCCCACACACTAGTGGGAACAGAGCCTCGAGATCCCGGTTAGGAAACAGAAGGCAATTCCACGGCACTGTCAAAACTGCAGGGGTTGGAGCCCACACAAGCGGACAGGAAGGAGGGCGGGAGGGAGAGGAAAGGATTGGTGAAAGGAGGGGAGGGTGGGAGAGAAAGGGGGAGGATGAGAGAGGACAGGGGAAGGGACGACCAGTCCTCATGTTTGTAAGACTAGAAAAATACAAAATAACTTTAAAAAACTGCAGAGGGAATGGAGCCTCCTGGGCCAGACCTAGCCCCACAAGGGGGTGGCACGACACCCGCCCCAGGTGGCCCGCTCTGCCCCGGCCCGTGCCCTGCCCCGGCCCGTGCCCTGCCCGCTCTGCCCCGGCCCGTGCCCTGCCCGCTCTGCCCCGGCCCGTGCCCTGCCCGCTCTGCCCCGGCCCGTGCTCGCCCCGGCCCGTGCCCTGCCCGCCCGTGCTCTGTCCCGGCCCGTGCCCTGCCCCGGCCCGTGCTCTGCCCACTCTGCCCCGGCCCGTGCCCTGCCCCGGCCCGTGCCCTGCCCGCTCTGCCCGCTCTGCCCCGGCCCGTGCCCTGCTCCGGCCCGTGCCCTGCCCCGGCCCGGGCTCCGGCCGCCCGGCTTACCTTTTCCCCCGCTCCGCCCGCGGAGGCCTGCGGAGGACCCGGCTCCGGAGCCCGCGGCGCAGGACCGGGCGCGGCTTCCCCTTCGGGCCTCACGGCCGCCCGGTGCACTCGGGCCCGCAGCGCCCTCACTTTGCCCATCTTCGCGGCAGGAAGCCGCAAGCCCCACGGCTTCCGCCCAGAAGCCACCTCTGCCCCCGTCTCCGGGCGGAAACAGGAGCTTGGAATCCACCGTTCCGCTCCACCGGAAATGCTTCCGGGAGTGAGGTTGTTGCGTGGGACCAGGCGCGAGTCCCGAGGCTGGGACCGTGAGAGCAGCGGAAGCCCGAGGAGGTTACAACGAGAGATGCGCGTCTCGCGGGCAGGGCGGGACCCCGAGACCCAGGTGCGCGCTGGGGCGCAGCGCAATGGTCCATCTTACATGTGTTGATGCTTTCTGTGCGCGGCCTGCGCTCGTCCTCGGAATGGGACGTAGATCATCCACTCAAGTGGAGAGAGGATCCCTGCCCACCTACCGCTGCGCCAGGCCGAGAGTGAGCTGGGTTCCTACCGTTCCCTTGGAAATCCAGATATATGTCTATAATAAACGCAGAATAAAGCCGTCTATGGCTGGAGCCACAAAGGAAGGCTGGTCCGCGCTGGGCGTCCTCTTCCCTTCTCTCCTGCTCTTCTCCCACCCGGAAGGTCCTCCAGCACTCCCTGTCCAGGAGCCTCAGCGAGATGGGCTTTTATAGGAAAAAAGTGAGCCCAGGCCACGGCGTGTGCCTCCTCTCAGGAAGAGCTCCATGTCCAGCTGGGCGATTGGACGGTTCACGCAGAGATGGTTCACAGCCCCATATGACTGATGCCCTTGGGAACTCATGTAGGACAATGTCTTGGCTGGATGGCTCCCACTCTATATTAAGACAGCTGCTGCAGTCCTCCTGCATGGTTGCTGATAAATGACCATCAAACAGCTTAAGGAAACAAGAGGTTTATTCTCTTACCATAGTCTGGTTACAGTTCTCAGTCCAGCTTGAAGGGGAGCACGTACTAACATCATCACCACATAACAGCTGAGGGAGGGACGATCCTGACTTGCCAGACCAGCATGTCTGGCCAAGTGAATGGAAGGATGCCAACTCTCTCAACCAGCTCTCTGTATTATATTCACCTGTTCAGGACCTAGTCCCACCCACCATGAGCTGGGCCTTCCCCATCAGCTAGACAATCTCCTTCAGGTTTGCTCTGGGCTCAACTCAATCACTAATTCTCTACAAATGTGCCCAGGCGCAAACCCCCAACAGTCAAGTTGACACCTGTGCCGAACCATGACAACAGCATTCAGAAGTCATGTTTTCCCAGCCTGCGGGGCTCCATCTCACCAGTCCATCCATCAATGGCCTTGGGCAGCTGTGCTGTGAATGCATCCACGTGCCACTTACTTCCGAGAAGACTCGCACGCAAGTGCCACCAGTGTGCCCAGGATGCAGTAAATGTCGCTTCAGCACCAGCCAGTTCTTCTTGCCTGCTGATGACTCTGCCAGTCTGTTTACCCTGAGAGTGTGTGCCTGTTTTCCAAGACCACATTCCTTAAGGCTGGCTCGTTCCCCTGCCACCCAATATCAGACTGCTGTGGTGAGAATGCGTGGCCCCTTCCAAGCTTGCAGTGAGATCCACTGCCACTGTATTAAAAAGACATGCTTTGGTATTAGGGCCAACAGAGAAGTCACATGGGGAGACTAAGCGAAAGTGAGGATTATTCATAGAACAATTTACAAGAACTCCTCGGGCTGTGGCTGCCCATCAAAGAATGTTCCTTGTGGTACGGGGAAGGGGCGGTGATATCTTCACATGGGGGTCTTTATTTCTTGCCTTCAGGAAGAAGAGAGGCCAGAATGAACCTCTGGGATCTGCTGCCTTCCCAGTGCTCTTCGTTAGAAGTCAGTTCACGTCTTCAAAGCAACATGGCCTATAGCTTCCCCGTCTTATGAGAGTCTTCTCTGTCTCCCCAGTCACAGCCATGATGAGTACTTTCCTATGGACTTCTAGAAACTTCCATATGAAAGACTGATCTGCTGCCCCTTTAGTCACACAGTTGGCTGTTTGCACTGGTCAGTACCTGGCTTCTTCTAGGCAATAAAAAGCTGGTGCCTCCTGGTCCCTTGGTTCTCACAGCTGCTGAGGACCTGCTGATGTGGCCACAGCCCGACTGGGACCTGTCACTTGTCCTCAGTCGCCTGCTATGGCAGACAGCACAGTATCTCCTTATACATGTAAATGGGAGCTATTATTTATTTATGAACATAAGTTGAACTTAAAACCTCACATGTGCTAGGTAAGCGCTTTACCACTGAGTTGGGTCATGGCCCAGCAGAAGCTTTCCAAAGAGCAGGGTTTTTTTTGGGGGGGGGCGCACACATGAATGTGTCCTAGCTTCATGTTCTGTTGCTGTAATACCCTGGCACTTTAGGGGATCAGGAGTTTATTCATCAACTCATAATTTCAAGTTGCAGTGATCAGGCCATGGCAGGGCAGGGCGGTGAGGGAGCAGACCGCATCCCATCTAACGTCAAAGACGGAGCAACGGGCATCGGTGCTGCTTGCCACGCTGTGAAATTGCCCGTATCAACCACCTCTCTTCATCTTATGCACCTGCCCAGGGGGTCCCTCCATCCACTTTGGGCTAGGCCTTCCCACATCACCCTGTGATTAAGACAATATCCTGCAGATCTCCTTATCTAGATAATTCCTGATGGTAGTGCTTACAGGCTCAGCTCTCAAGTATCCAAGTGACACCTGAAACTAGTTGTTAGAGATGTGTGTGTTTCTGAAATATCTCACGTCCAAACTCACTGATATCTCGCTGCAGTAACAGAAATGGTGAGGCATACTGAAGACCGCACATTGGAACCCTAACGAGGGTCTGGTGACTCCCCCCCCCCCAGCAGAACCTTCCACAGCAGACCCTACAGGTGTGTAGGTTTTTACACTACGTGGAGGGCATATTAGAAAGGGTTTGACTTAATGTACCTGCTGACTGGGAACATTGGGGGGGGGTGAAGTTCTGTCACGTGACATGGTTCTGCCCATCAGGACCAGCTTGGCAGTGAATGAGAGCCAGGAAACAAGAGTGGTCACAAGCACTGGCCTGCCTGGCCCCCAGGTGTCCTTCCCAAGTGTCGCCAGGCCGGAGCAGCACCCGGGAGCCCCTGCTGTGCTCCGCGGAGCTCCAGTCTCCTCTGCCATGGGAGGGACGGCAGCCGGGGTAAGTCTTGCTTACATCTGACACTCTGCTGCCGCTTAATGGTTGGGGAAGCCTCAAATGAGAAGGGGGGGCCGAGGGACCCAGTGGTCCTGCTCTGACCCAGGCGTGGCCAGTGATAGAGAACACCAGGGGATCAGGTCGCCGTGGCGCTGGCCACATAGACACGTGCTCTGCCTCTGAGGACCCCTGTTCCGGGGGATGCGTGCCCTCGGACCCCTCCTCCTTGCGGGGTACTGGCTGTGTGTTGATGCGAAGAGTTACTGGGAAAGGGTTTCTTAGCAGGTCAGGACGGACCACCTGCCTCTACTTGGGAACTTTGAGAGGGAACCTGTCCGAGCTGCATTCAGTCTGTATGTAGGTTCACCTCTGCTTCAGACTCTTCCATCTGCCTAGTGGATTTCCTCACGGTCAGTAAGGGGGACCCCGGCCTGCACAGTAGCCTTGCCCCCAGGACTCCGGAAAGCGGGGGGACCCCGGCCTGCACAGTAGCCTTGCCCCCAGGACTCCGGAAAGCGGGGGGACCCCGGCCTGCACAGTAGCCTTGCCCCCAGGACTCTGGATCTGCTTTAGAAGGGGGGGCCTGGCCCTCTGCACCCTGGCTGGGCTGCAGCTGTGAGCTCCTGCCCTTGGCCCCCACAGGCCTGTCCACAGGGCAGGGTGACAAGGTGGGACATGCTTGCCGTGCCAGCCCTCAGCTGGGTCTTGGTCCTGCTGGTCCCGGCAGGGTCCCCCTGCCCTTGGGTAGCCTCGCCCTAGTTCCAGCGATATGGGAGCCCCCAGGTGGCTCCCGTGCATTCTCGGGCATCCTCCTCAACTCCAGGGGCCACCTGAGGGCGCTCGCGTCCCGGCTGCCCGGTGCCTGCAGGGCTGGGCTGCTCCAGCGGAAGCTGCCAGCTTGGAAGGGGCTGCCAGCTGTTCTGTGACTCACGCTGCCCAGTGGTCCCTCCTCTTGTCACACCCAGGTTCTCCCGAGGGTCCTAAGCTGGAGGCTCACGTGGGTGCAGACAACTGCCTGTGGACAGTCCCTTCATGGACAGCTGCTGAGGGGACGCCTGTGCCAGCCATGAGGCTGGCGCCAGGCCTTCCCTGGCGACTGGCTGGTGAGGAGGCCTGTCAGTGGCCTGCGGGCTGTGCCCAGTGCAGGGCCAGGCCACACTGTGCCCTCCCTGCCCGATAGCATCTCTGCTTATTTTCCAGGGGAGTAGTGGCCCTCGGGCTCCCAGGAAGGTGGTCAGGGCCAGGAGTGGGACCCTCGCAGCGCCTGCTGCTGTAGATGACCTGACAGGGGTCTCGGACGGCCTCAGTCTATGTCTGTGGTGGGTGCTGCGTGAGGAGGGCCTCAGTCTCTCTGTGGTGGGTGCTGCGTGAGGAGGGCCTCGGTCTATGTCTGTGGTGGGTGCTGCGTGAGGAGGGCCTCAGTCTCTCTGTGGTGGGTGCTGCGTGAGGAGGGCCTCAGTCTCTCTGTGGTGGGTGCTGCGTGAGGAGGGCCTCAGTCTCTCTGTAGTGGATGCTGCGTGAGGAGAGCCTCGAGGGCTGACTGTAAAGCCCCAAAAAGATTCCACCAGCAACTCTAGCTCACAAATTCGGGGACTGGGCAGACAAAGAGAGCTGTTATGACCTGGCAGGGTGGTAGGGTGGGCACCCCAAATACAGGCCCAGCATAGAGGCCTGACGCCTGTTGAATGCAGAGTCCTGAGTCCACCTCGCCTGCCCTGGCCACTTCCCCAGCCGCCTCGCGTAAGGAACCGAAGGCTTCTCCTTCCTTCCTGTGACCTGCTCCCCGAGGACAAAGACGCCCTGGGGACGGAGTCCCTGCGCCCCGCCTCATCAGCTTTGGCAGGCTGGATCTGGGGGACACAGAGCCGCTGCCCAGCAGTCCTGGAGGTCTTGGTTCATAGGAGGAGCACTTAGTGCCGGCGCCGGGGTCCCCTGGGCGGTCCCCACCTCACAGCACTGATGTACCAAGGCTACCTGGGCTGCGAGGAGGGGCCCGGTGCACTCGACAGGCTCCGGGGAGGGTTGGCCTCGTACTAGCAACCTGTGACCTTTGGCTTTGGTTGAGGTGGCTGCAGTTAGGAAGAGTTTGTGTCGCTCTGGGTAGTCTGTGGTCCGAGGGTCTCCAGAACTCAAGACTCCCCTGCCGTCTGAGTCTCTTCTCACTGGGTCGCTGGGACTGTAGATGCAGCGAGTCTACATTCACACACACGCCAGCTGCTGAGTGTGACCCCGTCCTCCCCGGGTCACTGCAGGGTGTGTGACCCCCGTCCTCCCTGGAGGGGTCACTGCAGGGTGTGTGACCCCTGTCCTCCCCTGGGGTCACTGCAGGGTGTGTGACCTCTGTCCTCCCTGGAGGGGTCACTGCAGGGTGTGTGACCCCCATCCTCCCTGGAGGGGTCACTGCAGGGTGTGTGACCCTGTCCTCCCCTGGGGTCACTGCAGGGTGTGTGACCTCCGTCCTCCCTGGAGGGGTCACTGCAGGGTGTGTGACCCCCGTCCTCCCTGGAGGGGTCACTGCAGGGTGTGTGACCCCTGTCCTCCCCTGGGGTCACTGCAGGGTGTGTGACCTCCGTCCTCCCTGGAGGGGTCACTGCAGGGTGTGTGACCCCCGTCCTCCCTGGAGGGGTCACTGCAGGGTGTGTGACCCCTGTCCTCCCCTGGGGTCACTGCAGGGTGTGTGACCCCCGTCCTCCCTGGAGGGGTCACTGCAGGGTGTGTGACCCCCGTCCTCCCTGGAGGGTCACTGCAGGGGTGTGACCCTGTCCCCCCGGTCACTGCAGGGTGCGTGACCCCCTTCCTCCCTGGAGGGGTCACTGCAGGGTGAGTGACCCTGTCCTCCCCTGGGTCACTGCAGGGCGCGTGACCCCCATCCTCCCTGGAGGGGTCACTGCAGGGTGGTGACCCCTGGTCCTCCCGGAGGGGTCACTGAAGGCGTGTGTGACCCCCTCCTCCCTGGAGGGGTCACTGACAGGGTGTGTGACCCCTTCCTCCATGGAGGGGTCACTGACAGGATGTGTGACCCCCGTTCCTCCCTGGAGGGTCACTGACGGGGTGTGACCCCGTCCTCCCCTGGGTCACTGCAGGGTGTGTGACCCCCATCCTCCCTGGAGGGGTCACTGCAGGGTGCGTGACCCCCGTCCTCCCTGGAGGGGTCACTGCAGGGTGTGTGACCCCCCATCCTGCCCTGAGACCACAGGAAGTTCAGATGCAAACCATTTTCAAGGCACTGTTTCTTTGGGGTGACAGTAACGCACCCAGCTCCTGCCCTCGTGTGGGGGCAATCCTGAGGAAGTGAGGGGAAGAGGCTCCCTCCCGTGTCACAATTTTGGTAAAGTGCAAGGAACCACCCTCACCCTCGGGTGGCCTCGCCCTCCTGGGGCAGCTGCAGGGCCGCCCCAGCCTTTGAGCTTTTCCTGTCTTCTTTCCCGACAGCCTCCTCCTGAGCTGGGCAGAGCCAGTTTCTGGGACCTGAGTCTTTAACAAGCTCCCTTTCTGACTACAAACTGAAAATGCAAGTGTTTTAGATAATCTGAAAAGGATAGGCAAAAATAGGTCAAAACATTAGCATCCCAGGCCAACCAGACCACTCGGTGGGTAATGGCGCCTGCTGCCAAGCCCGATGGCCTATTCTCTCCCTAGAGGAGCCGCCACGGGGGACGAGAGAACTAATGCCACAAAATTGTCCTGTCTCACACACACACACACACACACACACACACACACACACACACACACTCACATGCGCACACACACTCACACACTCCCATACACACTCTCACACATTCACATAAACATACACACTCACACATACATACACACACACTCACACACATACACACTCCCATACACACTCACACACATACACACACACACACACACACATACACACACTCACACACACACTCACACACACACACTCACGCATATATACACTCACACACACATACACACACAATACACACACACATACACACACACATACACACACTCACACACATACACACACTCCCATACACACTCACACACACACACACATACACACTCCCACACACACTCACACACATACACACTCCCATACACACTCACATATACACACACTCTCACACACACACACTCACACACATACACACACATACTCACACAATACACATATACACACTCACTCCCATACACACTCACATATACACACACAGCCATACACACTCACACACTGTTGGCAGTGGGGCACCCTGGCCAGGCCCTCCCAGTTCTGGGTGCCTCTCCTACCTTCCGGAACCCCCCTTCCCCACCCACACTCTGACGTCAACCCTCGCTGTTGCTCAAGTGAGAGTCTCTAGCAGCCAACACACTCCTTCCGTGTGCTCTTCAGTGAGTCAGGCCCAGAGTGGGGTGACGCCCATGGTAGGCGGCTACCCTTCTCCAAGCCCCCCTCGTACCTCCAGCAGCCCTGGCAGCCCCACTTCCTTCTCATTCCGTCCTCCGTCCTGAACTTGCTGGGACCCCAGTGCTACTGCTCTTCACACGTCCTTCTCGCGGGCCGAAAGGCCTCGCAGGGGCTGACCCATGCCTGTGGGGCCTGCCTGCAGGACCCTGGACCAAGCCCAGAGTTCTGGAGCCTGCTGTGCGGACCCCCGCTCCTCATCTACCCGTGGGACAGCCTCTGTCCCTTTCTTTGGGAACACACTTAAGAGGGAGAAGGAGGTCAGCGGTCCCCCAGGCTCTTCAAGGTGGGGGGATCCTCTACTCCCTCTCTGCGTGGGGACCCAGGACTGAGCGGCGAGGGGCAGAAAGAGCCCCCCCGGACTTGCTGCTTGTCAGAAACCCCAGGGCCCACTCAGCACACATTCCCGTGGCTTGGGGTCCCTTCCTGGAGGAAGGCGGGAACACGGTGAGAGGAGCCGAGAGAGACAGCTGTGGGATTGCACAGGGGTCTCCAGGGTGGGGTCAAGTTGGTGTTGGTGTCCACCTCTGGCTGTGTCCTCACTCCACTGTCCTCTGCAGTCAGGCCACGCAGCCACCAGCCCACGCAGCCACCAGCCCACAAAGCTAAGGGTGGCTGAGGCCTGAATCGCCACCTTGGTCACCATGCACAGGACACAGTCCTGCATGAAGTGTCACACTGGGGCCCAGAGGTGAAGCTGCAGACGGTGCAGGGGGGTCTCCTGCCCTCTCCGGTGTCATTCCCAGCCAGTCTTGATTCTTGTGCTCCTAGAAGAACTTCAGACAGTTTAATTCCGGGCCAAGGAATCAAGAACACGCCTTGGCAGGCCTGGGGCTGATGCATGTCTTCTCTGGGGTCTTCCGCAAGCCTCGCCCTCAGCCGCACCCTCCCTCCTTCGTCTTTCTGTTGCCCACAGCTGCGCATTGCAGGAGCTGCACGCGCCTTCCGTTATCTTCAAAACACAGCGAGCCGAAGGAAATGGAGGTCTAGAAAAAGGGAGACACCGAGGGCTCTCAGCGTGTGTGGACCCCACTGTACTGTCCCCCCCAGTGTGTGTGGACCCCACTGTACTGTCCCCCAGTGTGTGTGGACCCCACTGTGCTGCCCCCCCAGTGTGTGTGGACCCCACTGTGCTGCCCCCCCAGTGTGTGTGGACCCCACTGTGCTGCCCCCCCCACCCAGTGTGTGTGGACCCCACTGTACTGTCCCCCAGTGTGTGGACCCCACTGTACTGTCCCCCCCAGTGTGTGTGGACCCCACTGTACTGTCCCCCCCAGTGTGTGTGGACCCCACTGTGCTGTACCCCCCCGCCCAGTGTGTGTGGACCCCACTGTACTGTCCCCCCCAGTGTGTGTGGACCCCACTGTACTTTCCCCCCAGTGTGTGTGGACCCCACTGTACTGTCCCCCCCAGTGTGTGTGGACCCCACTGTACTGTCCCCCCCAGTGTGTGTGGACCCCACTGTGCTGTCCCCCGCCCAGTGTGTGTGGACCCCACTGTGCTGTCCCCCCCAGTGTGTGTGGACCCCACTGTGCTGTACCCCCCAGTGTGTGTGGACCCCACTGTGCTGTCCCCCCCAGTGTGTGTGGACCCCACTGTGCTGTCCCCCCAGTGTGTGTGGACCCCACTGTACTGTCCCCCCAGTGTGTGTGGACCCCACTGTGCTGTCCCCCCCAGTGTGTGTGGACCCCACTGTGCTGTCCCCCCATGGTGCTGCGCCCAGCCTGCGCACCCCCGGACAGGAACAGAAGACTCCCACAGACACGGTCATGGTGTGAAGCTTTGGGGAGCCCATGCCTCTGTGGGTGCTCTCTTGAGATGTTCTCACGCAGCTGAGTTAGGAATTAGTGGAAACCACACGCGGAACAGGAAATTGTGGTTTGGTGCCGTCCAAAAACAGAAGTGTCATGATCTGAGCACAGAGGCCTCGTCAGGCGGCTCTGCCTCAGCCCTAGGAGCCCACAGGCAGGTGAGGAGTCAGAGGACAGCTCGGCCTTTGTGGCCTGTTTTGTCGGATGAGCATCTTTCCCGCCCACGGCGCTGCCACACGGCTTGGCTAATCTTTTGTAATTCTGACCATGCAAGGTTCTTCACTGCTGAGTCAGCAGACGAGACTTGTACAACTTTCTGGTTTTCTTCCAGAGTGGATCGTTGCTTAACATTTTTCCTTGCCCAAGCTCTTCTGACCCCCCGAATCAAATGTCCCCACCCTCACACAGGTCTGTAAGTGCTTCTCAGAGAAAGTCCTCACTTAAATCACTTGGCAGTCCATCCTTATCAGAGGACATGGCGAGATGAGCTTGGTTTCTGAAGTCCCGGATAACATGATGTGGTCTTTGGTGAGCCAGTGAACCAGGAACTTATCTCCTTTGGCTCCCTCCCAGGAAGGGAGGAAGCCACAAAGAGGAAGACTAAGAAGGAAGAGGCTGTCCTGGGGGAGTTGTCTGGCTGAGGAGAATGGTGCGGTCAGGATAGGGGGGCTGGGCATAGCCCTGCTCTATGTCACCCCTCCTTCCTGAACTCGAGTTGCCCTTCATCCAGAGGACCTGGGGGGTTCTTAGTCTGAAGGAAGGAACTGGGGACTCTGCATGTGTGCCCTCCCTGTGCCCCTCCCACCACACCCTCATGCCTTGTGCCTGCCTCCTAGTTGGCCCCTCCCTAACAGCTGGCCTCAAATTTCCGCCTTGCCACAGGGGACAGCAGAAGAAAGTCCTAGAGGAAACGCGTAAAAGTGGAGGCGGGTGGGGCAGGCGCTGGCATTAGGCTGGAGGTGTAGGCGTGGCCCCCGCAGCCTGGCTGGAGGGGCTGGCGGGGCCGTCTGCCCAGCTCCTGTGGCCAGGCGCTCTGCTGGGTGCTGGAGTCCCTCCTCTCCGCTCCCTCCCAGGGTACTGGGCTCCCCAGACTCCTTATGTAGTGCTGACTTCCCACCTCCTCAGTGTGGCTGCAATTGACCCTTGGATTCTCCCCCACGGCCCGGACCCCCCACCTCACATTCTCCAACACTGAAACCCCTCCTCACCTTGTGCCCTGCTCTAATGCCGTCTTCTCTGTGGAAGGTTCCAGAATTCTACCTATCACTTAGCAGGTGTGCCGAGCAGCCTCCACCCCCGCACAGCCACTCTATCGCGGCCAGCAAGAAACAGACACGGAGTCTCTCTTACCAGTTCCAAGGTTCCTGCGGAGACAGCTCCTGAGCTCACACCTAGGAGGCTCCAGAGGCCGCCACCCTGTGGCACTACCGATTCAGGGAGGCCCTAGCCCGGCTCCTAAATTCAGGACGAGCCTGGACGTACAGACACGCCCCGGACATGTCCCAGCAGAGGACCCTGCGGGCGGAGGGTCCCAACAGAGGACCCTGTGGGCGGAGGGATGAACAACCAGCGGGAAGCGGCCGTCTAACCTGCTCCTGCAATGGACACCTAGTAAACAGTTAAATGACAGGTGGCTGCCATACCCCCCCCAGGAGGGATGGCAAGGGTGGCAACACCTGATTGGACCCTGACCCTATAGAAGCCCAAACGCCCTTAACGACTCTGAATCTGCTGCAGCTCGTCTCTGCCTCTCACCTGATTCCCAGGGTCTGGTGGTGACCCCGTCGCTCGCCCATTTGCCTCGAGCCCCCCCCCCCCCGCTGGCCCGGCTGGAGACTTGGCAACACCACCTCCTCGGCGTTTCCTCAGTGGGCCAGAGCCAGGAGTGCCGGACGCTCAACGGTCACTGTCTGGGATGGCCCACAGGGTACCTTCCCGCAGTCGGGTTTCAGGTCTCCGGTAGGCGGGGGGGGGGGGGGGGGAACCGGGGAGTCCAGAATCTGTGGAGACAGAGTTTCGGGTCACTCTTACCTCCCTCTGGACTCCTGTGTGGCTCAGGCCTGCTCTTAAGCACCATCTTCATTGCTTATCAACACACTGCACACAGGTTCAATACCACACGGGGGGAAGATCCACACACAAGTCAGCTACCAATGTTTCAAACAGGTTAGCACCCCACACATCCCGGCCCTGGTGGGCGCGCAGGCCCATCCTGTCATTCATCTTACCTACTCAGAGCACACTGGCTGGGGCTCGCAGGCCCCTGGTTCAGTACTTCAACTTAAACACTCCTGATACAGGAGTGTTAAGGCCCTGTATTTATTTATTTACTTTTAACACTTTAAATTTCATCTCTGTCTTGTTCTCCACAGAAGGCCTCTGACTCATGATGGCGGATGGATGGCGTGGAGCTGGGGAGCACAAGACAGTATTGGGATGGACAGGGTGACAAGGTGTCCTGGTCACAATGACCACTGGGTGGAGACCACCGACCCAGGCTGCTCAGACAGGAGGTTTAGCCCAGCTCACCACGCTGCCTGCAGTTGGTGATCGTGGCAGGAGAGCGAGAGGCCAAGGGAATGGTCACACCATGGCCACAGGAGGAACCGAAAGGACAAGGACCTAGCTTGCCAGTCTGCAGAAGCCAAGTCGTCCTCTCTCCATCTTATGGGGAAACGGTGCCACCCATTATGGGCTATAATCTCCTGCAGGCTGCTCACCAAAAACCTCCATTGCCAAGCTGACACTTGTAACCCCTCCCCCCTTCAGGATCTCCTCCCTCTTCGTTTGCTCCCCGCCATCTTCCTTCTGTACCCCCAACACAGATGCCGTCCGAGGCCCCACTTGCTGTGCCCACACCATGACCTGCTGTTTGTCCCCCTATAATCTCAGTGTCCCGGAGGGTTGGCAGTGCGCCCTCTGCACCAGGGAGAGCTTGGGAGAGCCTTTCCCCCGGGAGCTCCCACCCACCCCGGCTCAACTCAGCTCCCACAGGAGACAGATGGAGCTTCTGGGCCCATGGAAGGAAGATTCTCCCAGAACCCACTCTGGTCCTGCCCGCTCATCTGCCTCTGAGCCTCCTTACTACCGAAGACATTCAGAGATGGACGGGCTGCGGACATTGCTGGGGACAGTTGAAAGCGGAGCTTTGGGTACGTCTATGAGGGACTGATAATTGAGACAAGTCCTAAGCAAACCAAACCGGCAGGACTGTGTGACTGATGTGCGAAGGCCCAGCCCGCGGTGGGTGGGGGCGTGTGGATAAGCTGGAATGGGCCGGCTCAGGAAGTTGGCAGAGGCTCTGTCTGGCGAGTGACGTTCGTCCCTCTCTCGGGAATCTGTGAATATGGTGTGGCCGGTTCCCTCGGCCGCTATTGTTGGTGTGCGCTCGCCTGCCAAGTGTGTGAAGAACTGAAACCAGGGAATCCAAAGCCAAAACAAAGCCCCTTCATTCCCATCAGCCTTTTGGCTGTGCATTTATTGGCAGCAGACAGGCAAACTACGACTGTGCCGACTGTCAGCCCAGCATTAGGTTGGAAGCAGGCTTACCGCAGGGGTCCAGGTCGCCCTCCAAGCGTGGACCAGTGACCAGAGGCCTGCAGCTGGATGGGGTCTCACTGGCCCCTTGGAGCCTGTGAGACCTGTGGTCTCACCAGCATGCCACCCGTGGTTCCCGTGTCTTCAGAGGAGCCGCCTGCCTAGCTCCTAGCTCTGCTTTCCCGTCAGTGTGGCCTCGCCCAGCGCTGTCGGTCACATGCCCTAGCACACCTAGTGCTTGCATTGCCTGCGTAGCGCGTGCGCTGGTTTCCAGGCTCCTGGGGGGCGGCATATCCGAATGCAGAATAACAAGTGCTGGGGGCCAGCAATGCCGCTCTCCAAGTGCTGGTCTGCCCCACTGAGCTCCTGCTAGGAAGGGCGGAGCTCTGCAGAAGCAGAGGGAGGGGTCCTACGCTTACCACGATCCTGGCCTCTGCAGGTGTCCCCCTCCTGTGCCATCAGATCCTGCTCTGGACCGCGGTCAGGCCTCACCGTACCGCTCCCCTGGCGTCGCACACGCCCTTCCGCACACGTTTCCCTCTGCTTCTTGACCAGCAGCTGCAGGTCCCCAGCTTTGCCTCTGCAATGGCCTCCCACCCCCACGCCACTGGGAGGCAGCCCTACTTCTTTTTTTTTTAAATTTTTTATTATTTATTCAACTGTGTGCATATGCATGTGTATGTGCCCGTGTGCGAGTGTGTGTATGTGTAGAACCACGGACGAATTCACGAACCACCATGGACGCCTCCACCTCCTTCTGCCCCGGGATTCACAGGCTCCGCCCTACCAGGACCAGAAGCGCAGGCCGCCCCCGCTTCCGCCCGGCGTCTATACGTGGGGTCTAGGATCCGAACTCAGGACCTTCTGCCCGCAAGGCGGAGGCTTAACCCCTGAGCCACCTCTCCAGCCCCATCTTTTAACATTCTTAAAATTGATGTGGTGAGCCATTCACGTGTGTGTGAACATCGAGGCGGTCGTAGCGAGGTCTGTGGCTTAGATTTCTGTTTTCTATTTTGTGTTTTTTTTTAAACACATTTTCATTTATGAATTGACATTTAACTGTATCTCTTTATATAGGTTTGGCAGTTAATATAAATTATCGATGCCAGAATCTAGAATCACCCAGGAGGCCGGCCTCTGGGGAGGTCTGCGAGGGAATGTGGAGGTTGGTAACTGAAATGGGAAGACCCACCCTAAATGTGGGTGGCCCCAATTCCATGGGCTAGATCCAGACAAATCAAAAGCTCGGGGATTCATCTCCCTCTGCCTCGAGCCTTCCGGGGCGATGTGATTCTGCCTTAGCCCACCATGGTGAACTGTGAGACAAAAATAACCTTTTTAATCTTTACACTACTTTTCATCAGACGTTTTGCCACAGCCACAGAAAGTAACGAATAAAATAGGCTTCGATGGCCATCCTAGCGACTGTAACACACGTGCTGAGGCTTCGTGTCTCGCTGTTTACGTAACCTGAATATTTCACCTTTCGATGAAGGGCAAAGGAGCACTTTCCCACTGTGCTGAGAACAGACTGCTCCCCCAGAGTGTCCCCACACTAGGCCAGACCTCTACCACTGAGACCCCCACCTCCTCCCCCAGTGGAGCCCTAGAAAGTGCGAGACCCTACTACGGGGTCCTTGCTGTTTCCCAGGGTGCAGCAGCTGCGACACATCCCATCGCTCTCTGCCCTGCACTGTCCAACTGTCCTCCTCTCGCCTGCGTCTGTGAGTAGTGATTTAGGGGGACACGCACTGCTCCTGCCCTTCTGGGCCCTGAGCACCCACGCGAAATCTGCAGCCTCACGGGGTCCCCTGCAGCCTCACGGGGTCCCCTGCATGTGACGCAAGGTGTTCAGGCCTTTTCTTTGGTTTTCACTGCTCAGGCAGAGCGTGGGTGCTGAATGTGGGTGCTTTTCCACTTGTCTTCGAGGTGCCCTGCGCCCCGAGGGCTTCCCCCAGCCTCGCAGTGTTCAGTCATTAACTTCTCAACCACGTGTCTGTGCAAACTTCTGGTCCTCCTGGGATTGCGATGGCGACCGGTGACTTCCGCTGGGCCCAGCTCTCTCAGCTAGGCTTTGCCCCGCCCACCTCTGTCTGTCTTTCCGTCCTCTGCCGGCTACTGGCCGGTAAGTTCCTGGTCCTTAAGCTCACTCTCTCTTCCTCTGTCTTTACCTTCTCATGTGGAGTTCACTCAAGGAATTTCTTAAATGTCTGCTATTGTGGTTTTTATTTTTTAAGGTTAGTTCACTGGCTTATGTACTGGTCTTTTTTCTGCTTTGTGTGTATGCACGGGGTGTGTGCGCGTGCTGGCGTCGTGTCAGGAGCACTGTGGGGGCACACTGCGTGCCCACGCACGTGGAGGCCTGAGGTGGGATCAGGAATGTCCTCAGTTGCCCCCCATCTTATTCCTGAGACAGGGTCTCTAACAGAACCCCGAGCTCACCAGTAGGGTCAGTCTGACTGGCCAGCTTGCTCACAGGACCCCAGCCTCACCTTCTGAGACCAGACTTAGGGGAGGGCCACACGATCACCTGGCATTTCACATGGGATGTGGGGATCTGAACTCTGGGCCTCTCGTTTGTGTGGCCTGAGCCCTCTCAGCAGCCATGCCGCAGTGACTGCAGACATTTCACGCGACAGCTCAGCATTAGGATCGTCTCAGAGCCCACGTCGGCCATCTTTCTCTCCCGCGGAGCGCTGTGGGAGCGTCACCCAGGCAGCTGGGCGGCAGGAGTGCACCCCACCTCAGATGCTCTTCGGCAAGGCTCTGGGCCCGTCCAGTCCTCTGGGCAGCTCGGGTTCCTGTTTGCTGGTCACTGGTCATGCTCTGACCCAGCCTCGTGGGTGTTGGTCCCCTGGGGCTTTGGCTTCCAGTCTCCACAGTGCACAAAGAGCACCACACGCTCTGTGTTGTGTATGGGAATGTGGACACATGTGTGGTGTATGAGTGCAGGCAATGTGTTATGGAGTACATGTATGTGTGAGTACATGTATGTGTGTGTGCATGTATGTGTGATGTGAGTGCACATGCATGTAAGTGTGTGCACAAGTGTGAGTGTATGCATGTGTGCTGTGTGAGAGTATGTGATGTGTGTGTGCACATGTGTGATGTGTGAGCACATGCGTGTGTGTGTGGCCACATGCATGCCATGACACGTGTGGCGGTCAGAGGACAACAAGCATCAGGCGTGACCCATCATCCTTCTACCGTAAGATGAGTCTTCCACACCCACGGCGCAAGCCAGGCCGGCCAGCCCCGGCCTCTGTACATCCAGCCTCTGCCTCGTTTCCCAGGATGTGCAGGGACTGCAGACACCTACAGCACTGCACATGGATTTGACCCGGCCCTGGGGACCGAAGCGCAGGATCTCATGATGGGGCAAGTGCTTCACCTGCTGGGCCACTGCCCCTGCCCCACCTTGGGATAAGATCTGTTCACTGAGCTGGAGCACATGACTTTGGTTAGACTGGCTCCATCCTTCTGTTGCCCCAGTGCTAGGAACACGGTCATTCCTAGGGCTTTATGTGGGTTCCAGTAATTTGAATTCAGGTCTTCCACATGTGAGGCAGCTCCACGGCCTGAGCCCAAGCTCTGTCTTCCTGGTGTTCTAGTGATGTCTGTTAGTATTTTTGGATACCTATGTTGATGTCTTCTGTTCTTATTTTCAATCTTCAATGTTATCCTTTGGATTTTTAGATAAGGTCTTGCAACGTATCCCAGGCTCGCCTTGAACCCACAGCAAGCCTCTCGCTCAGCCTCCTGGGCGCTGCTGGTGCCGTGGATACAACCACCATGCCCCACTTTGCAGTGTTGTTCTTTGAACAACTTATCTGACAGCATCTTTCATACATCTTTCCTCTCAGCTGTAGGAAGATATACATGAGTTCAGATGTGTGATAGTGAAGCCTGGGTGTCAACTTGACATATCCGGTATTAACTAACCTGGGCTGAGACCACCTCTGGAAAGCATCAACTGAGACCACTTGATAAGATTGTACACATCCTAGATCCTATCAGAACCTCCAAAGCTCTCAAAGGATCCTCCTAGTACTGCATCATATAAAAAGGAGCCACCAAGGAGAACAGACGTCTTCTTGCCGCTGTGCTAGGAATCGTTCTTCCTTCCAGCCGCCCACTTTCTTCGACCTTCTAGCCTTCGACTAGACTAAGACTCTAGGAGTTCTCCAGCCTTCAGCCATCACCCACTTGACTACCAACTGAGCAGCTAGCTATTGGCAGCCATCGTTGGAACTACCTCGGCCGTATCTGTAAGCCAACTCAATAACTTTCCTACATATAATTTTATATATATATTCATTCTGTGAATTCCATGACTCTAGAGAACCCTAACTAATACAAGATGGAAATGTGACCTGATGTCTTTGTAGCCACCATTCTAGAATGTTGTCTTGTAAAACAAACACGCTTGTATCAGTTTAAAATAAAACTTCACACATATATCACAGCAGGAAGAATGGCTTGATGAGCCCCGCGATCTCCAACACCGGCTTATACTGTGGCCAAATTCTGGCCAGTGGTGTTTTAGCCACACCCAAACCCCAGCCCTTCCCTGGTTATGTGGCATCTCTGAAGATGGAGGTGGTTAGACAGAACCACAAAGCCTCACACCCCCAAATCAACAACGGTTTCTTCATGTGGCCCAGGTGCTGCTGCTGGGCGCTGTGTGAAACTCTTAGAGGTGCCTCAAGTTTCTTGCTTGCCCCACTCCTTTAGTCTTGCAGTTTGTCCTGCGTGTCTTTCTTCAGCCTGGACTTTGTGATCAAGTCCCTGCAATGTCACTTATCGCACCCCTCTGCGCCCCGTCTTCCTGCCCGGCCTCCTCCTTCCACTTGCTGGCACCCCTCATCCTCCAGCCTGCCCCTCCCAGGGTGAGAATCATGTCGTTAGCTTCTGCCCACTGGCCCTGCACCCCACCCTCCATGGCATGCTGGGGAGTCTCTCACTGGCCCTGCACCCCCTCCTTGGCATGCTGGGGAGTCTCTCAATGCCTCCAGAGCTTTGAGTCCCCACACCAGCACCTCCTCCCAAGTTGTTCCTCTTCTCACTGTGAAAGCTCGTCCCACACACAGGCTGGTCTTGGGGGCTGGTCTCTGACATCCGCACCAAGAGTAGGTGTAAAGGGGCAAAACCACTTGTGGGGCAAGTGGCCACGTGTTGCTCTACTTCCTCCTGGGAGCTGCAGAACAGGAAGCATCGGGCAGGGGCCCTGGCTGCTCTCTCCAGACGAGACCACAGAGCCCGGAGCAAGAAGCAGGCAAAGCTGCCGGCATCAGGCTGATTCACAGAGCCGAGGCCTCCGGGGACCAAGCGGGGTAAGTGCAGGCCCCGTGTCCACGTAGCACCTACAGGGGACACCTCGGTGCTACGGTGCTTGAGAAGCAGCTTTCCCCAGGGAACAGCTCCTAGGGCCCCACACCCGGTGTGGGCCTGGGGTCTCTCGGATTCCCCAGCTGGGGTATTGGCAGGAAGGGGCCTCAGGAGAGTCCGGACCCTCCTGACTGACACCCACTAAGGAGAGAAACGCTGCCCCGCTTCAGGCAGAGCTGAGGAGGCACAGTGAATGTCTGTAACCCCTCAGGGGCTGGCAGAGGACAGGTGTGGAGTCTCTCTCCATACTGTGTCTGGACGCCTGGCGCACAGGGGCAGTTGTGACGGGGTGACTGGGGCCAGCTGTGGGGATGGCATGTGATGGTGACGGATGCCTGTGGGAGGACGCGGATGCCACATCCCGGGGTGGGAGCAGGAAGACTTGCTGCTGAGAGGCCTGTCCCCTCCTGCTTTGTAATGCCCGGACGTGAGGGCTGAATGTTTCAGAAGGGACTTCCAAGCCCACCTGGCGAGTCTCAGGGACCTGGGCTACCAACGCCCAGCCCAGCACACAACCACCATTGAATGCGGAAGTCCTCTGCCCAGCAATGCCCCAGGCTGGGGTCCTGTGGGGGGGCCAGACCCAAGTCCACAGGCCGACATCCCAGGCGGGTCCAGGATGGACCCCCACAGGCCCTCACAGTGGCCTGCCGGAGCTGTGGCTGCTGACGGGCTGACTGGCTCGGCACCCTAGGTTCGCACGAGGTTCAGTCTCAGTTGGCAGACGCCATTTCTACGCCCTGCAGTGGTGGCCAGGCATTGCTGGTGCTAGACAGGTGCGCAGGCTCCCGGGCCTCTGCTCCGGTGCAGTGACTCGGCGGGTCCCCAGGACCGGAGACACCGCAGAGGCCCTGGCTTTTCGCACTTACCTTTCTCCACTCACCCTGGGTTTTTTGGCTAAAGTAAATCCTGCTTCGCGGGTGACACTGGTGGAAAGAGGCAGCGACCTGAGCACAAGCTGTAGTCAGATACTGCAGGGGTGGGGTGCCGAGCAGCCTGCGGTCTTCGCAGCGAGCTCTGCACAGGGGTGCCCGTTGGCAGGAGGGTCATTTGCTGGCCGTGTGGAGGCGTGTGGGCGATGGCCTCTCTGCGCTGGGAGGCAGCGCTGGCGAGCGCCAGGGGTCTGTGCAGGACCGAGGACCGGGCTCCGTGTGGCTTCAGTTCTGCTCTGCAGGAGGCAAGGGGCTGCTGCGAGGGCCGGGTCCCGGGTGGCCCCGTCCTTTCGAGCATGAGCTTGACCCCTCTCCGGCGAGGCATGTTTACCCGAGGGTGAAGTCCAGGCCTCGGAGAGGCCTGGCCCCAGGTGCTCTCTGTGTGGGCACTGGGCAGCCTCAGGAATGTGCAGGAGATCCTCCCACATGGGCAGCCCAGCGCGGCAGTGCCAACCTCTGATCTCTTTTGGACAAATGGGTCTTCAAACGGGAGCTGAGTTTCTTCCCAAGCTCTGCATGCCTGAATGCGTAGAACCCCGAGGTAGGACCGCTTTGAGGCCCCCGCCATGGGAGGTGACAACCTAGCTGGGGACGTGGGGGAGGGCAGAGGTGCTGAGCAGCTGGGGTCCTATGACCTGGGAACCCTGCTGCTTCCACAGTGCAGGGGCCTCTGCTGGCTGAAGTCAGGGCCTTGCCTCTACCTGTGGCCCCGCACGGCAGTGGCCTGGAAGTTTACTTTGCTGGGGCAGCTCTGGACAGAGAGGCCTCGTCAGGAAAGAGCAGACTAAAGGAAGCTCTGCACAGCACAGACCCGGCTGCAGAGCGTGCAGCCACATATCCAGGCGGCCTCCTCCTCCTCCTCGGCTGGGGCCCTCTCTGCAGAAGGCAGAGCATCCAGGCTTCTGGCTCTGCCCACTCAAGACAGCAACATCGGGAGCCCAGAGACACATCTGCAGGTCCCTGAGAACATCTCCGTGCCGCTGGGCCTAAGGTGCTTGGTGCCCACAGCTGCCTGGCACTGATGGCGGGACAGAAGCACGTTGGTTGCCTTGGAAACAGGTAGCCCAGGAAGCCACAGCTTGGCCCGCAGCCTTGGCCCCAGCTGTTCTACAGCCCCCCGGCAGCACCCCAGAAGCTGTCATGTCTCCAGATCAGAAAGACTCACGGTTCTTCAGAAAAACAGCCAAGGGGAAGTGGGTCCTTCCCCAGCGGGACGAGCCCGGCTGTGGCGACACCCACTAACACAGCGGTCGGTTACTCTCGAAAATGCCTAGCAGCTATGCCCAGACCCCACCACGGGGGACCCCACTAGCCACATGGGCACCTCCTAGGCTCCTTTGCTCTCTGTGACAAGGGAGGACAAGTGACCTGTCCATGGTCCCCACGCAGCTGACAGAGGTCCTGGCTGCTCAGCCATGGGTGGTGCCCCTGTGTCCCCAGTTACAGCTCTGTGGCCTAGGTCACGAGCTGAGCCCTCAGTGTGAGGGTCCCCCACCCCTGCAGAGGGTCCCCCACCCCTGCAGGCTAACGTTAGGCAGAGCAGACACGGCCAATTGCAATGAGGGGTGCCAGCCTAGTGGTGGGCACTGTGGGCGGTGGCCAGTCCTGCTTCTAGGTGACCGGTGCTCACTGTCGGGATGTGTCCCTGATTCCAGTGGACCTTCCACAGCACCACACCTACCCGTGACTTGTCGCAACAGGTCTGGCCTTGATTCTTATTGACAAAAGCTATGGGAATGGGGTGAAGCCAAGTCTCTGTGATGCTCAGATCTGACCAGTGTGAGATTCAGGGACCTGGAGCACCAAACGGCAAGATGCTGCTGCTCTGGAAGTTTCCAGCACACTCTTCTCACCCAAGCAGCAAGCAGCTTCTCTCGGTGGGTCAGGGTCTGACGTGCCCTGAGTCAGCCCCAGGGGCCGCAGTCTGTCAGTTGGTTTCTGCATAGTGTCAGATGCGCCCCATGGCTGTGCTTGGCGTGGTGGGGATCAGGAGCATTTGAAGCGTGAGGAAGACTCGGCGGAGGGGGGGCAGAGCAGGTGCTGCGGGGCTAAGCACAGGTGGGGACAAAGGGGGGCAAAGCAGGGTGCTACAGTACTCCCCCTGTTCCCACAGCGCTCCGTCCCCGCAGTGCTCCGTCCCCGCAGTGCTCCCCGTCCCTGCTGTGTTGAGATCACGCCTTGTCCCTGGTCTTGGTGTAAAAAGGCCGAGGCCCGGGCTGTGACCTTTGCCCCAGACGGTCTCCACCTCTCTCCAAATTCCCCTGGGAGTCCCCCTCCAGGCTTCATCTGTTCACCCTGGATCATCCCACTAAGGTGCCTTGTCTACATTCTCTGATGCAGCATTCAGGTGGTCCCATGGGAACCCAGGCTGCTGCTGGGCGTTGAGTTCTGCAGCTGTGTAACAGGAAGCCGCCCACAGCCAGCCTCCCCTGCCAGGTTACCCACTGCCAGCCTCGCCTCCCACACCAGCCTGGCCTCCCACACCAGTCTCACCCCCTGCCAGCCCTGCCAGCACCCCTGCCAGTCTCTCTCTCCTCCACCAGCCCCCCTGCCAGCCTCTCCCCCTCCTCCCGTCAGTCCCCCTCCCCCCGTCTCTTGCTCTCCGTGCCCTCTGCTAGCTTACCTGTTGACACCTCCTTTCTTTGTGGACAGAGTCCACTTAGCCCATCACAGCCTGGGACCCACGGCATACATTGTGTAACCGAGGATGACGTTGATGCCCTGGTCCTCCCGTGCCCACCTGCTGGCGAGCGCCGCCCCCTGGCTCACCTCCTGTCTCTTCTCCGCGCCTCTTGACCGTGTGAATTCTACCCTCACGGGAATGCATGCAGCCCCTCCATTTTCCTCCCTGTGCTCTCTGTGTCTGGATCCCGGATGCTGAGAACTTATCCATCATGAAGCAGGTTCTCGTTTGCTGCCTTCGTCTGATGCCAGGGAAGGAGGGCGCCGTAGGCCTCAAGGGGATTCCCAGGGAAGGCCGACCAGGCCTCACGGCCCTGGGGCCTGGTGCCTTCGCTGCTTCCTGGGCCTCCAGCACTTCCCCATCAGAGGGTGAAGGTCAGGGTGGCTCTGATGCAGGGTTCTGATGGGCTGTGCTGGGGTCTCCCAAGGGATGCGCCTCATGCCCTGAGATCCAGGAAGCTCCATTGCAGCCGAGGGGCTGGAGGTGCATCTGAGCCCTAGCAGGGCTGTCCGAGGAGTTGAGGACAGGTGATCCTGCCTCCTGGGCTGAGCACTCACAGGCCTACTCGCCGGGGGCCCCGCGCCTCTCTTGCCTTTGCCTATTCTGCATTCTGGGGAGTCGGGGGTGCTGGGGGCCCTGTGTCCCTGTTTGCCGTTCTGTTGAATGAGGCTCTGACTGCCAGGCTCTGAGTGTCACTTACGAAGATTGCACATCCAGGCCTCGCCTCCACGGGTGCCCACCCCCCCCCGTCAGCTCATTCCCTACTGGAGCAGGCAGAGGGGCCCAGACAGGCCTGCTCTCCCCGGGCTCCATGTGCCAGTTGAGGGCAAGGCCCCCAGGACCAGTTCCACTGAGCAGGGTGGGGTGCGCCCTGTGCTGGTCCCGTGCAGAGCGAGGTCAGCTGCCAGGGAGCCCTCGGTGCCCTGCAGTCACCTCCCCTCTTGGAGCCTGGCCTTCATCCGTCTGCCCTCGGAGCTCATGGAGCTTCTGGGCTCTACCTCAGGGGCCCGGGCAGGGCTGCTCTGCCCTCAGTTCCACGTCTCCCAGATCTGAACATGGCCACGTAAGCAGCGGCCAGTGGCAGCCCACACCTACTTCCTGTGGTCAAGGTCGGGGTGTGGTCTGGGGTTGGTCTTGCTCTAGCCTGTGTGTGTTTTTCTCTGGGTGCAAATACAATGTGAAGGCCTCACTTTTCCCATTTGGGGAACCAAGTTACGTGCTGGTCATCTTGAGTGAGGGTGTGTGACGGCACCAGAGAGCAGAGTGTTGGGGCTGCTCTCAGAACTGGCTACCTCTCCCCACAACACATGTGCGTTTGGGGGTGTGTAGGGACTGCTCCTTGGTCTCAGAAGCAGGGCGTCCCTGAACGAGACGGGACTTGTGCCAGAATCACATGCCAGGTCAGCTGGGAGGGTTGGTGGGAACGCCTGGGGCCCTGGCGGTGTGTCGGAACTCAGGGGCGAGCATGGCGCACAGGGGCCGGACCGGCACCCCGGGCTTCCACCTGGTGCCCGGGATCACTAGGCAGAGAGGCAGGAGCTGGGCAGGGCCCCAGGACCGGGAGGCACAAACCCCACTTCTGCTTTATGCTACAGCCTCACGTTGGTCTCCCTGGGCCCTGACACGTGATTTGTCTGAGGACGGAGCAGGCTATCTCCAGAAGCACCAGAAGTGGGTCTCGCGGGCCCCTCCGCGGGGAGGCTTGCGGCCGGCGTACCCGGGGCCCTCAGGCCGCGCAGACGGAGCACCAGCCGTGGCTGCTTCCCAGGGGTGCTCTCGACTCCGTCTGCCCGGCCGGCCCTGAGCGCTCCGGGTAGCTCTGCCCCCAGGAGTGACCCGGGAGGTTCAGGCAGGCCCTGGAGAGATGCCGGTCGTGAGCGGGAGCGAGGGGGCTGTTGATCCCGGTTCCTGACAGCATGGGTCCTGGCAGCGGCCTCTCTTCCTGCCGCTTGCTTTGCCACATGTTCATATGGCCTCAGAAGTCAGGCTGGGGATGTGCCCCCCCGGGACGCGCTGGGATCCTGCAGAGGGAGGGATGGGGGTGCAAGTCGCTGGGAGGATTTTACCCTTACCAGCCCCCGTCGGTAAGGGGCCTGCGTTACTGCAGGACTGTGAGAACGCTCCTACCTGACACCTGGGCTTGGCTCTGGGTAGGGGGCTCTGGAAGCAGGGTGGGGGGCTCTGGAAGCAGGGGGGCTCTGGAAGCAGGGTGGGGGGCTCTGGAAGCAGGGGGGCTCTGGAAGCAGGGTGGGGGGCTCTGGGAGCAGGGGGGGGGGCTCTGGAAGCAGGGGGGCTCTGGGAGCAGGGTGGGGGGCTCTGGGAGCAGGGTGGGGGGCTCTGGGAGCAGGGTGGGGGGCTCTGGAAGCGGGGGGGCTCTGGAAGTAGGGTGGGGGACTCTGGAAGCAGGGGGGCTCTGGAAGTAGGGTGGGGGGGTCTGGAAGCGGGGGGGCTCTGGAAGCAGGGTGGGGGGCTCTGGGAGCAGGGGGGGCTCTGGAAGCAGGGTGGGGGACTCTGGAAGCAGGGGGGCTCTGGAAGTAGGGTGGGGGGCTCTGGAAGTAGGATGGGGGGCTCTGGGAGCAGGGCAGCAGGGGGCCAGCAGCCCAGCTGAGGCTGAGCGCCACCCAGCACCCGTCCCACCACCCAGGCCAGGCCTCCAGCGGAGTCTCTTACTCAAGGGCAGGAGTGTCGGGAAGGCCCCAAGGAGTAGCTGAGAGAAGCAGGACAGAGGCCCATCACTGGCGCCCCTGAGCCAGCAAAGCCCTGCACCAAGCTGATGGCTCTTCCCAGTGACGCCCTCAGTGACGCCCCAGTGACGCCCCAGTGATGCCCCCGGTGACGCCCCCAATGACGCCCCAGTGACGCCCCCAGTGACGCCCTCAGTGACGCCCCAGTGACGCCCCCGGTGACGCCCCCAGTGATGCCCCAGTGATCACCTCAGTCTCGTTGCTTCAGAGACTTGGGTCACCCAGATCTGTGCTCTGAGCTCACGGTGGAACGAGGGTCACAGCACTGTCCTGGGCAGCGTAGACACTGCATTTGTGGGTCGGGGTTCCCTCTGTGTGTGTGTGAGTGTGTGTGCTGTGTATGTGTGTACTATGTGTGTGTGCTATGTGTGGTATGTGCTGCGTGTGTGTGCTCTGTGTGTGCGGATGCTGTGTGTATGTATAGACACTGCACTGGTGGGTTGGGGCTGCCTGTGTGTGTGTTGTGTGTCTGTGCTAAGTGTGTGCTCTGTGCGTGTGTGTGCACTGTGTGTGTGTAGGACAGTGTATTTGTGGGTTGGCGTTTCCTGTGTGCACGTGTGTGCTCCGTGTGCGTGTGCATGCGTGCGTGTGCGCGTGTGTGCGTGAGCTCTGTGTGCCTGTGCATGTGTGTGAGCGTGCGTGTTCCCACAGGGACCCACTTCCTGCTCGCTGACCCCTCACATGGAGCCGTGCGGAACCCCTGACTCTCCCTCTGGCAGCCAAAGCCCAGCACGGGGGCTTAGCGTGAGGGACCTTTGCCGACCCTGCCTTGGTCTCACGCCAGGAGACATGAGGTGCAGAAGGGCAGCCGGGAGAACCGGAGGGGCTGTGCGGGGGTCAGCCCGAGTCACCCAGTCCTCTCTCCCCAGGACATGCTGGGCCGGCACCGGCTGCTGCTTGTCCTCACCGGGTTGCTCTCCCTGGGATCTGGTGAGTTCCGTGGAGTTGGCTCCACGCATTCTGGGGACAGTGGGCCCGCCTCATGTCCTCCTGGGCCCCCCACTCTGGTCTGCGTGAAAGTTCATAGTGCCCAAGGAGGAAACGTTCCTCCTGTCAGTAGCCTCCTGTCCACACACACCAGGAGGGGGTGTCTCTGGTGTGCCCAGGGGTCTGCTTTGCTCCCTTCAGGATGATTTGGACCCTCTCCCCCCAGGTACCAGCCTGCACACTCCCCGTCCCCGCTTATCTGGAGGGCCGCCTGGGTGGGGCAGGGTCACTCACCAGCCTCTTTGTCTCCATAGCTGCGTCCCAGGAATGCGCCAAGTACAAGGTCAGCACGTGCCGGAACTGTATCCAGTCGGGGCCTGGCTGCGCCTGGTGCCAGAAGTTGGTAAGAGCATGGTTCAGCTGCGGGGAGTTGAGCTGCCCTCTCCACTTGCTGGATGTCTCTGCTCCTCAAAAGGACATCGGGAGGGTGCTGCGGGGGGGGGGGGGGAGGCATGGGGAGCTCGGGAGAGAAACCTCCAGGAGGGGAGCAGGGGAAGGCGCCATGGTGGCCCAAGCTGCCCTGGGTAGACGGCAGCGGCAGGCGCGACCAGAGTGGGGCCCTGAGCAGCGGAGGCCAGGGACAGGCACGTGCAGCTCGGGCTGCGAGGCAGTCTCCTGAAGCAGCCAGCTCTCCTCCTGCAGGGGCTCGTCCCCTGGGGCTGACCCCACCGGCCCCCCTCCTGACCCTCCCCCGGGTCCCTGACGTCCCGACCCTCCCCAGGCCTACGGGAACACTCTACCTTCTGGAAAGGAGTCCGCAGCTCGGCAGTCCCTGCCCCCCTTCTCAGGGGCTTCAGCAACTGAGCATCAGCGGCGCCTCTCCGGGCTCAGAGCCTCCGCTGACTCCCTTCCAAGGGCCCAGCGCTCCAGTCTGAGGGCCTTTGCTTTCGAGGCAAAGGCTCGAAGCCCTGAGCCACTTCCCCAGCCCCCTCTTGCTTTGCTCTTTGGATTGGTCACTTGTCCCACCCCACCTTGCCTCCCAGCTCCCCAGAGTCAGACGTCTCCTGGTTCTTCATGACAAGTTAGGTCCCCTCCCGCATCCCCGAGGTCTCCTCTCGTCTCCTTCCCGTGTCCCTCCTCATCCTCAACTTCCCACGAGGCACCACAGCTCCAGTCTCTAGCAGTTGCCCCTCGTGGCAAGCTGCAGGGAGGGGCCTGGTGAGACCACAGCTCTTGTTGACAGGACTGTGGTCTGAGCCTGGGCTGGCCATTCTCCCGTGGGCTACGTGTTCCCTCCTGAGTCATGTGTTTGTTCACAAAGCAGTCAGGTTACTTGCTCTGTGTGAATTTTACGTTAGCTCTGCTTCTCTCCATTTTTTAAGGGACAGAGAGAGACTGGTTTGACTTAGGAGTGTAGAGGGGGATACAGCCCACTGTGGCGGGAATGCACAGCAGAGGGCATGAGCCAGAGGCGCTGAGGTCACGCCGTCAATGCAGAGCCAGAAGAGCAGGAGCACAGGCAGCAGGGCTGGGCCACCAGCCCCCAAGGCCGACCCCCGTGTCCTACCATCCTCCAGCGAGACTCCGTGTTGTGAGGTGCCACATCCTTCCCAAACATTAGCGCAAGAACGCAGATGAGCCTGTGCTGACCGCTCCCTGTTGAGCCAGAACATTCCACCCCTTGGCACCCACAGGCCACCCCATGCACACCACTACAATCCCCTTTCACAGTCCCTACAGACTACATCAGTCCCAACACAGCCCAGAAGTCCAAAGCCGAAACCGAAGGCGGTCTCTCATGACCTGTAAAATCAAAGAACAAGTTGCAGCCTGCAGTGGCACAGAGAGGGCAGTCTCATGCTAAAAGGGAGGAATGGGGCACAGCAGGAAGATGTTCCACAGCAAGACAGAACCCAGCAGGGCAACTCCGAATCCCCGAACTCCAAGTCCTGCGTGTGAGCCTGCTGTCGAAATCACCTCAGTTCCAAAGGGCTCTGTTCCCGCCCCTCTTGCCAATCGCTTGGTTTCCTAAGGACTTAAGACATAAAAAGTTGGGGCTGGAGAGCCGGCTCAGAGGTTAAGCCTCTGCCTCACAAGCAAAAAGACCTGAGCTCAGATCCAAGATTCCACATAAAACACAAGGCAGCGAAGCTGTGGCCTACACTTCTGGTCCTGGAAGGCGGAGCCTGGAAACCCCAGAGCAAAGCAAAAAGGAGGCAGAGCTATCCAGGATGATTCCTGAAGCCACCCTTGGATCTCCACAGGGACACACAGTGCCTTCTGATACACACACACACACACACACACACACACACACACACACAGCCCACCCAGAGCAGAGACACACTCAGGAGACTGTGCTTATGCCTGTCTGTGTGGTTTCAGCTCTAAGCAAGCAAACGGATCTGCAGTTAGATGAATCTGCCTTAAATGCAGCAGGCTTTGGGCCGGTGCCAGGACCCCCATCCAGAGGGCCTAAGTCAGCCCCCACCCCCAGCTGTTATCACTGAACGCAGGAGGCTCAGCTCCAAGCTCCACCCCTGCATCCCGGACATGCTCCCTCAGAAGACACTAGTTCCGGAGCCAGGTCCTGCTGAATGGGCCTGGAAGGTTCTGAAGGGCGCCTAGCCCCAAGGCAGCTCCCCGAGCGCTCTGGGGCTGTCCTTTAGGCTGGAGCTGAGGGCCTCGAGCCCTTGCTGAGGAAGAGGGTAGAGGACAGAAGAAGCACCCAGAGACCACGGCTCTGCTTTGCCGGAGACCACGGCTCTGCTTTGCACGGCGCCCTCAGGGAGGCGAGGTGGTGTGCGAGGCTGGGTTACTCCTGGACAGCCGCCTCATCTGCAGGGACATCTATGTGAAATTCTAACAGCAGGCGAGTTGGGGACAGGGCTGGGTCCTGCACTGTGCCTCCCCCTGATGCTGACCCCTTCCCCTAGAACTTCACGGGGCAAGGGGAGCCCGACTCTGTGCGCTGTGACACACGGGAGCAGCTGGAGAAGAAGGGGTGCTCCAAAGATGACATCATGAACCCCATGAGCCTTGCTGAGCCCCAGGATGACCAGCAGCGGGGCCAGAAGCAACTGTTTCCATCAAAGGTGACCCTCAAACTGCGGCCAGGTAGGTCGGCTGGGGGTCAGGCACACGGCGCATCTAGGGGCTCAGTGGGGGGGTCAGGCACACGGCGCATCTAGGGGCTCAGTGGGGGGGTCAGACAGCACATCTAGGGGCTCAGCTGGGATGGGGGGTCAGGCACACGGCGCATCTAGGGGCTCCGAGTCAACAGATGGGCATGTGTGTGGTTTGGACAGTGAGCTGGGTCAGGTGAGGAACTGTCTCAGCTCCACCTTGGCCCTTCCTCTCTCTGCTCCCACGGAGCCCCAGCCCCTGCTATCTGCACACACTGCCTAGACTTTCTTTTAGTCCGTGTTCTTCACTTTGTGTAAAAGGGAGAACAGATCATTGAGAACACACGGTGCACTTCCACTTTCAGAAGTCAAGTAAGATCTCTGGTAAGTCCTGTAGCCAAGACACCAAGTGTTTAAGCCAAGCTGCCACCCGGCGCTTGCCATGAGGCCTGGTCCCCAGGGAGCAGCTATGCGGAGTGAGTGGTGGCGGCAGCCCAAGGCCCACAGTGGACAGGTTCCGACTTTCACCAGGTCTCTCCCCTGTGAGGACGCTATGGCCGCCATGTTTGAAAGACAGGGCAGCCCCCGACCCTAAGAGGAGCCTGTAAGGTGCCAAGTCACTCCAGGAGGGGCGTGCAAGGAGCCACGGCCCCAGGAGCGGCGTGCAAGGAGCCAAGGGCAGCCTTGGAGAAACCAGCTTTCATGTGAGGATGAGGAGGACAGAGCAGAAAGGCAGTGGGCGGGTCTAGGAGGAGGTCCTGGGGCCCATATCCCTGGGGACAAGGGACAGAGCCTACCCTTGCTGCCCCGTCAGGAGACACAAGCCCCTCTGGTCTATGACCTCTGTCCAAGATCTTCAGATCAAGGGACTGGGTGTACTGACCCCTGAGTGACTGGACGTACTGACCCCTGAAGGGCCACTCAGACGTGCCGCCCTGGTCTATGACTCAGCAAGGGTACGGAGACTGGCAGTGCGGCCCCTCCCCTCAGGAGGGGAAAGAGGCTCTCTGGGCCTCCTTTGTAAAGGCTCAAATATCTTGATGGGGCGCTACCCTTGTGACCCAGCCTCCTCCACATCACGGCCTTGGCTCCTTGCGTGCCCCTCCTGGGGTAGGGGCTGCCCCGTCTTTCAGCATGGCTGCTTGCTTGCAGTGAGGGAGTCTATCTGAATTCAAACATGGCTGACGCCCTATGCTCCGCCCACAGCCACTGCCTGCCGGGGGAAGGAGAGTCCGCAGGAAGTTGGGGTACAGTGAGGGCTGGCAGCGAGCAGCCAGTGTTCCATGAGCCCCGTGAATGCCCGTCAAGCAGACTGTCCTCGCAGGTCAGGCGGCTGTGTTCAACGTGACCTTCCGGAGGGCCAAGGGTTACCCCATCGACCTGTACTACCTCATGGACCTCTCCTACTCCATGCTGGACGACCTCAACAACGTCAAGAAGCTGGGCGGAGACCTGCTGCAGGCCCTCAACGAGATCACCGAGTCAGGGCGCATCGGTGAGACCCTCAGCCCCCGCGTGCCTTGTCTCCGGTGGACCCTGCTGCCACGTCTAGACACACAGTCCCCAGGAATGGGGAGCTGGGGGCTGCAGGCCCCGCACTCATGGGTGGAGTTACCTGCATCCCCATGGAGCGGAGGCCTGAGCACTCTCCATCCCTTCTTTTATTTTACGATGGTAAAAAGGAAAAGTCCTTGGCCCAGGAGCGTGAAGGCTGGAGCGGGAATTCCATACGCCCAGTGCTCCTGTGGCAGACAGGAGCCTCCCCAGCAGCCGCCAGCCTGGAGTGCACAGAAACAACCAGCAGAGACCCTGTCTCAAAAGGTGGCCAGTGAGGAGCGACCCCGCGGCTGTCCTCCACCCTCCACGCTCAAGCCGTGGCCACATGCATCAGACGCACAAAATAGTTAGAAAGAAGTCCCAATACGTTAATTACTAAAACCACACAAGGATTGCGTGGAAACACATTGAGAAAGTAGTCACAGCCGGGGAGATGGCTCAGGGGCTAAAGTCATTGCTCACGAGCAAAAGAACCGAGTTCCTGTGCAAAAGGATCCCCGATCTCACACAGAAATCCCAGGCAGAAACGGCAGCAGCTTATAATTTCAACCTGGAAGGCAGAACCTAGGAAACCCAAAAACAAAGCAAAAAGGAGGTAGAGCAAACCAGGATGATTCCTTGGGCCTCCAGGGTCTCTGCATGCACACACGCGCACACACATGCGCACACACACGCACACACACACAAAGAAGTAGTAGTCATAGCAAGCTGCAGGATGAGGGTCTTAGTATTCAAAGTCACTAATATGTCCCCAACCTTAAGCCTCAATATGGCCAAGTGCACAGGACAGGGGAGTAGGGAGGTGCCCTTCCTGGCACTGCACCCCACAACTGCACTGTGCCTTGTTTTCTATGTGCACATTCAGACACAGCATGTGGATGCATTTGAGTATGTATATATGCTCAAGCACACCATGTACACATGTTCAGGATCACATGCCTGCATGTACTCTCATGCATCTATATATGCATGTACGTACTCGTATGCCTGGTCACATGGGTGTGCCTGCATAATCCATGCTTGTATGCACAGGATCATATGTGTATATATGTGTCTCACACATACATACCCACACTCACTCATATGCGCATCCCCATAAAAATGTCCTCACATGCACACACTTATATACACATATGCACGACCCCACATGTATGTGTTCACATGCACACACTAGTACTCTCATGTGTACATGATCCTACATATACATGGTTCACATGTGCATATGAGCCCACACATGCATGTGTTCTCGTATGCTCATTCTTACACATATACACAAAACCACGCGTGTGCTTACATCCTCACACTCTTTCTCTGGCAGGTACATGAATCTACACATATGGCCACGCTCGCATTCACATGTGTACCTAAGACCATATGTTAAGTGCTCACATATGCTCACACATGTTCATGACTCCACACGTGCTCACACACATCATGTTTACACATGAGTCCACATATGCATGTACTCACATACACACATTCATGTACACATATGCATATGACCATACATATGTGTGCTCACATGTGCAGTCATGTACACATATATACATGAACATGCTCATGTACACAGGTTCATGCTCACACATGAGCCCACATATAGAGTCACACTCATGATCATGCAGATACATGAACTTGAATACACATGTGCCCACACATATTCATACATATAAATGAGCCCACACCTGCATGTGCTCATATGCACACACTCCTGCAGGTAGATGAGCACACACATAGTTATGATCACATTCGTTAGGTGCGTGAACTCACATGCACACACATATTCATGCCCCCACATACATGAGCCTACATGCATGTGTGCTCACACATATACATACTTGTGCTCATGTAAGTGCATAAGACTATATGTAGTCACCTACACATGGCCATATATCCTCATGCGTACTCACTTGCACTTAGCCACACACGATTTTTGCACACATTCACACATGCACTTACCTGCATGTGGCCACACATACACCTGCACCACACATTCACACATGCGCTCACCTGCACGTGGCCACACACGATTGTACCACACATTCACACATACACTCAACTGCACCATATGTTCACACATGCGCTCACCTGCACCACACGTTCACACATGCGCTCACCTGCACCACACGTTCACACGTGCGCTCACCTGCACCACACGTTCACACGTGCGCTCACCTGCACTGGCCACACACACCTGCACCACACGTTCACACGTGCGCTCACCTGCACCACACGTTCACACGTGCGCTCACCTGCACCACACGTTCACACGTGCGCTCACCTGCACTGGCCACACACACCTGCACCACATGCAATGCCACAGATAGCATCTTGCTTTCTCCTTCACCCTGCGGCAAGGCTCGAACCTCAGACTCCAGCCTGGGCCTGCCTGCCACCTGCCTGCACTTCCCCGGCCTCATGCCAAGTATCCTTCAGGCTTTGGGTCCTTTGTGGACAAGACGGTGCTGCCCTTTGTCAACACACACCCCGAGAAGCTGAGGAACCCGTGCCCCAACAAGGAGAAGGCCTGCCAGCCCCCCTTTGCCTTCCGGCACGTGCTCAAGCTGACCAGCAACTCCCAGCAGTTTCAGACAGAGGTTGGCAAGCAGCTGATTTCTGGAAACTTGGATGCTCCCGAGGGCGGACTGGACGCCATGATGCAGGTCGCTGCGTGTCCGGTAAGACTGTTCTCCTTCTCGGGCCTCCTGATCCTCCCCACGGCGAGGCTCCACCCAGGACTGTGGGGTCACTTGCTCTGGTTGGTGGGTTTTCTCAGGGGCTCGGCCAACGCCTGGGCGTGTCGGCATCTGCTGACCATGCTATCCACCTGCCCAAACAGAAGAGCGAGGGGATGGCAGCCACCCCCACATTTCACTGTTGACTGTAAACCAGGCTGCTCCCGAGCTTCTGACTCCTCAAGCTGCTGCCCTCTTCCCTCCAGGTCAGCAGCACGAGGGGTCCCCAGCTTCTGCGACTCCTCCCCTCTCTGCCACAGCAGCACGAGGGGTCCCCAGCTTCTGCGACTCCTCCTTTCTCTGCCACAGCAGCACCAGGGGTCCCCAGCTTCTATGACTCCTCCCCTCTCTGCCTCAGCAGCACGAGGGGTCCCCAGCTTCTGCGTCTCCTCACCTGTCTGCCCAAGTTGGCTCTGTGATGTTTTCATAATGTCTTCCAGCGAACCACCGTGGCTTACGTCATGGACGTGCCTTCTGCGCTGTGTTGTGCATGCTGTAACCATGTATTCCTCACAGGCATCCCCCCAAGGCCTCACTCAGATTCCCCTCTCATTTGGGAGGTGTCCACACGTTTAATGAATACTTCAGCAGACTTTTCTTCAGATTCTGTCTTTGGGATCTGCTCCCAGACCTAAAGCCAGAAAAGGACTTGTCTCTTTTTAATTCAGGCTGGCTGCTCAGTTGCCATCACGTCACATGCCTGCAGAGCATGCTGGGAGTTGGGTTAGAAACTTCCTGGGCACAGACTGCATGTTCGTTCTCTCTCTCTCTCTCCCCTTCTCTCCATCTCTGTCTATATTTCTCTGTACCACTTTTCCATCTCTACCACTATCTCTCTTTATCTCTCTCCCTGTCTCCAGCTGTTTATCTTTGTCTTTCCCTGTCTCTCCATTTCTGTCTCTGTCCTTTCTCCCCATCTCATGTCTAAGTCTTCTCTCCACTTCATCTCTCTTTCCCAGTCTCCTGTCTCCACTGTCTCATTTCTTTCTATCTCCCCGTCTCTGTCTCCATCTCTTTCCCTCCCCTCTGTCTCTGTCTCCATCTCTCTTTCTCTGTCTCTGTCTCCATCTCTTTCTCTCCCCTCTGTCTGTCTTTCCTAAAGAGAGACAAAGCTGCGTCTCTTCAAGTCTTCTGTCTCTCAGCCTGTCTGTCTCTGTCCCATTTCTGTCATTCTCAATCCTCCACCCACTGGGAAACCAGGAATTGGGGGGGTAAAGAACCACCCATGGGCTGCCCCACACTCAGGGGCCCAGCAGGGACCTGAGGTCCCCTGGCCACCCTCTTCCAGGAGGAAATCGGCTGGGGCAACGTCACTCGGCTCCTGGTGTTTGCCACAGACGACGGCTTCCACTTCGCGGGCGATGGGAAGCTGGGCGCCATCCTGACCCCCAACGACGGCCACTGCCACCTGGAGGACAACATGTACAAGAGAAGCAACGAGTTTGTGAGTGTCGGGGGGCTGGGGAGGGGCCTAGAGTCCTGTGGCCACCAGGCAAGAGCAGGACCCCGCGCAAAGGCATCGCTGTGCTCTCAGTGGCCTTCCCACAGCCACGTGGCACCTGGAAGGCTCCCGGCCCCATCCCAGGAGTCACAGCCTCCCCGCCCACCACACTGCCCTCCTGCGCGTCTGCCCTGTCTGCAGATGCCCTGCCTGCAGCGACCACACCAGAGCTTGGGTGCCCGCTCCTGGGCACACGCTTGCTATTCCAAAGGTGGCACCGAGGGCATCCTGACACAGTCGTCCTCCTCGTATCCTCTCTCCTGGGCACTGCCTGACAGGACTATCCGTCAGTGGGGCAGCTGGCGCACAAACTGGCGGAGAGCAACATCCAGCCCATCTTCGCGGTGACCAAGAAGATGGTGAAAACCTACGAGGTGAGCAGAGCCTTGGGCAACCTGGGCGCTGCCACTGCAGCAGCAGGGACGCAGACGGTAGAGATGCTGACGGCAAGGACGCAGACGGCTGGGATGCAGACGGCAGGGACGCAGACGGCAGGGACGCAGCATCAGGGATGCAGCAGCAGGGATGCAGCAGCAGGGACGCAGACGGCAGAGATGCTGATGGCAGGGACGCAGATGATGCAGACGGCAGGGACGCAGATGATGCAGACGGCAGGGACGCAGATGATGCAGATGGCAGGGATGCAGCATCAGGGATGCAGACGGCAGGGACGCAGCATCAGAGATGCAGACGGCAGGGACGCAGATGATGCAGACGGCAGGGACGCAGCAGCAGGGACGCAGACAGCGCTCCACGGTGCTGCTCCACTCTAGGCGCAGGGCGCCGAGCGAGTGGGTGGGTCACGGGGGGGGGGGGCAGGCCGAAGGGATGGTAGCCTGGTCAGCAACCACAGCCTTCTGGGTGTGACCGTCACAAGGAGGAAGCAGAGGCAGCCTGCAGCCCACCACTGCCGCAGGGAGTCAGGAAGGACTTTCCCTCCTTGAAGTTCCGCAACTGCACTTCTTGTTTTCCTTGGAGCAAACACCCAGCCTCTTCCCTCGAGGCTCTGGATGCCTGTAGGAAGTGTGCTGATCTTGGGTGGTCAGTGGGCAGAGCCCAGTTGAATCGTTGGCATCCGGTGGTGTGAGCCCCAGGATGGGGCCTCGGCTCTGCCCGCTGTGGATACCTTCTTCTCCCCTGTCCTGGCTGGGGACAAGCTTCCCATAAACAGTCAAAAGCAAGCCGATCAGAGCCTTGGCTTAGGGCTGCCCATCCCCAGGCGGGACACGCCCATCCCCGGGCGGGACACGCCCATCTTCAGTCAGGACACGCCCTTCCCCGGGCGGGACGCGCCCTTCACAGCCTCTGTTGTGGGTGAGGACAGTGCAGGTAGAGTCGGGCCTGAAGCGTCCAGGCCCGGGGCCCCCAGAGCTCAGCTCTACCTTCTGGCTGGAGACCCGGGCCTTACGAGGAGGACCTGTGGTCCTGGGGCCCTAGCACCCTGTGTCCATGGCAGGGGTTGCGTCTGTTCACTCATCCGATGGTGCGGCAGAGCCTGCGGAGGCCGAGTGAACTGATGGCATTTCTGACGGTTGGGGCCTCTCTCCACGCTGCCCGGCGCATGCTCTGTGTTTCTCCTGCCAGGGGCAGCTTAAGGGAACAGGGTTTATTCTTGCTTATGATTCCTGGTTATAGTTCTCAGTTCAGCTGACGGAGAGCACGTACAAACACCGGGGCTGCGGGAACTGGCCACATCATCACCACGTAATAGCTGAGAGATGGACAGTCCTTCCTTGCCTTGCCAGGCCAGCATGTCTGAGGAGTGCTTCTCCCTCCCGCCTTGCTCTCTGTCTGGGAGCTGGAGTTCCTAGGAGGAGGTTCCTAGATGCAGACTTCCCAGACCTGTCCCATCCCAGCCCTACTCACTTTTTGAGACAGGACTGTCTGCATAGTCCAGGAAAGTCCCGAACTTGGGCTCCTCCTGCCTCAGCCATGTCATTGACACAAGAGTCCTGGGCGGAGGGGCTCCTGGGAGCTCTTGGGGGCTCCTGGGGACTCCTGGGGGCTCCCCGGGACTTCTTGGGGCTTCTGAGAGCTCGTGGCTTCCCAGAATCTGGTTGCCAGCAGCCGTGCTGCTACCAGTCTCAGGACTCGGTGAAGTAGAAGGCACTGAACATGCTCTGAGCCATCTCACCGGTGACCAAGACCCTGGGTGTGGTGACCCAGTGGATGTGAAGGGGCCCCAGCTCCTGGTGCCAACCTCGTTTCTCACCCTCACAGAAACTCACCGAGATCATCCCTAAGTCGGCGGTGGGGGAGCTGTCCGAGGACTCCAGCAATGTGGTACACCTCATCAAGGATGCCTACAAAGTGAGTCTCAGGAGAGCAAGGCTGGGCTGGACCCCAGGGTGTTGGGATTGCTTCTAGGACCCCCCTACCTCTGGACAGACACAGGAGGGAGAAACAAGGTGGGCAACAGGCTCTCAGGGATTTGCCCAAGTGGGCACACGCACCAGCCACAGGGGCACATGTGCCACTTCTTGTTGGCATGGCATGGACTGTCCCACCCAGGGGACTCCCTGAAATGTGAGAGCTGGGCCCTCCTCACCTGTGCTCTCCCATGCCAGCTGCCATGAACGGATGAGGGGTAGATTGTTGGAGAAGGGCAGAGGCCCCCTCAGGGTGGGGAAGACTCCAGAAATCATCACAGTGAACTTGGAAGCATTTTTGGGGTGAAGTATTTCTTGCATGCCAACCCCCATTCTACCCCAGGCAAGCCCTGCATGACCTTCATCCCTTATCCTCCTCCCTGCTATGCGGCCTGTCCAGCTTCATCCAGGTTTGCTCTCACAGGGCCCATGGTGCCTGGTACCACCAGAGCCTGGGCACACCATGCACCTGGCACTCAGGGCTTAGGTGCCATCAACTCTCAACTCGATATGCAAATCTATCCCTGGTGGAGGCATCCTGCATGCCTGTGGCCAGAGACCCTGGAGGCGGCAGAGCATGGCCTCTGCAAAGCTCTCAATCCTCACGGTCCCTGAAGTCCCAGGGCGGGGTACTGATTACTCCCATGAGCCTCGAAAGCCCCAAGCCAGCTCCTAGGCCCACCCAGCTCTGGCATGTCAGCTCTGTCTTTGCAGAGATGACCCGATGACATCATTGCTGCCCAGCATGCCCTCTTTCCTTCCCTCTGTCTGCCATCCCTCTCATCACCCTAACAATCTACAGCTCCCCCTCTGCTAACCCTTGGGGGTCAACAGTGTGGGAACAGTCCTCAGGGCACTCCCGTCCTGTCCACATGGGTCTCCTGCAGGCGACCTATCTCTGGCCAGGCAACAGTGGGCGGCATCTTCACCTGATGTGGGGAAGGAGCAGGAGAAGGGAGATGCGCCCGTCTGGGGGCAGGGGCAGTGGGCGCCTCTCCCCTGAGTGTGTCCACTCTCTGCCTGCAGAAACTCTCCTCCAGAGTGTTCCTGGACCATACCATCCTCCCCGACACCCTGAAAATCACCTACGACTCCTTCTGCAGTAACGGAATGTCACGCATGGGCGAATCCCGAGGGGACTGTGACGGCGTACAGATCAACGTCCCGGTGAGCCTGGCCTGGGGTTACCCTGCCGGCGTGCCAGAGGGCCAGCTAGGTACCCCAGAGACAGCTGGGAGGAAGAGAAGCTCAAGTGCAAGAGAGGAAGCAGTGGGTAGCCAGCAGCCAGGTCTTTAAGTACCTATGACCAGGCCCGAGGCTGTGCCAGGGAAAGGATGCAGGCAGGGCACCTGCGTCCAGCTGCAGGAAAGGATACAGGCACCTGCGTCCAGCTGCAGGAAAGGATGCAGGCACCTGCGTCCAGCTGCAGGAAAGGATGCAGGCGGGGCACCTGCTGTCCAGCTGCAGGAAAGGATGCAGGCGGGCACCTGCGTCCAGCTGCAGGAAAGGATGCAGGCGGGGCACTTGCGTCCAGCTGCAGGAAAGGATGCAGGCGGGGCACCTGCGTCCAGCTGCAGGAAAGGATGCAGGCGGGGCACTTGCTCTCTAGTTGGAGGTCCTAGGTCAGCACAACAGAATAACCCCACATCTCTGCAGTGCCCTGGGTAGACGACCAACTGTGTGGTGGCAACACCCCCCTGGGGGCAACTTCTCAATGCACAGAGCTGAGCTAACTAGATCTGATTGAGACAGGACAGATTCTTCTGATTCTTGTTTCTTTTGTTTTAGTTTTTGGTTTGGCTTTTTTTCATTTCTCAGTTTTCTTCTACATTCCTTTTTCTTTTTTGCTTTGGAGACAGGGCCTTCTATGTATCCCGGCCTGGCCTGAAATCCACCGTGTAGCCCAGGCTGTCTGAGCGGACCTGTTCCATCAGGCCCTGTTGCAATTATTTTAAATTCTCCTAGTTTGAGTGACAAAAAGTAAAGACTTTGCTTCCCCTTCTTCCCTCCCCCACGATCTGAATCCCAGCAGGGCCTGGGTGCTGAGCACTGGAACTGGCTGCTGGGTGCTGGGTACTGGGTGCTGAGCACTGGAGCTGGCTGCTGGGTGCTGGGTACTGGGTTCTGGGCACTGGAGCTGGGCCCTGGGTGCTGGGTACTGGGTTCTGGGCACTGGAGCTGGGCCCTGGGTTCTGGCCGCTGGGCCCTGAGTGCTGGGTACTGGGTGCTGGGTCCTCGGTTCTGGGCACTGGAGCTGGGCCCTGGGTGCTGGGCACTGGAGCTGGGCCCTGGGTGCTGGGCACTGGAGCTGGCCGCTGAGTGCTGTGTACTGGGTGCTGGGCCCTGGGTGCTGGCCCCTGGGTGCTGGGCCCTGGGTGCTGGGCAGGTTCCCCGGCTCCTCTACAGCTAGATCCCATCCTCCCCTCTGCCCCAGGGAGGCTGTGGATCCTTTCCCCACATGCCGAGCTGCTTCCTTACAGGCTCCGAGAGGCCAGGCCTGGTCACCCCGGCCCCCCTGAGCCCTGCCCTTCCCTACAGATCACCTTCCAGGTGAAGGTCACGGCCGCGGAGTGCATCCAGGAGCAGTCCTTTGTCATCCGGGCTCTGGGCTTCACCGACACGGTGACCGTGCGGGTCCTGCCCCAGTGCGAGTGCCAGTGCCGGGACCAGACACAGCAGCGTGGCCTCTGCAGAGACCAGGGTGTTGTAGAGTGCGGAGTCTGCAGGTGAGCAGGTGGCACCCAGCGCCCACTGTCCCCTACCATGGGCAGGTGCGTGTGCACGTGGAGGCTCGGGTGCCCGTGGCACCCAGCCCCGCCCTCGACCAGACAGGTGCTGCAGATGAGGAAGACGTGGGCCATCCCTGTATCCGTGACCGTCTGGCTGCCCCGGCGGCCTGCTGGCCACCCCATGGCCATGCACACAGAGGCGGTCCAGGATGGTCAGGGGCTCTGCCTCGGGGAGAACAAAGGATGCAGGGTGCCTGGCAGCTGGGTCCCAGCCCCTGCCTGACCATGCCATGCCTGCCGTGCCACTGCTGGGTCCTGTCTAGATAGAGGGAGGACGGGGTGCTCCAGCACCCACAGAGCACTTGGGTCTTGTGACCTTCAGTCCTTGCTGATGCTTCATGGCAGTGACAGTGAAGACCCCAACCTGCTAGCCGGGATCAGGGCCGAGCCCTGCCCAGGAAGGCACCCAGCAGAACCCCTCGCCCCACACACCCATCACCTCCTGTCAACATCTGCAAGATGGAGCGCTGAGGCCAGAGAGCCCCGAAGCAGAACAAGATGCACCTTCAGGAGCCCCCAGGCACTGGCTCACTGTGTATGGGAGGCGGCGCTTGCCCTCTGCGCCCCGCCCATCACCTTGTCAGGCTGCGTGCTCGGAACTGGACAGCTGTCCTTGCTAATTGTTCCCTGGCCCTACCTGTAACCAGAAGCTCAGAGCCAAACATGCCCGACCAGAACCACGAGGCTGATCTTAAGGGAAGCTGTTCCGCTCGCACGGGCAGCCCCTCTTCCGAATGCCCCCCAGTTGTCTCTTCCCTGTGGCAATCTGTGTCCCCTGCCCTTCACACCTGTCCTGCTTCCATCTACCATCCACACCTCTTCCTATTCTGCAATGATGGTGGTCTCTCAGGCTGCCCCTGGCATAGCGACATCCGGCTCTTGTCCTGGGTATACGGTCCTGTGTTGGCCTCCTTGCAGAGCCAAGCCGATTAAATCAGCCAGGATCGCTCTGCCAGGAGACAGGATGCTGCTGGACATGGCACAGTCCTAAGCCACTCGCCATGCCCCCACATTCCCCTGCCAAGCTAGTTCTGTGGACGCAGCAAGTCCCTACCAGCAGGCGTGGTCACGTGGAGCAAGCCATCAGCAAGATTCTCAGGCAGGTCCCAAGTGAGCCTGATGGAAGTGTCACGCTCACCGCACAAAATTACCTGGGTGCCCTCAAGGGCATCCTTGCCCAGTTCATGATACGGACTCAGGAAACACTTAGAAGAACCGATGCAGTATGACTAGCTGGAGTTTGGGTGAGGGGCGGGGCCAGAGGTGGAGGGTCCGAGTGAGGGGCGGGGCCAGAAGTGGGAGGGCCTGAGTGAGGGGTGGGGCCAGAAGTGGGAGGGCCTGAGTGAGGGGTGGGGCCAGAAGTGGGAGGACCTGAGTGAGGGGCGGGGCCAGAAGTGGGAGGGCCTGAGTGAGGGGCGGGGCCAGAAGTGGGAGGGCCTGAGTGAGGGGCGGGGCCAGAACTGGGAGGGTCCTGGTGAGGGGCGGGGCCGGAGGTGGAGGGTCTGAATGAGGGGCGGGGCCGGAGGTGGAGGGTCTGAGTGAGGGGCGGGGCCGGAGGGGGAGGGTGCGGGTGAGGGGCGGGGCTGGAGGTGGGAGGGTCTGAGTGAGGGGCGGGGCCAGAAGTGGGAGGGTCTGAGTGAGGGGCGGGGCCGGGGTGGAGCCATCAGGCCCAGGGAGGGTCTGCGCACAGCCCTGCTCGTTCCCCAGGTGTGAACCCGGCTACATTGGGAAAAACTGTGAGTGCCAGACGCAGGGCCGGAGCAGCCAGGAGCTGGAGGGCAGCTGCCGGAAGGACAACAGCTCCCTGGTGTGCTCCGGGCTGGGGGACTGCATCTGCGGGCAGTGCGTGTGCCACGCCAGCGACGTCCCCAACAAGGTGATCTTCGGGCGCTACTGCGAGTGCGACAACGTCAACTGCGAGCGCTACGACGGCCAAGTCTGCGGCGGCCCGAGTGAGTGGAGCAGTCCGGACTGAGCAGGCTACGGTGGGCCCGTCCCCGCCTGTCCCACCGAGGAAGCACGAGGGGCGCCCTGGGCAGCGCAGGGGCACAGATGATGGGCATCTCGCTCAGCCGCGCAGCGGCAGCAGGGCCTGGGCGACCCTGATCGCCCGTCTCTGTGTGTGTGAGGGTCGCGTGCCGTCCACCCGTCTCTATGTGAGGGTCCAGTGCTGCCCACCCCTCTCTGTCTGTGAGGGTCCAGTGCTGCTCTGGGTGGGGTCCATGGAGAGACCCTCGTGCCCTGACTAGGTACCACTTACCTTGCCATGGCCTGGCTTGGCTGGGAGTTGTTGCTGGGTAAGGGGGTGCGAAGGCTCTCCAGTCCCTGTGTCCTGCCCTGACATGGGGCTCTGAGACTCTGTGGGGAGGGACAGGTGGAGGCAGGCAGTGGAGAGGCTGCAGGCCCCCCAACCTCCCCACTCCCCCACCCCCGTGAGCAGCCATGCGGGGGCTTCCTGGGGGCCCGGCCAGCAGGAAGTGGGTGGTGGTGACCCAGCCACGCGGGGGCTTCCTGGGGGCCGGGTCAGGTGGGGAGGTGAGATGTGGTGACCCCAGCTGTTTTCCAGAGCGGGGCGAGTGCTTCTGCGGTCAGTGCAATTGCCTGGAGGAATTTGACGGCTCGGCCTGCCAGTGCCGGAGGTCCACCGCAGGCTGCCTGAACTCTCGGCAGGTGGAGTGCAGCGGCCGCGGCCGGTGCAGCTGCAACAAGTGTGTGTGTGAGAACGGCTACCAGCCGCCCCTGTGCGAGGAGTGCCCCGGCTGCCCGTCGCCCTGTGGCCATCTCATGTGAGTCCTGCTGCCTCACCCCCCGCAGACCGTCAGCTGAGCCCTGTGAGCCCCTGGGGAGCACACGCACCCGGGGCCTCAGCAGGGCCCTCCTCCTTCCTTTGCGCATCTGGGGGAGGCTGCCTTCAAGGGGTGTCTAGTCCTGTGTCTCCTTCAGCCCTGACTTCCCCACCACTGGCTTGCCCTCCACCACTCCCCTGGGAGCATAGCCTGAATCCCTCCTCACTCACACTTCTGCACGAAGCCCTGAGAGTACCCAGGTCTCTGCCTTGGGTACCACCCAGTGTAGAGGGGCCCACGCTCTGCATACACCCTGACATGCCCGTGCATCCAGAATCATGCAGCCTTGCACATCCCTGCATCTAAAACGCTTGGGACCCTGGCACTTCACACTGCATGCCCCGACACCACCTCAACTCCTGCTGCACTCCACTCTTCTGCAGCTCCTGTGCAGAGTGCCAGAAGTTCGCAAAGGGCCCCTTCGAGAAGAACTGCAGTGTGGCTTGTACAAATGCAACGCTGCAGAACTCGCCCTTCAGGGGCAAGACCTGCAAGGAGCGGGACTCCGAGGGCTGCTGGATGACCTACACCGTGCGGCAGTGGGACTGGGAGGACACCTACCACATCTACGTGGAAGACACCCGAGGTGAGGCTGGGCGGGGGTGAGGCTGGGTCCAGGTGAGTGCAACAGTTACTCCTCACTGTTGCTGTGAGAGCATCCAGCGTCAAGGAACTTGAGGGAGAAAGGGAGGTGTATTCAGCTCACGGTTCCAGAGGGGAGATACAGTCTCCCGTGGAGGATGCGGCATGGCTGGCGGCGGAGGCTGGAGGCGGCTGAGTGACAGCACACATCCTGGGCTTTCTCTTCTCTTCTGTGGCTCCTGTCATCTGGCCGGCTACTGGGAGGCTCCAGTCAGATCCAGGGCTGCTCCTTGTATCGTGAACGTATTGATCTGGATCATCGCTTCAGGTGGTCTCAGCTGGTCGTGGTTAGTGCTGGTGTGTCGCGTTGACACCAGCATCAACTACCACAGTGAGACTCTATGGTGCCAGGTGTGGTGCAGGTGGACATGTTATATGATCCCAACCATGGGGACTCTGTGGACAGGATGGGGCTGTCTTCTGCAGGCCTGGCAGCAGGGTAAGCTGGCCAGGGCACCCAGGCAGGACAGCGTGCCGACCAGCTGACCACAGGGCACCCAGGCAGGACAGCGTGCCGACAAGCTAACCAGCGCCTTTCCTTTGCTCCAGTTCCTCTCCCTGCCCTGGGAGACGGTGGCGGGCAGCTCCGATGTGCACTGGAGTGCCACGCTTAGGGAGTGTCCTGCGGGTTGCATCAGAATCCCCTGTGTAGAGTCTCAGAGAAGCAGGGCTACGCAGACTGTCCCCAGCGCCATTCACTGCCCACTTGGCTCAGAGAAGCAGGGCTATGCAGACTGTCCCCAGCACTATTTACTGTCCACTTGGCTGAGAGAAGCAGGGCTACGCACCCTGTCCCCAGCGCCATTCACTGTCCACTTGGCTGGCTCAGAGAAACAGGGGTACGCACCCTGTCCCCCGGTCCCATTTATTGCCCACTTGGCGCCGGCCACTGTCAGGCCCTGTCCACTTGGAGATCGTGACCTAATCTCGGAGCTCACATTCCCAGAGGAGGGACTGGGCCTCGCTGCAAACAAGGGCACCTGACAGAAGTCAGAGTGAGGGGCCTGGGTCAGAAGCTGTCCTGGAAGGGGGGAGGATGAGATCCCTGGGGAAAGTAGACGAGGATCAGAGGTGAGGGCAGGCAGCAGCAGGCTCAGCAAGACCACTCCCAGTTTGTATATTTTTTAATTATTTTATTTATTCAATTGTGTGTATGCGTGTGTGTATGCGCGTGTGTGCGTATGTATGTGTGTGTAGAACCACGGGCGAATTGGGGAACCACCATGGGCGCCTCCACCTCCTCCTTGTTTACTCTGCCCCGGGATTCACAGGCTCCGCCCTACCAGGACCAGAAGCACAGGCCGCCCCGCTTCTGCCCGGTGTCTATACGTGGGGTCTGGGATCCGAACTCAGGACCTTCTGCCTACAAGGCAGAGGCTTAACCCTTGAGCCTCTCCAGCCCCCCAGTTTGTATTTTTAGAAGCACACTTGGCAGGTATTGAGGTGGGTGTTTCCTGCTGGAAGCCTAGGCGCGGTCCCATCAGGATGGTGAGGGTGTGGTCCTACCTGAGGGACAGACACGTCCCAGGGGTCAGTGCAGGGAGCCTGACCTGATGGACACGGTCCTGTGCGTCCCAGGTGACCAGAGACCTATCAGGGCCCATGGTGGCCATGGTCGTCCCAGGGTGGGGGCGCACACTGACATTCTGAGAGCTGCTGCTTGGCCCAGGACCTGTGGTGTGCGGGTGGGCTGGGCGGCGTCTGAGGGGAGCCTCCTTGGCATGGCGCAGTGAGTGGAGCAGAACGAAGAGAAACAAGATTAGAGTCAGCGCCTCCAGATCCACAGGGGGTGCCTTCAGGCGCCCAGCCCTGGGGACGACCTGTGAAGACCTCCAGACCCTCCCAGCGTGGACGGAGGGCATGGCGAAGGGCATGGCGGAGGGCATGGCAGAGCGGCCGCCCGCGGGGAGGGCACGAGGAGGGCGTGGCAGAGCGGCTGCCCGTGAGGAGGGCATGAGGAGGGCATGGCAGAGCGGCCGCCCGCGGGGAGGGCATGAGGAGGGCATGGCAGAGCGGCCGCCCGTGGGGAGGGCACGAGGAGGGCAGGGCAGAGGGGTCGCCCGCGGGGAGGGCATGAAGAGGGCAGGGCAGAGGGGTCGCCCGCGGGGAGGGCATGAGGAGGGCATGGCAGAGGGGTTGCCCGCGGGGAGGGCATGAGGAGGACATGAGGAGGGCATGAGGAGGGCATGAGGAGGGCATGAGGAGGGCAGGGCAGAGCGGCCGCCCGCCGAGAGGGTCCCTGACCATCTGCGGCTTGTGCTTCCCCCTCAGAGTGTGTGGAGGGCCCCAACGTGGCAGCCATCGTAGGGGGCACTGTGGTGGGCGTCGTGCTGATTGGTGTGCTCCTCCTGGTCATCTGGAAGGCGCTGACCCACCTGAGCGACCTTAGGGAGTACAGAAGGTTCGAGAAGGAAAAGCTCAAGTCCCAGTGGAACAACGTAAGTTCGATGCCTGGGATTGTGGGTGCACAGGCCTCCTCTGTGACCCCTCACCGTGGGACAAGGCTGTCCCTGAAGGCACCCCCTCCCCACTGCACCCCCACACCAGGGAGGTCAGCCTCTGGATGGTGCTGAATGTTTCCAGACTCCGCCCTGGGTCGCCCCGCCCCCTTCTGGGTCGCCCCGCCCCTTCTGGGTCGCCCCGCCCCCTTCTGGGTCGCCCCGCCCCCTTCTGGGTCGCCCCGCCCCCTTCTGGCTTGCTCCTCCAAGTGCCTGTTAGGTCCTTCCTGGATTTTCCCAGTGTTCTCCCTTCACCAACAAGGCCACGTCTGGTTACTCCCCAGGACAACCCCCTCTTCAAGAGTGCCACCACCACAGTCATGAACCCCAAGTTTGCTGAAAGCTAGAGCACCGTGGGGACAAGGTGTCAGGATCAACCAGACAAGCACCCAAACGCCTCTTCCTCCCTGAGACGCCAGCGCCGGCACAGCTCACCGCAGGACCCCAATGAACCCAGCCTCTGACCGCAGCTCTGCCTGGAGCCTTGGGCAGGTCCCAGGACTTTCCACCCAAGTCTTCCTGCTCCGGGGAAACATAAAATAATATAAACATAGGTTTATTTATATTTAAACTTATCAGGGTATAAAACCACACCCCATTAATTATACTGTTCATGACCGTGTATATTAAAAAATAAATTCCTGCAGCCCTTCTGGAAGCTAGGCTCTTGGGGCCCCCCGGGAAGGCGGCGGAGATTCCCGGGCTGTGTTCACAGCCCGAGAGCTCAAATGGGCTGTGGGTGATGGTGTGAGTCTCTCTTGTCCATGGGCCTGTGTGCCCGGCGCCCTCCCAGCCTCAGGCCTCAATCCTGTGCAGGCTCCTAGCGAAAGTGGCAGAAACAGCATCTCCTCCTAGCTGCCGGCAGCCTGCCAGGGCCAGGCGAAGGAGGGTGGGTGTTTTGGGGGAACTTGGGAATCACTGCTGCTCCGAATGAGCCCATGTGATGAGCGCATGTCTGCGTGCAGTGTTGGGGCCCTGGGAGTAACCCAGTGTATCGGTTGGTTCTCTGAAAATGTTAACTTTGCCTCCTAGTTCCAGAGATCCACACCATGGTTGCTTGGCTCCACCCACGTGGGCAGAGCTCAGCTTAGGAAGGAGTGGGGAGGCTGCTCACTTCAGGGCAGACAGGAAGCAGAGATAGGAAAGCTCAATGAACAGATAGGAAGACAGGCCCACCCAGATGGGTCCTCTCACTGAGACCTCTCCGAAGTTCCCAGACCCCAAAAATAGTGCCACCAAAACCAAGCCGCCAACAGGTAAGCCTTTCTGGAGGACGCTCTATTTCCAAATCAGGGCCCAGGCAGAGCCGCTGCCTGCAAAGCACAGCAAACCCTCCCCAGCCCCAGATCACCGGCTCCTTAATCTCCAGCCTGGAGAGCTGCGAGCCAGGAATTTCTACTGCTTACAAATTGCCCAGTCCTGGGGCTGGAGAGGTGGCTCAGGGGTTAAGCCTCCGCCTTGCAGGCGGAAGGTCCTGAGTTCGGATCCCAGATCCCACGTATAGACACCAGGCGGAAGCGGGGGCGGCCTGCGCTTCTGGTCCTGGTAGGGCGGAGCCTGTGAATCCCGGGGCAGAAGGAGGAGGAGGCGTCCATGGTGGTTCGTGAATTCGTCCGTGGTTCTACACACACACAGACACACAGACACACACACAGACGCGCGCGCACATACACACGCATATGCATAGTTGAATAAATAATAATAAAAAAAAAATATTTTACAAATTGCCCAGTCCTGGGGCTGCAGAGGTGGCTCAGAGGTTAAGACTCTGCCTCGCAAGCAGAAGGTCCTGAGTTCAACTCCCAAGTCCATGTAAAAATGCCAGGTGGAAAATGACAGCACCCTGTGCTTCTGATCTTGGTGGGCAGAGCTTGGGATAATCCCAGAGCAAAGCAAAAAGAAGAAGCAATCCAGGATGATTCCTGAAGTTACCATTTATCCTCTGCAAGGACACACAATGCTCTCTGATACACAGGGACATAAAATAAATTAATTAATTTTTAAAAATTGCCTTGTGTCAGTGTGTTCCCAGTTCTGTGGGAACAGACTGAGAGGTGATTGTTATTCATATTCCCAAACAGTCACCAAGGTCAACTTTTTTTCTATGTGGAGGTGTAGGTGCGTGTGTATGTGTATATGCATAGTGTGTGTGTACAAGAGGGCACCTGAGTATGTGTGCCTGTGAAAACCCAAGGATGACTTTGGACTTCACCCTGGATTGTTCTGTCTCCTTATTGCTTTGCCCTGGGATTTCCCAGGCTCCGCCTAACAAGGCCAGAAGTGCAGGCTGCCGCCCTTTCTGAATGGCATGTTCTTGTGGGAGCTGAACTCATATCCTTTTGCTTTCGAGGCAAAGGCTTTAACCCCTGAGCCATGTTCCTGGTCCCAAGATCAACTTTTAACTCATTAACAGGGCTGTGTCTTTCCACATCTAGGAAAAGAATTGGCTTTTGTCTTATTCATCTGAAACATTAAAAATAAATCCAACAGAACCATTTTCAGACCAAGCTGCTTTGAGAGTCATGTCAGCTACCGTCCTGTGAAAGTTTTTGGCTCTGCATGTGACCAGGCCCCACCGTGCCCTTCCAGTGAGCCGGCCAAACTCCATAACAGAAATCCCACTCCCTGACTCTCCCTTCACCTCTGTGCAGGTAGCACGTCTTCCCCAGCCGGCGCTCTCCTTCCTCTGACGTTCCCATAGCCCCTCTCAGCCCCTTCCCAGAGCACTGTGGTCTGCAGAGACCGCACCCATGGTCACCTTTCACCCAGTGCCCTGCTGCGGGCTCCATCCCTACAGCTCCAGGCCCCACATCATGGTTCCGCTCAACCCCGAAGGCCCCGCCACACCCCCTTCCAACAGAGGGCTGTCTGCTTCGCTTTCCTGTTGCATAGGTGCGGTGCCCACGTGATCGAAGCCACCTGACTGCTGTGTCACCTGGCGCTGTGTGTGACTAGCCGTCTATTGGCTTTATTTACAATTTGTTTTTATGCCAAATGCTGGGCTCAAACTTGGAGCCTGGTGCACACGACTGGTTCTGAGCCAACGTCCGTTTGTCTGTTTCATTCCTTTCCTCCAGGCCTCAAAACCAACATGACTCACTCTGTCCCAGGACACTGAGACACCCCCCACTCTTCTGGGACCGTGCTCCTAGCCCTGCAGTCCCCACCATGGCTTAAGTGGCCAGCTGGAGCATGAAGGACAATGGATGGAGCCAGGGAGAGAAGTGTGATCCAAGTGTGGCCCCCGGCCCACGTCCAGCTCCATTGGCTGTGTGCGGGGTCCCGTGACCAGCACTCTTACTTTGCAATCCCGAAAGGCATCAGAGGGGGATCAGCAAGAATCAGGCTGGGTCAAGAGGGGATCTTGGAAAAGCTAAAAACCAAGTCAAGTTTGTTATGGAACCTGATCTCCTATATATCATGAAACAGGGGTGACGTCTGCACACTGCACAGAGCCATGACGTCATAGTGGCAGACGAACTACACGTGCAAAGTCCACAACAGGTGGGACCACCACCAACAACACAGCCCTGCCAATCCTTAGACATGTTAATAGGCCCTGATGCCCCCATTCCAGGTGGGGAAAGAACAGGCTGCTGATAGGTCAGGAACATGGTGATATGATCACAATGACAAAACTCCATGCCCTTTAGGTGTGCTAATCAATGTCTAGATGGTTTCTAAAGAACGAGAAGAAATATGTAAAAAACACCACTGTCCTTGATCCCAATTCCAGATAGGAAAAGATCCATTCCTGCCCCTTGTGGGAAAGTCAACAGGAGTCAGCCTACGACTATGCTGGCATAGACTGGCATAGGCTGGCATAGGCACAGAATTATGCTGGCATAGGAGGCACACTGCAACTGAGACTGCGTTCCCTACAGCTGTGCTTGAACATGCAATCGCCTTCCATCTTGTCAAAAGCCGAGCGCAGGGATCGCTGAGCGCTGTCCCCGACGGAGGCTGGCCGCCCGTCAGCCATGGGACACGATAGACTTTTCTGAATCCCTGAGTCTGGGAGACTAACATCGCTGAGCTCACGAAACAACATCTGCCCGCCGCCCCATCTCCACATTTCAGAGATGGTTCTTTATTCTTGCTAAATCCCACCATGGAAAACGGGCTTTGTCTTAGGGCACTGCCCCTCCCCCCTTGCTCAGAGCCTTGTGTACCTCAGGGGTCTGCCCACCTGTCCCCCAGACCCAGGCACAAGCCAGGCGCCAGAGTCCCTGTCCCTCAAGCTGGCTTTGCCCTCTTGACAAGCAGCGCCTGGTGACTGAGGACCCAGGAGGGATCGCTGCGCTTCTTACACTGCTGTCTGATGTAACTAACCCCTGAATGTGCCCACCGTGAAGACAGAAGCCGCTGCACAGACAGGACGGACACCATGTGACGATACCCACCGTAGGACGCAAGGGTGCTCAATGCGGGATGTGGTCCTGCAGGTCGAAGAACTGCTAGGTGCGGCCTGGCCTCCTGGCTCTGGTGTGGGTTGCCACCCTGCCTACTCTGATGCCACCACAACTATGTCTGCTGAGCTCTTTCATCGTCTTCCTGGAAAAACACACCTTCTGCCTGATTCCAAACCCTCCTTCTGACCAGCTCATGCCTGCCATTCCTAGGAGCCCCAAGGTCTTGATAACAGAAGTGTCTGTGAATCTCAGCCGTTGTAGCAGTTTGCCTGCATGGTTGCTGATAAAATCACCATAAAACTGCTTAAGAGAAGAAGGGGTTTATTTTCTCTGGGCCAAGTATACACAAGGATGCCAACTTCCTCAACCTCTGTATTTTATTCACCTGTTTACATCCACCAGGGGCTGGTTCCCCATCAACTAGACAATTTCCTGCAGGTTTGCTCTGAGCTTAAATCAACTACCAACTATCTTTAAATGTGCCCAGAGCTTGAACCCTCAACCATCAAGTTGACATCTGTACCTAAGTGTGACAGACATATTGTTACATCAGGTGACATCCTCCCTCTTTTAAATTTAGAGTTCTGTGTGGCCGAAACAGGAACTTTGGGCTATGTTTAAAACATATACACACACTCACACACACACACACAAAAAAAAAAAAAACCAAAAAATTTCTACATCATTGAATTGTCCCAAAACTCGTTTGTATTTTTTTTACCTTTTATTTTTTGAGAGGGAGATGGACAGAGAGGAAAGAAGTAGAGAGGAACAGAGAGGAGCGAGAGGGAGGGAGAAAGAGGGAGAGAGAGAGAGAGTGCAACGAACATGAAGGTCGGAGACAACTTTTCGGAAGTTGTTTCTCTCTCAGGGGATCGAGTTGGGGTCCTTTCACCCACACAGGCTCTTTTGCCCACTGAGCCGTCGGCCCCAGATGGCGACGAAAAGCACCAGCGCCCACTGAATGGGCGCCAGTATGAACAGACGCCACATTAGTAGCGCGAGCGGCTTAATCGCATCAGGAGCTCTGCACCCAGGCTCATGGGTGCCGTGGGATTTCCAGCACCTGCTCCTAACGGAGATTCTACGAAGCCACAAAGTGGTCGCTGACAACACGGAGGGAAGTGAGACCTGCTTGCCGAAGCATCCCCCACGCACCCGGGGCCCTGCGTCCTCCGGCAGCCCTGGCTGGGCACGGGCACCCAGGAGCCTGCACAGAGCCAGCAGTGCCCTGAGGGACTCCTGACTGACCAGCTGTGCCCCTCCGTGAGCTCTCGCTGCTTCCTGAGGGCGCTTCTGGTGACCACAGGCTTCACGGAGCCCCGGAACAGAGCCCCCAGAACGGAGCCCCCAGATCGTCCTAAGGGGAGCGGGGAGTTCATCAGGCGATCTGTTTGCAAGGCTCTGCGGGTCAAGGAGTGCAAGGTGACTGTACGCTTGTTGCACAGTTTGACACGTCTGGGGGAGAGTCTAGGAACAAGACCCCGTGAAAAGCTGGCAGTATGGTGTTTGCTCTTAGGCGCCTTCAGCCTGGGGGGGTGGGCCAGATGGATGTTATGAGTTTAGAGGGATTAGCTAGGCACCCAACAGGTCCAAAAGTGAAAGCCACCACACAAGAATTGACACAAAAAAGCTTTGGTAAATTACAGGACAGGAGAGGGAGGAGAGACAGAGAGATGGAGGGGAGGGAGAGATGTGAGAGGGTCTTTGTAGCAGTTTCTTGCCATGTGGTTGGGCCTGTTTGAAGAGCCCAAGTCCGCAGCTCACTATCTAGAAGTGGTCCATCTCACAGTCCCGCTTGTCCTGAGACTGGCCGTCTAGGGTGAGACCTAGAGCTACTAAGAGTTGGGTTCTATTTGCATAGGGTATCTCAAGTCACGGGGTCAGGGTCCAAGCAGTAGAATCCGACTACTAGAAAGGGTGGTTGTTTTGTGTGGTTTTTTTTTATTCAATTGTGCGTGTGTGTGTGTGTGTGTGTGTGTGTGTGTGTGAGCGCATGCATGTGTGTATGTATGTATGTATGTGTAGAACCACGGGCGAATTCGGGAAGCACCATGGACGCCTCCACCTCCTTCTGCCTGGGGATTCACGGGCTCCGCCCTACCAGGACCAGAAGCGCAGGCCGCCCTGGCTTCTGCCCGGCGTCTATACGTGGGGTCTAGGATCCGAACTCATGACTTTCCGCCTGCAAGGCAGAGGCCTAACCCCTGAGCCACCTCTCCAGCCCCAGGGTGGTTGTTTTTTATTCGTTTATTTTTAATTTCCCTATACTTTCTACTCCTCAGAGCCGAGTGCCAGCATGTTGGGAGAGAGGAAGAGAGCGCACTGTTGCTGCCCAGAAAACTAAGGAAATTCCAGCTGCATCTGAGCCCGGGCGGCCGGAGGGCTCCGCGAAGGACCGCTGCTCTTATACCCAAGTCTTTGGCGGGATCTGTTTGCGCCACGATCGCGTGGCTGCATGGCTGGCCTCACTCCCCGTGGGCAGAAGGTGGGCTCGACCCTGCGGCCTCCACCTCGGAGGTCGCAAGGCAAGCGCGGCTGCACGCAGCTCGCGCGTTCCGCTCCCGGGTTAAAAGTTGCCCCGGGTCTTCGAGGAGGCTCTCGAGGTGCAGAAGCGACGAACTCCGAGCGAGGCTCCGCGCAGCGCTGCAAGGGAGCCGCGCACCGGCCCTCTGCGTGGGAGCAACGCCGCAGGCCGCCGCGCCGGGCTCGGGCCTCGAAGCTCCCGCGCCAGCTCCCGTGCCAGCTCCCATGCCAGCTCCCGTGCCATGCGACGCGGCCCCGGCAGCGGCGCGGGCTCAGTGATCCGGGAGACGAGCGGCCGGCCCGGGTCTCCCGCGCAGGCGCATTGGGCCCGCACCGGCCCGCACCGCCGCCGGGGGGGGGGGCCTCACCGCCGCGCAGGCGCGCTGGGCCCCGACGCCGCGCAGGCGCGCTGCGCCCGATGCCGAGGCTGCGGCGAGCCGGAGGCGGCGGCTGCGCAGTGCGCGCGCCCGCGCCCGTTTCCGGCCCTCGGCGGACTCCGCGGAGCTCGGCGTCGGGGTCGGACGCGTCGGAGGCGCCTCGGGCCGAGCCGCCATGGCGCCCGCTGCCCCCGGGAGGACGGCGCGCCGCAGGGCGCCGCCGCTGCCGCTGCCGCTGCTGCTGCCGCCGCTGCTGCTGCTGCTGCTGCCGCGCGCCCCCGCGGCCGCCGCGCAGGACCCTCCGGCACCGGGTGAGGCCCGAGCGGGGTGCGGGGCGGGGGCGCGGCCTGGCTCGCGGGCGCCCCGGGGGCCGGCGCTGCGGGGCGGGGCGTGCAGCCGCGCTCACTCGCTGTCCGCACGCGCTCAGCCACCGCACGGCACGGGCGTCCCTGCCGTGGCCGGAGCCCGCGGGCCGTGGCCGGCCGGGAGTGCGGGGGGGCGCCCTGACCTGTTGTGCTGTTCGTATTGGGGTGTCCGGCCCCGGGACGGGCGCTCCTCCCCCGCGTGGCCGGGCTGTCGGGGTCCCCTCTCGGGTGCACGCGGATGTTTTCTCCTTGGGACCCACGCGTCTCTACAGCCCGGTGGTTAAGCGTCGCGTCTGCGCCCAGCCGTGCCGGTGTCTTGGAGCGATGGGCAGAGCCAGGGCCAGGCCGCGAGGAGGGCTTGGCACGGACCGATGCCCGAGGGCGGCGGTGCCCGGCCGGGCCGCCCCCTGCCTGGGTGCCGGCTGCCCGGTCAGAATGGGGGGAAGAACCCCGAGGGTTCGGCCAGGCTCGGGGCCCCCTTCCCATGGGAACTTGCGGAAGGAGATTATCTGCAGGTTACAACCGGGACGCCCTGATGCAGGGGACTGGCGCTGCCTGGCTCGGGTGTCGGGACACCTTGAGAGCGGGCGGGCGGGCGTTGTTTGTTGACCCAGCACATACCTTGGACTGTGCGTTTCCGCGGGGCACTCTTGTGGGGTGTGTGCTCGTTGTGAGATTTTTACTGCAGACATTCTGTGGGAAGTGGTTCTGTCTTTACAAGGATCCCCCGGAGGTCCAATCAGCACATCACCCCAGCCTAGAATCCGCGGTTAGTGTGTGTGCTGGAGGGCCCTGTCAGCCTGTAGTGTAGCCAGAATCCTTGGAGTTAAGGAAACTTTGATAGGGTTGGGGGGAGAGAATATGTGGGTAAGAGAGCTTGGAGGTGAATCTACACTTGCCCTCCCTCCCCCAGGGAACCTGACTTGGCGCACTGCCAGCGCACCAACATACAGCGGGTTGTGTCCGTCCTCCTCGGTTTCCCTGGAGACAGTGTGGTGACCAGCGCACCTTTGTCCCCGCAAGTGCCTGTCTGCTTCCTCAGCTGATGTTCAGAGTGGAGATTCTTTCCGGGTTTTGTCACCAGCATGGGCACAGGGCCCTCAGTGGGCACAGAAAATGTCTGGTGCATCACGCATGATGCGTATTTGTTTCCCTTAATTTGAAAAAAAACCTCACATATGTAGGTGTCCTCATGCTTAATACATTTGGTGAGTCACCTGAAACCTCAGTGACACACAAATGAGTCACTTTTACCTTGTTTTGATCTCTGAAGTGGACAAGTCCAGAAGGTCTTTAGGAGTCAGCAAAGTCCGAGCTGAAGCGATAGGCGCTTAGCCTCAGTGAGGTCTGCTAGGAGCGAGGAGTGCCAGGGCATCTGCCCTTATCGCAGGCACGTGGTTGGCTGCGTCCCGTGACGGCAGGCGATAGTCTGAGGCCTTTCAGCGTCCGTGGGGCAGCAGACGCGGGCAGTGAGCGTCCTTCCTTGCAGTGGAGCCTGGGCCTGCCTTTTGCGCTGGTGCTTCCTGGTACAGGGGACCCACCCTGTGGAGGAGGAGGCTGGGCAGTTCTGCCCTTTCCTTTGGCCTCTCATGTCTCAGAATGGCCGCAGTGGACAGTCCTGGGGGTGTGTCTTAGAGTTTGGAAAGGCGGTCCAGACCACATCATTGCCCCAGTGTTGGAAAACAAGGCCCCACCTTCCTCCCTTTCTCCCTTCCTTCCCTCCATCTATCCATAGAAAGTCTGTTTTGTTTGTTTGCTGGAGGGGGAGAGCGGGCGCACCTCTAGAGGTCAGAGACTAGCTGGAGAATTGGCCCTCTCCTTACTCACCATGTAGACCCCAGGGACCCAGCACGGCTGTCTTTCCCTCTGAGAGGCACCAAGGCCATCCTTTCTCACGGGCGGCTTGCAGAAGGACTAGAGGGGCCTGTCTGCTGTCAGAGAGGTGGCAGCGGGTCCCCGTGCCTGCTGGGATGCTTCTGTGGCTCGCTTCCTCCCTGCTGCTTGCTAGGGTCTTTTTTTCTTTTTAAACTTTTCATACAGTGGCTGGAGTTTTTTATGTTTCTTGCAAATTGACAAGTTGTAAATCTTTTTGCTTGTAACTTTTTACCATATCAGGGGAAAAAGTTGTGCAAGTGGCCTTATATTTCTGAATTCTTTCACTATGATTCCTAAGAATAGACTTTGCTCACTGAATATAGTTACCTAAGCCAGAACATTAATATACTTGAACTGTCGATTTCATGTGCAGCTCCTGCAGTTTTACCAGTTATCCGCTGAGCCGTCTTTTGCTTTCCTGGGCCCCTGTGTCCAGGGTCATTTTGTGTTGCTTCAGCAGTTTCGTAGGTAATCTCCGTTGGTCGAGACCAGCTGCCCAGTTCCTCTGTCTTTAGAAAGGCCTTGCTGAGAGGACCCCTGGTTGGTGTCGCCCTCTCGGCCTTGCAGTACAAAGAGCTGGGGAAGTCCAAACTGTGTAGTTTATATGTGTGTGTTTTCCCACCTGGGTGCCGGTTGAGCTCCACCCTGAGGAGGAAGCATTTGTGGGGCAGGAGCAGTCCTGGGGTGCCTGCTCAAGGCCGCCCCACTTAGTTTTTGTCGTCACACCTGTGCAATCTGGGGTCTTCTGCGAAAGCAGTGGTCAGTGGCCCGCTCCCCGCGCTCCACTGGGCTGCTCCAGGCCTGTCGTCATCTGCAGGACATGGTCTTGGTTTTCCTCTTGTGCTTGCAGACAGGGTCTCTAGCCCAGCCTGAGCTGGAGTTCTGGGTCCCGGGTCTGAAGCCTTCCAGGTGCTGGATGGCAGGCGCACAGCACCGCTCCCAACTGCTGTTTCTTGAGATGAGTTTTCTCCTACTGTGAAATGCAGGAGGTGTCGTGTGACTCCAGATGGTTCCGTGTAACCCAGCTCCTGTCCAGACATGGCGCACTCTTCCCCTCCCCCTCCTATGCTGGTTTTACATGTGACCCTAGCAGCCTTCTCCTGCTCCCTGGCATGTGGATTCCCTTGCGTAGAGCTACCTGGCCTTGGCGTGTGATCTTCCATATAAGACTTCCTTTAGCCCGTGTGGTTATAGCTGTCACGCATGTTTGTTTTCTTTGTGGCTCTGTCCCACTGTGTGTCCGCCCCACTGTGTCCCCGCCCCACTGTGTGCCCGCCCCACTGTGTGCCCGCCCCACTGTGTGGACAGATATCCATCCTCTTAGATGTGGTTTCTAGGGAGTTATGGCAAGCGTGCCACATAGGCCCTTCTGCGGCCGTCCGCTCTCATTCCTCTTGGATAAGTTACCGTGTGTGCAACTGCCAGTTGTGGAATGCGGTAGCCAGGCCAGTTATTTATTTGGGGAGGGAGCAAGGGAGGCACGGGGAGGGAGGGGAGGGAGTGAGGGAGGCACGGAGAGGGAGGGGAGGGAGCGAGGAAGACATGGGGAGGGGGAGAGGGAGCGAGGGAGACATGGGGAGGGAGAGAGGGAGCGAGGGAGACATGGAGAGGGAGCAAGGGAGGCATGGGGAGGAAGTGAGGAAGGCATGGGGAGGGGGAGAGGGAGCGAGGGAGACATGGGGAGGGAGCAAGGGAGGCATGGGGAGGAAGTGAGGAAGGCATGGGGAGGGGGAGAGGGGCACGGGGAGGGAGAGAGGGAGGCATGGGGAGGAAGTGAGGAAGGCATGGGGAGGGGGAGAGGGAGCGAGGGAGACACGCTTACCCATGTCACTGAATACATGCGGAGGGCAGTGTGCACAGCTAACTTTTGTAGATCGATCTTTCTTACCTTGTGGGGTCTGGGATTTGATCTCGTGTTGCCAGGCTTGGACGCAGGCACCTTTACCTGTATCTCACTGACCTTCATTCCAGTTTAATTTGCATTTCGCCAGTGACCAAAGATTGGAGTGCAGGCTCTCTTCAAGTGTGTTGGGGGGTGGGGGTGGGAAGGTGGGAGGAGCTCAGGCTCCTGCTGCAGAGCATGCGATGAGAAGTGCTATGGTCTGGCCTGGCCGGCTGGGTCTGGCCTTGTCCTGCTCGTCATCTCTGCTGGCCGTGTCCGGTGCTGCGAGCTGAGCAGGCCGACCCCGCGGCCTCTGTCTGGGAGGGCAGGTGTGTAGATGTGGCCGTGGCCAGGGTCACAGGCACTGCTGTGGCATCTGGCTCCCAGAGGGCGAGGGGGCGGCCTGGCTCAAGCCCACCTGTAAAGGAGAGTTGTGAAGGTGCCTTGGTGGCTGACTCTTGAGCGTTGGGTGCAGCGCGCACTGCTGCAGCAGGACTCGTGGGGGCTGCGCTCTGCACCCCGACGCCCGTCACCATGCTGTGTCTTTCCCACAGGTTGTTCTCAGTACACAAACAGATCCTGTGAGGAGTGTCTCAGGAACGTCTCTGTAAGTATCCGCCAAGGGATACGCGTGTGTTTGAAGGTTCTGCTGGTGGATCTGGAGTTGTGGGGTGTTGTTGTGGTGGGGTGCTAAATGCTGTTCAGCCCTCGGGTGCACGAAGTCGCGTGAAAGCTGCGGACGCCCCCGGTACAGCGGTGTCTGGTTCTGCTTCTGCCCTTGCTGGACTTGACTGGGAAGCCCCAGGTGTGCTGCCCTTGAGGCCGTGGGCTGCGCATCTGGGCTGCGCCTCTGCCTAGTGCCCGGGCCTTCCCTGGAGTAATTCCGACTTTGGTGGGGGCTTGAGTGTACACTTGTGTGCCCCCTCCCTCTCTCCTGGCCCCCATGTGTGCAGTGCTGCAGGTGAGTCCCCTACTGAGCTGTGAGCCTTGGGCCACGCCGCGTCCCAGTGTCTTTTCACCGCTGCCAGGACTTGTGGAGGTTTTCTCGGCACTTCCCAGGGGAACCGAGAAGGACCAGTGGCTGCAGCCGGTCAGACCCTGAGGACCTGAGGGCTCGATGGTGTACCGAGAGGACTCGGCCGATTGCTTGTTTTGCCCTCGTCCCTTTAATTCCTCTTGTGCCCTTGAGTAAGGAGGTGCCGCCCAGAGCCTCATCTTCCACCTTATACGGCGGGCCCGGAGCCTAGGGCATCTTCTGGGGCGTCAGGGGATCCGATGAAATAGACGTGCAGCGGAGCCAGTAGGGACCACCAGTGCGGAGCAGCACCCTGCTCTGTCGAGGGGCTCCCTGCTCTGTCGAGGGGCTCCCTGCTCTGTCGAGGGGCTCCCTGCTCTGTCGAGGGGCTCCCTGCTCTGTCGAGGGGCTCCCTGCTCTGTCGAGGGGCTCCCTGCTCTGTCGAGGGGCTCCCTGCTCTGTCGAGGGGCTCCCTGCTCTGTCGAGGGGCTCCCTGCTCTGTCGAGGGGCTCCCTGCTCTGTCGAGGGGCTCTCAGTCTGCGGTAGCTGCTCGGCGCAGCCCAGGCCCCTCAGGCTGAAGAGCTCTTCTGGCCCTGCTGCGGGGCTTTGGAAGCCTCAGGGCCGTTCTCAGGAAAACATGCTTCGAGATCTGAAGAGGGCAGACCTCTCTCAGGACTTCACCGAGAGTAAGTTAGTGACAACACAGGCCGGGAAGGGCTTTCCCCACACCGACGCTCGACACAGCGTGAAGATGGCGCGTGGCAGCACGGCCTCCCCGCCCCTCGACGCTCGACACAGCGTGAAGATGGCGCGTGGCAGCACGGCCTCCCCGCCCCTCGACGCTCGACACAGCGTGAAGATGGCGCGTGGCAGCACGGCCTCCCCGCCCCTCGACGCTCGACACAGCGTGAAGATGGCGCGTGGCAGCACGGGCCTCTGGTAGTGACGGGGTCGCTGCATCACACGCAGGGCGTAGGCAGACGGGCGCATGCGCCGAGGAAGGAGGTGTACAGCAGACGGCGAAGCAGGCAACAGTCGAGGCGGGGGAGGCAGGTGGCAGGTGTTGGGTCCAGCGGCAGGGCAGCCTTGAGCTCAAAGAGGAGGTGCCCCCCACCCCCAAAATGGGTGAGTCAGCAAGAGCTGACAGCTGCTGCCCGTGACACTGGGCTCAGTGCCCGTGAGGCGAGTGGCACAGCTCAGGCCGTTCACCCAGAGGCATCGCGCCGTGTCCCGCCAGCCTCGGCTCTTCATGCTGTGTCTGGTGCTGGTCTCTTTCAGTGTCTGTGGTGCAACTCGAACAAGGCGTGCTTGGACTACCCGGTGAGAAAAATACTGCCCCCCACTTCCCTCTGTCAGCTCAGCTCTGCTCGCTGGGGCGTGTGCTGGGGTAAGTCGTTTCCCTTTGCTATCGCAGACTGTGTGTTGCTTGTGCTTCTTCTGCGGAAGTTCCTGGAAGCCCACGGCAGCCCACTGCTGAGGAAGCCAGTGAGGGCTGCCGGCAGGCAGGGCGGGGCCTGCAGGGTTTCAGCATTGGACGCTAATGCCTGGGGTTGGGAACCTCCTCTACCTGCCCTGCGGGTGGCGTGTGGAGAAGGGCATGTCACCTGGGAGCCCTGCATCCTGCATTCCCAGCTGAGGGCCCCATCGGCCTGCAGACAGCCTGTCAGTGTCTGCGTCTGTGTGGCCACTTCACAGATGTTCTGTCGTGAGAGACGCGATCCCTGTGGGCTTCCAGGGGTGACCTAGCTTGTAAGTGTGTGCTGCGCACGGCTGCCTGGAGTCATTCTCCAGCGAACTTCGCTGCTGTCTTGTGGGTTCAGGGCGCGTGACCTCCTTCAGCCCGTGGAGGAGCTAGTGCCCAGAGCACCTCCTCTTCCTACATGTCTGCATCACGCACCTCTGCCCTCCCTCCTCATTTAGCTCTCCTCTTTGTGCTGGGTTTCTGCCTCAGAATTGTATCAGCCTCCCATGTGAGACTGTGCGCCTGGTGCTGAAGCCCTGGGGAGCCCAAAGGTCCCTGGGGGGCATCTGTGATGCCCGTGTCCCCGTCCGGACTGTCCTGGGCAGACAAGCTTCCTGGACTCACACCAGCCTTACCGTCTCTTCCCAGGGACTGGGACCCTGGCTTTGCACGCTGGCTACACGGCGGTGAGGCCTGGTTCTCAGTGCCCCTCTCTGAACTACATGGCGCGTTGGGCACATGCGGTGGGCGTCTGCTCGTCAGGCCCTCACTGCAGAGCAGCAAAAGGACAGCTCAGCACTGCTCCCAGAGCTGACCCTCACACGAGGAGGTCCTGCTCCAAACTCGCCCGCACTGCCTAGCAGCTCTGCACACAGGGGCCGCCTCACCCGCTTGCACCCCTGCAGTTTTTTTTTTTTTTAATTTTTTATTATTATTATTATTTATTCAACTGTGTGCATGTGTGTGTGTATGTGCGCGCGCGTGTGTGTGTGTGTGTGTGTCTGTGTATGTGTAGAACCATGGACGAATTCGCGAACCACCATGGACGCCTCCACCTCCTTCTGCCCCGGGATTCACAGGCTCCGCCCTACCAGGACCAGAAGCGCAGGCCACCCCCGCTTCTGCCCGGCGTCTATACGTGGGATCTGGGATCCGAACTCAGGACCTTCCGCCTGCAAGGCGGAGGCTTAACCCCTGAGCCACCTCTCCAGCCCCAACCCCTGCAGTTTTGACCTGTAGAATTGGCATGAAGGACCCCACAGATTGTTTGCCCTCAAAGATAGGATTTCTGTTTCCAATTGTAATGGCCTGTAGCTGCCGTCAGGAAGCTGTGGGTGCAGAAGGGGTTTGAGGCTCCTGATGCTCTTTTTTTAATTTTTTTTATTATTTATTCAATTGTGCATGTGTGTGTGTATGTATGTGTGCACGTGCGTGTGTGTGTATATGTGTGTATGTAGAACCACGGACGAATTCAGAAACCACCATGGACGCCTCCACCTCCTCCTTGTTTACTCTGCCCCGGGATTCATAGGCTCTGCCTTACCAGGACCAGAAGCGCAGGCCATCCCCGCTTCCGCCCAGCGTCCATACGTGGGATCTGGCATCCGAACTCAGGACCCTCCGCCTGTAAGGCAGAGGCTTAACCCCTGAGCCACCTCTCCAGTCCCCTGATGCTTTTTTTAAATACTGCATTGTTATTTATCCACATTTATTTTGCACATGTCTTCCACACCAAGGTGTGTGTGTAATACCCAGATGCACAGATGATCCCTGTCTTGCGTGAACATTCTTTGGGGCTCTGTTGGTGTCCCTGAGATGCTCTCGGCCCTGAGCAGGCCACAGCCCCGTTTCAGGCGTCCTGCCGTGACTGGAGGATCCCGTCAGAGCAAGCAGCTGGTGCTCTCTCCTTCTCGAGGTTTCTGTTACCTGTCTGAGGCCAGAACTCAGGGTTGTTACGGACAAGAAAAGCGGCCCAGGCTTCTCAGCGGCCAGAGCAGCCAGTGCAGCCGGCAGGCGTGTGGTTGCGAGCTTGCAGCTGCGGCCCCGTGTTGAGGGCTTCTGTCTTGCATGCGTGGTGGTGCCGTGGTTCTAACCTGCACTTGGACTTGCAGTGAACTTCGAGGCCTTGATCATCGCCATGTCGGTGCTGGGCGGCTCTGTGCTCCTGGCAGTCACTGTCTGCTGCTGCTGCTGCTGCCGGAGAAAGAGGAGCCGGAAACCGGACAAGAGCGACGAGCGGGCCATGAGAGAGCAGGAGGAGAGACGGGTGCGGCAGGAGGAGAGGTGAGGCCGCCCCCAGGGCAGCTGGAAGAAGCGGGCTTCCGGCCGGGACTTGTGGCTTCTGAAGGTGACGTGTGCACAGAGTGTGCACTCCGGAGCCTGGCTGAAGGGAAGCCGAGCCCAGCAGGCACTCGGCCTGGTCACACGCCTCGGGTTACCTGGTCTGTCTTCTGCCCCGGCTGGTGGAAGGTGGCAGCTGGCAGACACCCAGTGCTGCCCTGGCGGCCAGAGCCTCACTGCTGCCTCTCAGCCGCACTTCCTAAGGAGCGCGAGCCCAGCAGCGTCCACCCTCTGGCTGCCTGGGCTTCTGCGCGCAGCTTCTCAGCACCCCGGAGTCTCCCAGCGTGCGCTGGAACCTTGTACAGCCCGGGGGGTGGGGACTCCTCCAAGCCAGGCGCCCCGGGGTGAACATCCTGAGTGATGGCGAGGAGCAGCTTCCCACGGGAACTTGTGAAGGTTACAGTGTTGGGCTTGAATTTTGGTTTGGTCCTTGGAGATGAGGCCTCCCGATGTGTGCCCGCGTGGCCTGGACGGCGTCTTCCTGCCCCAGTCCGAGGAACACGGGGGGGGGGGGGACGACAGATGCTCCGCGTCTCTATGGATCCCCTGACAAGGCTAGAAGGGCACTTCAGGCGACCCCAGGAGCCTGATGTCTGTCGTCCCGAGGGCTCGGGTGGAATGGGACCTAGTAGCCACGTCAGCCCGCTTGCCTCGGGGAAGCACTGAGGAGTCCACGCGCTGTGGAAGAAGCGCAGGTCTGTCAGCGTGCTGACACTATGTGGCATTCCTGTCTTTTAGGAGAGCAGAGATGAAGTCAAGACACGATGAAATCAGGAAGAAATACGGTACGTTTAGGTGTGCCTGTCGTACAGCCTGGGAGTTGGGGGAGCTGCTGGGTCTGCACTCCTGCGGCTTTGCCTTGCCTCTCCTGGGGTTGCAGCACCACGCAGATGGAGTCCACAGAGAGCCCCTCAGAAGAGGTCCTCTCAGAAGGTCTTTATCTTGGGGATTAGTTGGCTTATGAAATGTAGAAACTCCAGAAGAGCCGCGTAGCTGTTCTGCCGTCACGTGTGCTTTACGCAGGGTGTCCTCGCGGAGCCTCGGTTCTGAGTTTCTGCCTGCAGCTCTTTCCCTTGGTCTTTCCTGTCTTCTGTGTGGGACGACCACCCTTCTTCTTCAGAGAATTAGTTGACATTGAGGCACATGCCTCTCTCTTGTGGCTCTAGGTTTGTTGTCTTGTTTGGAGAAACACTGGGGAGGGTGAGTGTGAACCCGTGTGCACACAGGTGCCAGGTACTTACTCCAGGAGCGGTTGGAGTGGGTGACACCCAGCGTGTGTGCGTGCGGAGGCCAAGGGTGGTCTTGCAGTCATGGGGTGCTAATGAAACCGAGAGGTGCGATCAGAGCTCGTCAGGCCAGTGTGCTCTGGGGATTCCCAGGCTTGTCTGTGAGGGCTGAAATTACAGTGGACAGGAGAGCCGGGTATCCAGACTGTGGTCTTAAGGCCTAGGTGGGCCCTTTCAGGGTACCCCCTTGACTTGCTCCCTCCAGCAAGACTCCATTCCTCATTCTGGTGTGAAATTGTGACTGAGTGAAGGGGTTTATCCTGGACTAGGCCAGAGCTGCCGCATCGAGGCCTGAAGCTCCACGTCTGAACGCTACACCACGGACTAGCCTTCTACACGACCTTCGTCTCCAGTAGTAACACTGGCTGGTTTCAGCCACCTGAGGAGGTGCTGCGGCAGCTTAGCACTACATTGGTCAAGGGCTTGGTTCCCTCCTGGGGGTCACCAGCCCTAGCATAGCTGCTGTAAAACCGCCTACGTGGTGCTTCAGGTCTGGAGCCCGCCTCACAGATTCACTCACGTCTGTGAGTTCTGTTCTCTCTCCTTTAGTAAACTCTGCCTTCATCCCCAAGCATAAGTATGTCAGAGCCTGTGAGCTTGTGCTTTGCAGTTGACCCCAGATTGGGCAGCAGTTAGCAGCACTCACCAGGCCAATGAGGTGGACCAGGCCTGTGAGGTGGACCAGGCCTGTGAGGTGGACCAGGCCTGTGAGGTGGACCAGGCCTGTGAGGTGGACCAGGCCTGTGAGGTGCACCAGGCAGGTGAGGTGCACCAGGCCTGTGAGGTGCACCAGGCCTGTGAGGTGCACCAGGCCTGTGAGGTGGACCAGGCCTGTGAGGTGGACCAGGCCTGTGAGGTGGACCAGGCGGGTGAGGTGGACCAGGCCAATGAGGTGGACCAGGCCTGTGAGGTGGACCAGGCCTGTGAGGTGCACCAGGCCTGTGAGGTGGACCAGACGGGTGAGGTGGACCAGACGGGTGAGGTGGACCAGACGGGTGAGGTGCACCAGGCCTGTGAGGTGGACCAGGCGGGTGAGGTGGACCAGGCGGGTGAGGTGGACCAGGCGGGTGAGGTGGACCAGAAGGGTGAGGTGGACCAGGCCAGTGAGGTGCACCAGGCCTGTGAGGTGCACCAGGCCTGTGAGGTGCACCAGGCGGGTGAGGTGGACCAGGCCTGTGAGGTGGACCAGAAGGGTGAGGTGGACCAGGCCAGTGAGGTGCACCAGGCCTGTGAGGTGCACCAGGCCTGTGAGGTGGACCAGGCAGGTGAGGTGCACCAGGCGGGTGAGGTGCACCAGGCCTGTGAGGTGGACCAGGCCTGTGAGGTGGACCAGGCGGGTGAGGTGCACCAGGCCTGTGAGGTGCACCAGGCGGGTGAGGTGGACCAGGCCTGTGAGGTGGACCAGAAGGGTGAGGTGGACCAGGCCAGTGAGGTGCACCAGGCCTGTGAGGTGCACCAGGCCTGTGAGGTGCACCAGGCCTGTGAGGTGGACCAGGCAGGTGAGGTGCACCAGGCCTGTGAGGTGGACCAGGCAGGTGAGGTGCACCAGGCCTGTGAGGTGGACCAGGCGGGTGAGGTGGACCAGGCCTGTGAGGTGGACCAGGCGGGTGAGGTGGACCAGGCGGGTGAGGTGGACCAGGCGGGTGAGGTGGACCAGGCGGGTGAGGTGGACCAGGCGGGTGAGGTGGACCAGGCCTGTGAGGTGCACCAGGCGGGTGAGGTGGACCAGGTGGGTGAGGTGGACCAGGCGGGTGAGGTGGACCAGGCGGGTGAGGTGGACCAGGCCTGTGAGGTGGACCAGGCGGGTGAGGTGCACCAGGCGGGTGAGGTGCACCAGGCAGGTGAGGTGCACCAGGCGGGTGAGGTGGACCAGGCGGGTGAGGTGCACCAGGCCTGTGAGGTGGGAGGCCCTTCTGCCTGTCTCCACCCAGTTCTCTGATAGCCCAGTGGTGTGGCTCCAACTTCATTTTCACCTTTGTCTTCCCCCTGAGGTGAGTTAGGAGTTAGTGTTCTGAGCTGGCCTTGGGAGGCCTTGGCCAGACTGCTTTGTTGAGCAGGGCTGTGTGGAGCCTTATCCTGAAGCCTGGGGCTAGCTGCCTCCAACAAACAAGATAAAGGAAATAAGATAAAGGAATAAGATAAGAAAGGAGAGAGAGGAGCCTGGAATGCTTCCCTCAGGCCCTTGTCCCTAGACTCCTGAGCTCACTTCCCTCCTGCCTGACTTGATTCCTCTGCACTCGTTCCAGAGACTTGCCTTAGAGGGGAGGGAAGAGAAGCAGACTGGGTGCCCATGCGATCGCTCCTTCAGGGAAGAGCAGACCCCCGGTGGGTGCTAGGTGTCACAGACTGACCTTTATGTTTAAATTCACATTTTATCCAGGACTTTTGTAGCACCTGACTGCCAGCAGGATGGCTTTTGTTCTCTTTAGAGCCTTAGTTCTCAGGGCAGGGGAGCCCAGAGAGGCTCAGCGAGATGGCTTGTTGTGCTTTTCTGTAACCCTAGCCAACCATCGCGGAAAGAAGGACACATATTAGCTCTCCTTTCGTGCACATCATCTGTGTCTTCTCAGAGGTGGAATTAGTGTTCCTGGTAAATTGTATTTCAGGTTTGGTTTTTTGAGTTTTGTTGTTTGTTTTCATGTGTCTGTGTGGTGTGTATGTGAGTGTTCTGGTACACATATGTGTACATATGTGCATGTGTATGAGCGGTGCCTGTGTGCCTATGAAGGCCCAAGGTTGAGGGAGAGAATCATTCTCGATGCCAGTAACTCCTCTCAGTCAAACCCAGAGCTTGCGAGTAGGCTGGCCTTGCTCTCCAGCTTGTCTTGGGGGATCCTGTCTCTCCTTCCAGGGCTGGAATTCAGGCGGGCTGCCGAGTCTACCCAGTGTTAATGTGGCTCGGTGATCTGATCTCTGGTCCTCATCCATATCTAGTAGGTGCTTTAATAACCCCAGAGCCACATCCTAGCAAAAAGAAAGCATTTCTGTTTTCAGATCAACTAGGTGGGCTGGAGAGAGGGTTCAGGGGTTAAGCCTTCGCCTCACAAGCAAGAAGATCTTAAGCTCCAATACCGGATCCCATGGAAAGCTCTGAGCAGAAATAGTGGCAGAAGGCAGAGCCTGTTAACTGCCAAAGCAAAGCAGTGAGGAGGTAGAGCAATCCGGAAGATTCTCCATGTCACCCTTGGGTCTTGTGCTCACACCCACATGCGCCTGTGCAGTACACACATGAATAAATGGTCATGAGGTTCAGCTTTGAGCGTGGCGTGCATCTGCTTTACCCTTTTTTCTTACTGTCTTGGTAAGTCTAATAAAATCTTACCAACATACATGACTTCTTTCTGTTTCGTTTTTGAGACAGTTTTTCTGTCTGCATAGAATGGCCTCGAACTCCTGGTAATCCTCCTGTCAGCCTCCAGAAAGCTGGGATTACAGCACGAGCCCTGCTGCTCGGGCAACTCTTGTGGATGTGTGTGTTGAGCCCTGATGCCCTTCTTTTTTCTCCAGGTTTGTTTAAGGAACAAAACCCCTATGAGAAGTTCTGAAGTGACTGACCCCTCCAACAGGGGGTGCAGCGCCACAGCTTCCCAGACACGCTCCATCTGCAGCAGCCTTGCCACCCAGCCTCGCCCGCCAGCCTGCCCGCCCGCCCGCCGGGTGACCCTGCCAGCCTCCGGAGGGGGTGAGGAGTGGCCTTGAAAGGACAATCCTGCTCTTGTCCCTGCAGGCTGCGATCCCTCCTCTTCCTCTGTTTCTGTATGTAATCACTTGAGACCTTAATCTCCCTGGGGTCCTTCGTTGGGAGATGTTCTTGTTCCCATGCTGAGCAAACCAGCTGATCACCAAGCCAGCAGCTGAGGCGCCGGCCTGCTGCGCCCATCTTCTTCGCGCAGCACCAACGACTGCGCTGTCCTCGAGTCCTAGGCTGGGGAGTGTCTGCTTGCGTGGCACTCTCGGTTAGTCACAGTGGCCTTTCAGAAGCAGCATCCGGTGCCCAGGCTTGTGCGGATCACTGCCAACCCAGCCCCGTTGGCAACACGAATCACCTAAAATCCTCTCTTTGAAAAAGTAAATCTTAAGTTTTTCCCCAGAAGTGATCTCATCAAATACCCGTGGCGTGAGCTCAGCCTCTGCGGGGCAGCTCCTCTCCACCCGCTGACATGGGCCAGGGGCGGGGGTTTTCCCAGGGAACCTGCGTCCAATGCCATTCCAACTCGAGGTGCCCAAATCCAGCTGCTTGCCTCGCTCTACAGCTCCGGTGGTGCAGCCGGATATCCCCAGGAGGATGTGCTCTGTGGTGGCGCAGCCGTATATCCCCAGGAGGATGTGCACGGCTCGCCCATCAGGTGTGGAGGGCCTGTTGGGATCACGGGGTGCAGAGAGTCTGTCCCATCCTTGGGCCATCCTCTGGAGAAAGGAACGTGTGGAAGCTCGGGGCACCCCACTTCCAGCCCCGCTTAGCTCTGTACCTGACCTGCAGCACTGGTCTTGGCGGCTCTCACAGGACTCCGGGGTCCCCTGACGTTGTCCGTGGTGTGTTTCTCCAAATCAGGAAGTGTCACTAGTAGGCTGCAAGCTTGTGGGGAGAGCCGCTTACTACGAAGCAGCTGCAGGAGTTAATTTTCTAATTGCTTTGGATTTAAAGATGTTCTCTTGGGAAAGTAGAAGGCTGCGGGGACTTGGACATAGAAACTCAGCGTGAAAACATGTCCCAGCAGCTTGGTGACCTTTCAGTTTGGTCTGTCTGTCCCAGAGTTAGCAGCAGGTTAAGGAAATGACCAAATTCTTCAGTCTTGCTTTTCTGACTTGTTAGCTGTCCCATATAAAATACCAGCAGACATTCCTGTTTTATAGCAGCCACCAGGTTGGTCTTTCTACTGTTAATTCGTTCAAGAAACTTCCTAACAGGCTCTAAGTGAACTTTGTATTAATAAGTAGCATGTATAAAATCACACTTTAATGTAGGTTGTCTAGCCTTTGTTAGAGCAACCGATTGCTAAATACAATGTTTTTAATTCCTAAGCAGTGTAGATACACCGCAGCTGCCTGCAGGACTGGTCTGGATCTGTGTTGGCTCTGAGCAGGCCACACAGCTGAGCCCAAGACCCCCACAGCAGTGCCTTACTTTGTAACCACTTTCCAATAAAAGGAGTTACTGAATATGCTTCAGTGTGTTCTCGGCTGTGACTTCAGAGTGGGGCTGTGTGGGCTGCCAGCTTCAGGGTGGGCATGTTTCTGGGTGACCAAGGGCCTCCTTACCAGGGCGTCCTCCCAGGTCTGCACTCTCTCCGTCACTCCCGGGGTTCAGAATTGAGCATGGGGAGGTAGAGTGAAGAGTGTGGGTGACAGGCTGCTGGTCACCAGACGGCTCAGCCCGAGCTGGCTGCAGCTGACCACAGAGCCTCTTTGTCACATTGAGGAAAACTCCATGTGGGGTCCAGGACAGATGGTCACTCTTGCAGGTTAACACTAGCCCTGATGTCTAGAGCCAGGGCACAGCGGTTGTCACGGGCGCCTCGCCCTTCCACTTGGCCTCTCACTGCCAGAGCGCCCGCCATGTTTGCCTGCACCAACGCTTCCAGTGCATGTGAACTCGGGGGTGGTCTGGGATGTGTCTTGGAAACCCCAGAGCTTCAGACCTCAGCTGTACCCCCCAAGACTGCAGGTCACAGGAAAGTAAGGACAGCCGACGAGTGGGCACTCGCTTCCCACCCTGTCCTGAACCTGCTGGGTGTAGCAGAGGGTTTCTAGAGGACGGACAGCCCAGACAGCTAGGGGGGTACTGACCTGCCACAGCCGGAAGCCCCCGTGGACCCTGCAATCTTCCTCAAGGATGGTGGGTCAGGCAAGGGCGTGTTGGGTAGGTGTGGGAGGGCTGGTGGGTCCTAGGGTCTGCCTGACAATTACATTGGACCCTGGAGTGCTTTGGGGTGTTGAATCTCACGTTTCGAAGAGCTGTGTGGACAGTAGTTAGCAAGGACACCCTCTGTTTGGACTTTGAGATCCACTCATCACGTGGGAGAACAGAACAGACAACAGGGAGAGAAGCATTTACTCAGCAAACCCAAACTGGTAGAAGGCGGGGCAGGACCCCTGCAATGTCCTTTGTGCCCTCTTCCCCCCACACACTGACTTTGGTTTATAAAGATGAAGCTACTTGCTCCCCGTCACTGGCTGTGCATCAGCCTCACTGGTACCCGCAGCCCCCACTCCTGCAGAGGAGCACCCAAAGGGTTAAGAGTCTGCTTGAAACAGGTGGGTTGGGCTGGGCCCTTGCCCTGGTCCTGCTTGGTTGGGGCATCTCAGGGGGGCTGGGGACAGGCCCAATGGGAAGAGGTACCTACATGCAACTGTGGTATCCCTAGAAATGAGCTGGTGTCCAGCCAGTGGGGCGGGAGGCCGAGATGAGCTGGATAGGAGAGGCGTGACCAGGAGGTGTGTGGCCAGAGCAGACAGTCGGGGCTGTCAGAGTGACAAGCTGTGCTGGGACCAGCCAGGGCTGAACCTCAGGACAAACTGCTGGATCCCCCGTGTCCTGCAGCTCCCCAGCTCAGGGCTCAGCCTGTCTGGGCCTTTCCTCTTGACTCGCCCCCCCCCACACTCCCAACACTCCAACCTCGAGGGCCTGACCCCAAAGGCTACCTCCAAGGCCTTGCCTTGCACTAAGCCACCTGAGGGGAGCAGACTAACCTCCAGGGGTGGAGTCCCGAGAGCTGCAAGGACGATCAAGTACCAAGGCCGCGGGCGGACCTTGCTATGCAAAACAGTTCTTGCTCCAAAGACAGAAGAGAGACTATTCTAAGCCAAACATCAGGGTGCAGGAGTGTGGATTCACAGTGCCACGAGGGATAAGTTCCACTCTGGACGTGGTTACATGAACTTTCTAGGGTCATAAAGTCATAAAATCAGTACTTTACCAACTGTCTGGGGGGAGGGGGATGGGGACTGCAGAGCCAGGAAGTCATCTTAACTCAGATGCTGTAGGCAGCATGCTTGGCCTTGCGGCTGGTGGGGGTCAGAGGGCAGATGTGGTCCAGAAGTCTTCACTAATAGTCACACGTGTGAGGCTGGAGGTCCGTGGCGTGAAGGACAGCACGAGGTGTGGCCATCTGGCTGTGGTCTGCAGCGCTGCTGGACAATCAGGAAGTCAGTCTGTCCCCAGGATCCTCAGTGCAAAGGACTTCAGTCTCCACATCCTGGGCGTCCGCAAGGATGGTGTGGGTGAGACTGGCCTTTGGTGGCCCCGAATGGGTGGGACCAGCCCCCCACTAGGCTCAGGAAGGTATGGAGGTATGCTGCTCTGTGCTTGAGTCGGGCGTGGCGAGGCGTGGGCCCCATGTAACCATGGTGGATGTACCTGCATTGTGAGGGTCGTCCACAAGCTCATGCTGGGCCTGGACCAGGGTCACGCTAGGTGGCAGTTGAAAGTTCGTCCCGTGAAAGGTTTGGTAGACCGCTGAAGGTCTGCAGGGCCGCCTTCGCCCTGCTCCTGCCTCCTCCTCATTCTCATCTGTGCACGCTGCGTGTAGCAGTGCCCAAAGCAGCTCTACCCCCCAGAGCGCAGGAGTTTGTTCTGGAGCCAACTGCGAACGACCAGGACCCTGAGTGCAGATGCAGGTCCTCACACGTCAGGTTCTAACACAACCGTTTCATCTCCAATTCCCATGTAGCTGAGGCTGGCCGGGACCTGAGTCTATGGTCCGTGTCCCCAAGTGGTGGGATGCAGGCCTGGCCCATGATGCATTAGCCACTCTGACGTTATCCATTTTCTTTCCTTTTTAAATGTACATATTATTATTTCTTGTGATGCGGTCTTGCTGTAGTGCCCGTGCTAGTCTTGAGCTCATGGGCCCGAGCAGCCAGCCTCACCCAGCCCCCTGAGGCACAGCCAGCCTCACCCAGCCCCCTGAGGCACAGCCAGCCTCACCCAGCCCCCTGAGGCACAGGCTCACAAGCACCTGGCATTGCTCCCAAGTAAAGTTTGCATTATTATTTGTTTACATTTCGAGTTAACATTTTGATTTTTACTTTGACAATTTTATACACGTATCTCAATCACATTTCCCCAACCACCACTCTCCCAGACACCCCAAAGTCACCCAGCACCTTCTCTTCATGCTTTTTTTTTATTCAATTGTGCATGTGCGCGTAAGCGTGTGTGTGTGTGTGTGTGTGTGTGTGTGTGTGTGTGTGTGTGTAGAACCACCGGTGAATTCAGGAACCACCATGGACACCTCCACCTCCTCCTTGTTTACTCTGCCCCGGGATTCACAGGCTCCGCCCTACCAGGACCAGGAATGCAGGCTGCCCCCATTTTACCCAGTGTCTATACGTGAGGTCTAGGATCCGAACTCAGGACCTTCTGCCTGCAAGGGAGAGGCTTAACCCCTGAGCCACCTTTCCAGCCCCCATGCTTTTTTTTTTTTTTTTTTTTTTTAAATAACCGACTTTGGGGACCAGCCGGATAGTCAGTGTGTAAAGCTGGCAGCCTGACTTTGACCCGAGGATGCCCACATGGTGGGGGAGAGAGTTGACTGGGTCCTTGTACGTCATCGGAGAGTAGGGCCCAGAGGAGAGTCAGGCATGCACAAGAAAGGACTCTGGGAATTGGGGTGGGAGGCATGGGGGGATGGGGAGGGAGGGGTGAGGGGAGGGGGAGCAGGGGGTTGGGGGGAGGAGGAGGGAGGGAGGGAGGGAACTGGTGTACCTATTAAGTTTGTATGAGCTGAAATAATAATAAAAATGTATTAAAAAAATAAAATAAAATAACCGACTCTGGGGACCAGCCGGATAGTCAGTGTGTAAAGCCGGCAGCCTGACTTTGACCCGGGGATGCCCACATGGTGGGGGAGAGAGTTGACTTCTGAAAGTTTCCCCTGATGTGCACCACGGCATGCGCGTGTGTGTTTCCCTATTCTCCCCACCCCCACCTCTTCTCCCTCCTGTTTCTCAAAAATAAAAATTTGAATAAATAGGGCTGGAAAGATGGCTCAGGGGTTAAGACTCTGTCTCGCAAGCAGAATGTCCTGAGTTCGATCCCAGGTCCCACGTAAAAATGCCAAATGCCAGGCAGAAATGGCGGCAGCCTGCACCTCCAGCCCTGATGGGCAAAGCCTGGGAAATCCCACAGCAAAGCAAAAAAGGAGGTAGAAGCAATTCAGGATGTTTCTCAAAGTCACCCTTGGGCCTATATAAGGGCACACAGTGCCCTCTGACACACACACACACACACACACACACACACACACACACTAAATAAAGGTGGTTTGGCAGCATGTCCACTTAGCAAAATGGCAATGGGTGGGCCTCCATCAGGTGGTCCTCAGCTGTGGAATTCTGATCAGGTTAGCAGTGCCGGGCAAAGTCCCCCAAGGAGCCGGCCTCAGGTCCAGTGCAAAAGTGGCAGGTGACCTGGAAGCAGCCACTATTGCCTGTTGGGGAAACTGCCATTTTTTTTATTCAATTGTGCGTGTATGCATGTGCGCACGTGTGTATGTATGTGTGTGGGTGTAGAACCACGGATGAATTCAGGAACCACCATGGACGCCTCCACCTCCTCCTCGTTTACTCTGCCCCGGGATTCACAGGCTCCGCCCTACCAGGACCAGAAACACAGGCCGCCCCCGCTTCCGCCTGGCGTCTATACGTGGGATCTGGGATCCGAACTCAGGACCTTCTGCCTGCAAGGCAGAGGCTTAACCCCTGAGCCACCTCTCCAGCCCCGAAAATCTCCATCTTTGATACACAGTAGCCACGTGCGCTTGCAGGACAATAAGCATGTCCTGTGTCTGTCGCTTCAAGCTCCTCTCACGCAGCTCTTCTGAAGTCCAGTTGTGCACTCCAGAGAGGCGCACCGAGAGAAGACCCACCGTGAATGTGGGCAGCCGGGGCCTGTGCTTGGATTCCAGGTGCCCTCAGTTGGGCAGGACCACCGCTGTGTGTGTGCCCGGCTTGCTCCTCTGTGCGCAGCATGCGCAGACGCACGTGGCACTGGGGAGTGCAGTGCATGCCTGAGCTATGGAAAGACTCCTGGCGTGACCTCGCGTTTTCTTATGTGGTTTTCTGGCCTGCTCTCGCTTGAGAACTCTGAAAGACATCTCTCATTTCTTGAGTCCATCCTAATTTTTTTCAGGATTAAGGCAGCGTTTATTAGAGGAGAGAAAGAACGGGACTCACGGACTCCAGCCCTGGAGCGCTATGAGAGGCAAGGGTGCCCTGGAGAACTCATGGACTCCTCCAGGCACGGAATCCATGGGGGCAGAAGCTGGCAAAGACCTCACGGACTCCAGATGTGGAGTGCCATGACGGCAGGTGCTCCCTAATTTTTTTCTTTTTGCAAACACTTTTCGCTAAAATTAAACATCCACCAGCAAAGCATATTCATAATTTGAATGATTTTAGGTATTTAAGCACCTGATGTTCTGCTAATACCTGCTAATCTGTAGATCACACTGAGCCGGGCGAAGCCACCCCACCTGCCACTTCTGCATGTGATCACCTGGGTGTTGCTACGGCTCTTTTTATAGTGCGCACAGCAAGTTAAGCATGAAGCGTGAGCTTTGCTTCTTTGCTTGTCACTATTTTTGGCCAGGAAACTCCATCGCAAAGCCTATTGGCCTGAAGTGAGGGATAACCTTGATGTTTTGTAGCAGGCAACCCCCTTTACCACCTCGGCCCCTGCAGGTCCCACGCAGCCGCGTCTGGCCTCCAGGGAGCCCCTCATTGCTCGTGCCAGTGCGCTGCCCCCATGGGTTCTGGGACCGCTGCACGCGGGGCTGCTGTCAGGTCACACATGCGCCACGGGCATGTGCCGCAGGCATCGCTGGCCTGGTGTCCCCTGTGGGTTTCCCTCCACCAAAGCGGGCGTCCCGGCGGCCCCTTTGAGGCAGCCCTTCCCAGTGCCACCTTGCTTCAGTCTGTGTCCACAGCTCCATGAGGCACTTACGCCAGGCGCTGGGAGGCCTGTCCGTGGTCCTGGCCGCTTGTCAAGGCCTGGGGGCTGTGCACCCCGTAAGGGGGCGCCTTGCCTGAACCGCCCTGCCTGTGGTTTGGCGCTCGCTCAGGTGTGGGTTCCTCCAGGCTTCCTGCAGGCTCCATGCAGTCTCTTCCATCAGCTTTGTCTTAGGGCGACTTTGAACACCCCCTTCCTCATCTCAGTTGTTACTTTCCTGTTGCCATGATAAAAAGGCAAGTGAAGGCAGGAAGGGATGATTTGACTCCCACTTCGACATCCTGCCCATGGCGGCACCAGGAGCCTGGAGCAACTGGCGCATTTGGGAAGAGAGCAGCAGATGCTTCCTCGGCTCCTGCCCAGGGAAAGGTGCCACCCACGGTACGCCAGTGTTCCCGCCTCAGCTAACCGAAGGGTATTCCCTGGCAGATGTGCCCAGAGGCCTGGCTCCCTGCGATTCTAGAGCGCACGTTGGCCACAAGGTTCACATCCCAACCCTCCTGTGTGTCCTGGTGCTGCTCGTCCTCCCGGTGCCCAGGCTTGCTGGCTGGCACTGCCAGGTACACGCTCAGGTAACGCCACCTCCCCCGGGCAAACTGCTGTCATTGGAATGCTTTTTTCTGACGCGTCTTCCAGCTCATGAGTCATCTCTTTCACTGGCTCTAACCTATATTCAAATCCGTACAGGGAATTTAAAGTTTTGGAATTGTTCTGTTTCCATTTTTCCTTTGGATTCTGAGCTCTGTCCCACCGTCTCCCAGTGTGTTGTGCCGCCTGAGTCACCCTGCTGTCACCCCCCTCCATCTTTTCCACCCATGGCTCTTCTTGTGGACTTTAGCTTTAATTCTGGATGCTGGGTGTTGAAACACATTGGTCAGTGGAAACCGCACAGGGCCGTCCCTGCTCAGCGCCCTGTGCTTCGGGCTGAGGGGGAGGGGGAAGCAGGCAGATGGGTTTTGTCCATCTGGGACCGAGACCAGGAACTCATCTTGGGGCCCTGAGGACCCTTGCACGCCCGACTCCCATGTTACAATGCTTTTTTCTTTTTCCATTTTCTCTTTACATGCATGTGGGGTGTGTACATATGTATATGCACGTTTGCATGCTGGTGAGTGCATATGTGCCCCACGTGAGTACACGCATGCGCGAAGGCGCAGGTTGATGTTGGAAATCATCCCTCTCCTGCACCTTACCGTTCTGAGGTCAGACCTCTAAACCCAGAGCCTGGGGTCAATAGGACTACTCTGCCATCTGGATCCGGGAATCGCCAGGCTTTGCCTCCTGGGATTACAGGCAGGCCGAAATGCCCCGCCTGGCATTTCACATGGGATCTGCTCCCTTAGCTTGTGCATCAAGCATTAACTGCTGAGCCCTTGCTGCTCGGGGCTGAACGTGACCTATACTGCCTCTGTCTGTGAACTCCCGGGCCCTGCTGCGCCCTGGTGCCTTCTTTACTTCGCTTGACCTGAGCGGTCTCCCCGCCTTCATATACTAATGCCACACTGGCTGCAGGTGGAGGTAGGGGGTTAAAGGAGGCAGAAGGGGGAGGCCCTAATCTGACACCAGGGGCCAGCATCCTGCTGAGAGAAGGAAGGGTGGGCATGTGGCACATCCTGCTGAGAGAAGGAAGGGTGGGCGTGGTGGCACACCCTGGAAACCCCAGCACTCGGGAGAAGGGCAGGAGGATCCGAGTTTGAGACCATCTTGATCTACACAGAGTGACCTGTCTCAGAATAACTTTCAAGAAGTTACCCACAGAGGACCGGCTGCGTGCAGATCCGGTGACGGGGTGGGGGGAGGGCACAGCCAGCTGATCGTACTTGGAAAGACATGGGGCCGGAAGGGGAGGCTGGTCACACTGCACCCTGTCAGGAAGCCGGGAGGGAGCAGGGCCGGGTTATTCTGGGGACCTCTCCCAGTGACCCACTTCTCCAGGAGGGCTCTGCTCCCGAAAGTCCCACAACCAGCTGGGAAGCCTGTGAGGGCCACGTCACCTCCAAACAAGTGTGCGTGAGTCACCCACCCTGCCTCGGGAAGCGCCTCCTTAGTTTCTGGTGTCTTCGTCCCCGAAGAATTTGGTAGCTACCCGAAATCTTTTTTTTTTTTATTCAATTGTGCATGTGTGCGTGTGTGTGTATGTGTGTGTGTAGAACCACGAGCGAATTCGGGAACCACCATGGACGCTTCCATCTCCTCCTTGTTTACTCTCAGGGATTCACAGGCTCTGCCCTACCAGGACCAGAAACGCAGGCCGCCCCTGCTTCCGCCTGGCGTCTATACATGGGGTCTAGGATCCGAACTCTGGACCTTCCGCCTGCAAGGCAGAGGCTTAACCCCTGAGCCACCTCTTCAGCCCCGCTACCCGAAATCTTTAAGTAGATTCTGAAAAGCGTTATCATGTGTTGGTGAGTCAGTCTGGTGGTTTCTGAGACAGTGTGTCCCCAGGAGATCCAGGCCCCACTGTTCTTCCTGCCTCAGCCTCTGAGTGCTGAGGCTCAAGACCTACCTTACCATATCCGGCCGGTCTTAAGGAGTATTTTGAGGAGACTGTATTTTCAGGGGGTGGCATGTTGGAGGGAGCAGCACCCTCCCTGGCCACAGGCAGAAGGTGAGCAGAAGGTGCCATGCGCCTCCTTCACCATGACCTTCCCAGCCACACTCTTTCATGGGGATCCAGCAAGGTCCCCCCATGGAAGGCCAGTTGGAACCTACCTCCTCCCGAACAAGAACCAGGGCTTGGATTCTGTGGCTGCAGACCCCGTCTGGCTTTGGCTAGAGTGTGTTCTGGTGCAATGTGCACCTGAGAACCCCCATGCTTCGGGGAGTTGTCTTCACGCCGTGTGCCCTAGCACCCGGCTTCCTGTCTGGTCCCTCGTACCCAAAGGCTTTTCGTTATAGAAACAGTTCTTAGTTCAGAGAAGTATTGTTGCAGTCAACTGCATGGTTGCTGAGAAATCACCATTGAACGGCCTAAGGGAACAAGGGGTTTATTTTCTCTTATGATTCCTGGTTACAGTTGTTTGTCCATCTTAGCAGGAGAGCTCACGCCAGCCCCAGGACCGAGGGAACTGGCCACACCATCTCTATATAACAGCTGAGAGAGGGATGATCCTTACTTGCCAGACCAGCACGTCTGGCCAAGTGTACACAAGGATGTCGACTCTCTCAACCAGCTCTCTGTATTTTATTCACCTGTCCAGGGCCTGGTCCTATCCAACGTGGGCTGGGCCTTCCCCATCAGCTAGACAATCTACTGCAGGTTTACTCTGGGCTTAACTACTAATTCTCTACAAATGTGCCCAAAGCTCAAACCCTCACCTGTCGAGTTGACACCTATACCCAACTATGACAACTATCTTCAGTTGTTTCTCTGGCTTGTCCTTCCTTATTCCACTTTACCCTAAAACTGCTGTCAGACAGTTCCCCAAACCCCCAGCCATGGCCTCCTACTGCTGTTCAGCACAAGTTTTCATTCTACAATCGCACCACCGATTTTGTGTCAATTACTTTTCCTGCTGCTATGATAAAATACTGACAGAAGAATGTATTCTGCTCAGAGTTTGAGCATGGAGGCTGCAGTCAGGAAGCTGAGAGTGACAAATGCTTGTGCTCAGCCAGCTCTGCCCCCACCCTGTGTGTATGCACGCACACGCATGTGTGTGTGGGTATGCATGTGTGTATATGCATGTATGTGTGTGTGTGTGTGCGTGTGAGAGAGAGAGAGAGAGAGAGTCAGAGGGCACTGTGTATTCCTGTGAAGGCCCAAGGGTGACTTTGGGAATCACTCGGGATTGCTCCACCGTCCAGGATTGGAAGTGCAGGCTGCTGCCTTTCTCCCGCTTAGACCCTCCCATGGCCGAGAGCCTCCTTGGGTCTTCATACCTTGACAGCCCTCGGAAATGCACCTCAATGTGTCTTCCCGTTATCACACACCCTTTCATCATGGCAGCTCTTGGCGTGTGGATGGCCCACAGCGATGCTCATTTCTGATTAGGTAACTCAGATACCGAGTGCCACCACCCGGAGGGGCACCCTTTCCATGTTCATTCAGCCGCAGCCCAGGGAAGTTTGGCCCCTGTACTGTGGTGCACTGAGGCCTGAATGCTGCCCTGAGTCGCCCCGTCACCATCTGGAGGCTCTGATCCCCCAGCAGGGCTCCCGGAAGAACAGTCCGAGTTGATGGTTCACCTGAGGCCGATCATGCCTGGAGTCCAGGAGGATCCAAACTAAGTCTGCCGGGTGTGAGGTGGGTTCTCTGCAGATTTTCACGCAGAGACCGCTTTCCATAAAGTGCATGTGCAGAGGACGAAGTGGCAGTCCTTGTCTGTGCTCTGGGGTGGTGACAAGCAGCTGTGGGACCTCCCTGTAGCCTTTCCTAGGAACAGACACGGATTGCTCAGGCCAAAGCCAGCCTTTGCCATGCCCCGGTGGCAGCTCTGGGGCACAGCCACTGGTGTCTCCTTCACACTCCTGGGGGTGGCAGCATGCAGACACAGGATGGGAGCACAGCATCTGAAGGACAGATGCTGAGCCAGAGGAGGGACAACATGGTTAAGCACTCCATGTGTTCTGACAGCTGGCCGCTCCTGCTCCACCAGCCTGCGCATCCTCTCCTGCTGCAGCTCAGATCTCACAGCTCCTGCTCCACCAGCCTGCGCATCCTCTCCTGCTGCAGCTCAGATCTCACAGCTCCTGCTCCACCAGCCTGCTGCATCGCCCGCTGCAGCTCAGATCTCACAGCTCCTGCTCCACCAGCCTGCGCATCCTCTCCTGCTGCAGCTCAGATCTTTGTCCCATCCTTAGCAACACTAAGACCTGGACGTGTCATTTAACTTCTAAGTGCTTTGCTTCCCTCTGTGTAGATGGGTGGTTATAAGGATTGGTGTCCACAACAGCATTTCAGAAACTGAGTAGTCACTTTTTGGGTACTGAAGACCCAAATTTGGGATTAGGTAGAGAGGGACAAAGGTCCCACAAGCAATGCTTTGCAAGGTAAGAGCCCAGAGAAAAAAAAAAAGAAAGGCCCTCCAGGAGTCAGATGGGGAAGGATGACCTGAAGCGCCTTGGACCAATAGAAGGCGAGTGTGCCCCCGGCCCCTTCATCTCCAACCCACGGCCCCTGAAACATCACTGGCACTGCTTCCTGGTCTTCCTGGTCCTCCGGAGCCACCTGAAGGAGTCTGCCAGCCTGCACGGGAAAAGGAGCTTGTGTGTGCGCCTGAACTGCCCACTTAGCAAGTGTAGGGAGGACCAGGCGGCTGCGTCCTTCTGGCTCGGGACCTTGCACATGCCCCTTGGAACTGTCAGGGCCCAGAACCTTCTGGATGTCGCGCCCTGGTGCCCTGCGCGCCTGGCTGACCCACGTATCCGCACAATCCCACGGGCCTGCATCCCACCCCGGACCCCTCCGAGCCCGGCCTGTGGTCACGCGCCCCCGGGGCCCCGCGCGTTCCCGGTCCCGCACGCTCCCGGGGCCGGACCCGCCCCGTGACGCATTTCCAATCATCCGGAATCGCGGCCGGCGCGCACCCGACGTCCGGGGAGCGCGCCTCGTGCACGCGCGCCACCACGTGACCTCCGCCCACCAACCGGCTCTTCAGGATTTGGGGATAAAGCGCGGCCCCGCGACAGTTGCGGCGGGAGAGCGGTGGGGCAGAGAGCGTGACTCGCCTGCTCCAGTGCCGCCCGTTCCCCTTGCGCTTCCCGCCGCCGCCGCCACGCAGCCATGTCGGAGGAGAAGCCCAAGGTAAGCCCGGTCTCGCCCGCCCGCAACGCGGTCCCCGAGGGCACCGGACGAGCCCGCCGGGAGCAGGGCTGCGCGGGAACCGGGCGCCGGCGGGACCGCGCTCGGCCCTGCGCGCCCCTCCCCCCGCCGGAACCGCACCCCTCCCCCACCGGCGCCGCGCGCTCCGCCCCCGGCTTCGTCCTGGCCCCGCCCCGCCGCAGTCCCCGCCCCGCCGCAGTCCCCGCCCCCAGACACGCCCCACCCGCGGATAAGCCCCGCCCAGGCCATCCCAATCCCCACCCACCTACGCCCCTCCCCTACCCGAAGCTCCGCGCCTAGGCCCGCCCCCTGCCGGGCCAGGCCCCGCCCCCTGCCGGCCAGGCCCCGCCCCCGAGAGCCCGCGGCGGCCCGCTCCGGGGAGGCTCGCGGGGCCGCGCCGCGCCGCGGTCCCTGACTGCCGGCGAGCGCCTCGCCCACCGGCCGGCCCGGTGCCTCCTCCTCGGCCTCGCTCCGCCTGGGGCAGCGCGGGGAGGTCGCGGGCGCTCCGAGGCTGCAGGTCTGGGAGCAGCTGGGCCGGCGCTGCGCGCGCTCCCGCCGCCCCCACGGTGCCCGCCCCTGCGCGGCCCCGGGTGCCCACCCACCCCTGTGACGTTCTCGAGGCGCTGTGCCTCCGTGGAGGGCCCGATGTGCTGCTTCTGTCTGCGCGTGGGCGCGTGCTTGCCCACCGCGGTCCTGGGCGCACCCCGACGCAGCCTGGGCGGTGGTTCCCGCTCGGGGTGGAAGCGTCTTTCCCTGTGCCCCCTGTGCCCCCTGTGCCCGTCCGCTGGTCGACGGCCCGGGGCCCAGCGTTCTGTGCTCCCTGGCACCTCCCTGGCACCAGCCCCCAGCCTGGTCTGAGTTGACCGCTCTCTGGGTTCACAGGAGAGAGCCCAGGAGCTGGCGGTAGCTGGGAGGGGGGATCCCCGACAGCCGTGGCACCGTGTGGTGACATCTGCACTGGGTCCAGGAACACCTCAGACTGGGGCAGGTGGTTCTGGGGGGCTTTGCTTCCGGCGCCGGTGCCTGCGGGTCGCAGGAGCCCCTGTGGGTTCTTCGTCTCACTGCGCGGTAGGCGGCTCCGCGGCAGTGCTGCACCCCGCCCGCTCTCTTTTCTACGAGGTCGTTGTTTTAGGGGTTCACCTATCCTTCTCAGAGCAGGCCAGTGTTCAGAGGGGTGGGGGAGAGCTCGAGGACAGCCTCTCAGAAGTTGGTTCTTTCTTTTTTTTTTTTAATTTTTTTTTATTTATTCAATTGTGCGTGTGTGTGTGTGTAACCACAGACGAATTTGGGAACCACCATGGATGCCTCCACCTCCTCCTTGTTTACTCTGCCCTGAGATTCACAGGCTCCACCCTACCAGGACCGGAAACGCAGGCCGCCCCCGCTTCCGCCTGGCGTCTATACGTGGGGTCTAGGATCCGAACTCAGGACCTTCCGCCTGCAAGGCAGAGGCTTAACCCCTGAGCCACCTCTCCAGCCAACTTCTGTAGGGCGGAGCCTGTGAATCCCGGGGCAGAGTAAACAAGGAGGAGGTGGAGGCGTCCATGGTGGTTCCTGAATTCTGGTTCTACACACACACACACAATTGAATAAATAAAAAAAAAAAAATTAAAAAAAAAAGTTGGTTCTTTCCTTCCGTCATATGAACTCCAGGAATTGAATTCAGGTCTCCAGTTTACTCTCTGGTTTGGTTTCTTTTTCCTTCACACCTGAGTTTACCTGCTTATTGGAGACCCCCTGGCCTGGCCCGAATCGCATCTTGGCCCACTCGCTCAGCTGTGCCAGCCTGGCAGCTTCCCTTTGCTTTGAACGCGCCACATCTTTTCCACTGGAAACCAGTGCCTCCAGCAATCTGGAGTGATGCTGGGTTAAACCCCGTTAGGAATGGGGGCGTTTTTCTCAAGCTGAGCCCACACTTGGAAGAGAGCTTGTGTCAAGCTGAAGGGTGCCAACGTGGGGGTCCTTGGAGGAGTGCAGTTGGTAGAGTGCCACCCTGAGCAGCTCCTTCAGGTCTCCATGGGCCCTTCTCCCTTGGGGGCAGGAGAAGCCAAATGCCTTCAGGATGGTTTTACTTTGTATGCCCATTCCCTCTTCAAGGCCGAGTTTCCTGATCCCCTCCCTCCTCGGGCACTGCCCAGAGCATTGGGCATCTAGGGCTGAAGGATGTTTCTATGGCGCTGGCTCCCAGGGCACCTAGCACAGGGTGGGGAGAGGACCTGGTCAGCCAGTGGACCGAGAGTCCCTGCTGCTTCCATGCCCCGGGGACTCCTGTGCCCCATATGATGCCAGGTGGCCAACGCGGCACCTCCAGAGGGCCGGTCAGCTCTGGACGACAGAATGTTCTGGGCCTCGCTTGTCTTTCAGACAGCAGTCCCAAAGTGAGCTGCATGGCCTGGAACGTGCGTTTCTAGGCCTGACTTGCCCTTCTTGCAGCTTGTGTGTCTGAGTTGTGTGCAAGCCCAATAGTGGTGTCACCTGCTGTGTTGTAGAACTTGTTCTTTCTCCTGGTGCTGGGGACAGAAGTCAGGCTTCGTGCATGCCGAGTGCTCCCCCTGCGTCCCGGGCGGCCCCTGCCCGCCCAGCAGCAGCAGAGCTTGGTCAGATCCCTGGCAGGTCCTGCTGCTTGGGGGTCCTCCTGCCCCCCAGCTTGCTTCTGGCTTTGCTTTTTTAAAGACCAGTCACAGAATCATATGTGACTAGTAGATGTGTGTTTTTTTTAGCGTCATGAGTGATTTTGAAGATGGATTTCCTTGATTTTTCCTAGGTTGAACACATTTTCTTGTCTGAATCGGCAGGCTGAGAGGGCTCTAGCGCTGCACTGTTTCCTCTGCACCATGCTACCATGCTTAGCAAGTGCAGGTTAAAAATAAAACCGACACATGAGCGACTTGGATGGCTTGGGAATTTTAGAAATTAGGTTGGTGTTAATGACTTCGAAAAAGCAACGGATGCTGAAGACCTGGCCCTCTGAGCTGCGTTCACGCTGTTTCGTCTCTTGCAGGAAGGGGTGAAGACGGAGAACGACCACATCAACCTGAAGGTGGCCGGGCAGGACGGCTCGGTGGTGCAGTTCAAGATCAAGAGGCACACTCCGCTGAGCAAGCTGATGAAGGCCTACTGCGAGAGGCAGGTGCGCCGCCCTGCGCCGGCCCGCTTGTCCGCTGCTGGCCCTGCACGTGGCTGCGTGGATCTGGGCTTGAGCAGGTTCAGGGAGGTGGTGTTTTGGGAAGGGCATTTTCGGGGGGGAGTGCGGGGGGGCGGGGGGTGTGTTCCCATCGGCCAGCATGCAGGTTTGGCGACGCCGTGTGCAAGGACAGGTGTGCAGTCAGTGCACAGATCTGTGAGCTCCTTGGCGGCGCGTGGTGCCGTTGAATTCCTTCTTGTGTCCGTTGGGACACTGTCGCTGCCTCTCATAGCAGCACGCTGGCCAGGCCACAGCATCTGGGGATTGGTCGTTTTTCTGGGTACTACTGGTGTCCACTCCCTCTAGTCCGTCCATCGTTTTGTTCTTACCAAGGACCTGTGCTGTCCTTTGGCAGGCGGTGCCCTGCAGCCGCCTGGGGGTCCCTGATGCCGGGTCTTGGGTGCGCGCCTGCCATGTGGTCTATATCTTCACCACGCCCTCGCTCCCGGGCACGTGTGGGTCCTTCTGTTCGGTGGACCCTGGCGCCTCAGGACGGCGTTGGAGTGGTCGTTCTGTCAGCGCCCACGAACGTAGCTGCTTCTCCCCTACTGTCCTGGCTTCCACACTTCCTGCCTGTGGACTTCTTGATTGTGAATATTGCCCCGGAGATGGTGGGCTTGTCCTCTTCCTCCCTTGTCTTGGCCTTAGATACTCTTCCTGTCTGTGAGAGACCAGGTGGAACTGTCCCGTGCTGCCCCCCTCCCGTGGCACCCCCTCCCCCAGGTGTCCCTTTGCCCCCCCAGCTGCGCCAGTGCAGCGCTGCGCTTGGGTGCTAGGACTGTGCCCCTGCCTCTCAGCGTGGTTGAGGCCACAGCTTCCCTGCTTGGTCTGGAGGCGCTTGTGTCTCTTCTGGGTGCTTGTCTGTCGTCACCTTGACAGAGACCCCCGAGTGGGGGCACATGGAGTCACCCCGTTCAGTGTTCTGCGGCCTCCCCTCCAGCTCCACCTGGACCACTGCTTGGGGCAAGCCGGCTGCATAGCCCTTACCCTACAGCCTTGTGTCAGAGTCTTCTGGAAACGGGCTTGGCTTTCCTCCTAAAGCTTCTTTTCTGGAGCAAAGTCTCTCATCTTGTGAGGGGTATACACTCTGAAGGGACTCTGGCTTCCGTGACATTCCCTGCATGCCCGTGCCCGCGGGTGGCATTCTTCTTGGGATTCACTGGCACTGGCCGTCAGCCCCGTGTTGGAGAAAGTTCTCTGCACGTGGGGTGCTGCCGGCTTTCCCCGCAAGCGGCACTGTCCGATGTGCCCCACGGCCCAGAGGGCACATCTCTCCCGGGCAGCGGGCATTCTGCTCCATCTGGACTTCACTGGACATGTGCCTGTCACCTAGGGGCTCTGCTGGCCCAGACCTGTCCTGTCTGGAGTCCCGAGTCCCTGGCTATCCTCCCTGTTCCCATTTGGGTTTCATCCCCCTAACCATCCGGCTTCCTGTCGCATAGCCATTCTTCGTGGTCCGAGGGAGTGAGGGGCAGGCTCAGGGCAGGCCCGTGGGTCACAGCGGGTGGGCCACGAAGCATAAGGCCGCGTGCTCTGCAGGCGCCTGCAGGTCTTTCTACTCCGTGGGTTGGCAGCGCGTGTGCAGAGTTCGGATCTCCGTGTCTTGAAGCACACATGTCTGGGAGTGCCTAATGTGGATCCAATCTTCTTCCAGGGCTTGTCAATGAGGCAGATTCGTTTCAGGTTTGATGGACAACCAATCAACGAAACAGACACTCCAGCCCAGGTATGAAGTGGCTCGGTACTCTGCGGTCTGGACTCCTTCAGGTGCCTCCCCTCTCCTCTCCTCTCCTCCCCTCCCCTCTCCCTCCCCTCCCTTCCCCTTCCCTCTCCTTTCCCCTCCTCCCCTCCCTTTCCCTTCCCCCTCCTTCCTTCCTCCCCTCCTCTCTTCCCTCTTCCCTCCTCCCCCTCCTCTCTTCCCTCTTCCCCCTTCCCCCTCCTCTCTTCCCTCCTCCCCTCCTCTCTTCCCTCCTTCCCCCTTCCCTCCCCTCCCCTCCCCTCCCTTCCCTTCTTCTCCTCTCCTCCCCTCCCTTCCCCTTCCCCCTCCTTCCTTCCTCCCCTCCTCTCTTCCCTCTTCCCCCTCCTCTCTTCCCCTCCCTTCTTCCCTCCTCCCCCTCCCCTCCTTCCCTCCTCCCCCTCCTCTCTTCCCTCCTCCCCCTCCTCTCTTCCCTCCTCCCCCTCCCCCTCTTCCCTCCTCCCCTCCCTCTTCCCCCTCCCCCTCCCCTCTTCATCTCCCCTTCCCTCTTCCCTCCTCCCTCCCCCTCCCCCCCTCTTCCCTCTTCCTCCTTCCCCTCCTCCCCTCCCCCCCTCCCCCTCCCCCTCCCCTCCTCTCTTCCCTCCTCCCTCCTCCTCTCTCTCTCCCCTCTCCTCCTCCTCTCTTCTTCCCCCTCTCCCTCTTCCTCCCCCCTCCTCTCTTCCCTCCTCCCCTCCTCTATTAACTCCCTTCACAACTCCTATTCCCTCCCCCCCCCCTACTCTCCTTCCCTCCTTCCCCCTTCCCTCCCCTCCCCTCCCCTCCCTGTTTTTTTCCTGTCCTTTTTCCTTTCCCTTTTCCTTTGCCCTGTTTCCTCCTTCCCTTTCTTCCCTCTCCCTTTTCCCCTTTCCTTCTTTCTTCTGTGAGTCAGTCAGTGGTGGAACTTAATTTACGAGAGAGAACAGGCTGGCACACAATGTGCCGTGTGCATGGTGGCGCTCAGGGGACTTCGGGAGTCAGTTCTCTCCTTCCACCACGTGGGCTGTGGCCGGGACTCAGTCTCCAGGTGCTCTCGCTGCTCCCACTTGGAAAACGGCTGCTGGAGAATCGCTGACAGGCGCCACTTGATGCCTCGTGTTACCTTTCAGTTCTAGGCTTTTTAAAATAGGTTTTAAAAAATATTTTATTTATTTACTCTGTGTGTGTGTGTGTGAGAGAGAGAGAGAGCACTGTGTGTCTGTGGAGGACCAAGGGTGACTTCAGGAATCATCCTGGATTGCTTCTGCCTCCTTCTTGCTTTGCTCTGGGATTTCCCAGGCTCCACACACCAGATCGGAAGTGTAGGCTGCTGCTGTTTCCACCTGAACCATCTCTCCAGCCCAAGTTTTTAAATTAGGTTTTTTCAAATGAGAAAACAGTACTGTCAGGCCTCACCTGTGCTGTTCTGAGTCGCATGTGGCCCTTAGGCTTCGTGGCCCAGCAGCTGAAACTTCCCTCAGCGCGCCCTGAGGCGGCCTTCCCCGAGCCACTGGCCCCTTGCAGTGCTGGCCAGGGCGTGGCTGCATGCCACGCTCCAGGCTCGTGCCCAGCATTTCTGGCACTCGGTGTAGATGCTCAGTGGCTGGCGTCCAGCCTCACCCCGGCTGCAGGGACTCAGTGCAGCCGTCGCCTGTCTGCACAGCGGTCACCGAGCAGAAACAGCTGGGCCCCGCTTCGAGTTCCTGTACAGTGCTTAGCGCCAGCTGCCGAGTGCTGGGAGGACCGACGTCACCTGCAGTCCCCGGTTTGTCTGTAAAATAGAGATCACACTTGTTTTTTCCCTTATAAGTTAGTGAGGTTTGGAGAGACGAGTTGGGTAAGACTCTCTCACAAGCAGAAGGTCCTAGTTCGGAACCCAGGTCCGATGAAACAGCGATAGGCAGCCTGCACTTCCTGCCCTGGTAGACACAATCCAGGATGATTCCCTGTCACCCTTAGTCCTCCATAAGGACACATGTGTCCTCTGACACACACACACATGCACACATACACACACACACACACAGGCAAAATAAAGTTAAAAAATCTTTTACTCATTGACATTTTCACATAAATACAACTTCTGCATTTTTACCCCCGACTACCATGTTCTCTCCATCCATTCAACCCCCTCCCCTCCACTCTCTTCTTTTCAGGAAGTCCCTCTTTAAGAGCTCCCCTTCCGGCTGGCATTAAGTCGTCTCTCAGGGAGGTGTGGCCAAGCAGACGTTGCTGCAGTGGGTTCTGGGCCCTGTGGTCAGGGGATTCTCTCTCGCAGCCCCTTCTTTACCTCAGACACTCATTCTTACTGACCTCTTCTGCCTGAGCCCTGGGGTGAGAAGTAGTGATGTCCTGCGTAGAACGAGCGCTGCCCAGCACTCGTTTGTGCTTTGGCTGCCTCTAGTGCTTCCACTACAACATTTCTTGGTTAAAAGCTGATGCCCTAACCACTGGGAACTTGCCAGATTAGTCTCAGACAGAGTGGTAGCTCTGAGAGCAAGCAGAGCAGGGCTGGGAGACTTGAGTGTCTCTGAGAACATTCCAGAAGGGGTCCTGCTTCCAGCCTCTTCAGTGTCTGTGGAACTGCACAAGCTTGTTTTGTTAGGCATGTGAGAGGCCAGGTGATGCTTGTGTCTGCAGTCGGAGAGCAGAAGGCAGGGGGCTTGCTCCTGCCGGCTGGCTCCAGGGAGTGGAAGGGCTGGCTTCAGTGGGCTCCTTGGGTTATAGACTGCGGGATCTGTCCGCTGAAGGTGTGCCCTGCCCCGTGCTCCTGAGGACGGCCATGCAGCCGTTACAGGTACACACGGTGGTCCTGCAGCTGCTGGTTTTCTTTTTTCTTTCTTTAGCAAATTTTTAATGATTTCATTATCTCCTCAGTTAAAGTTTTTTTTTTTTTTTTTTTTTAAATGTGTGTGTGTGTGTGTGTGTGTGTGTGTGTGTGTATCAGAGGACTGTGTCCCTGTGGAGAACCAAGGGTGACAGGGAATCATCGTGGATTGCTTCTACCTCCTTTTGCTTTGCTCTGGGATTTACCAGGCTCCGCCCACCAGGTTCAGAAGTGCAGGCTGCTGTCATTTCCGCCTGCTGTTTTTAGGTGAGACCTGGGATCTGAGCTCTGGACCTTTTGCTTTCGAGGGACAGTCTTAACCCCCAAGCCATCTCTCCAGCCCAAGGTGTAGCTCAGCGGGCCTCGAACTCCTGGTCCTCCTGCCTCCACGTCTGCAGCAGGTCCTAACACATGCTCACCATGGCCAGCCAGTAAAGTTCTTAGCATGAACATGTCTCTCGGATCGTGTCAGAGGAAGTGAGGTGGAAAGTAGCGACTGACACACAGTGTTTCCCTCCCTGCATGCTGTGTTTGAGGGGTCTCGAGGTGCTGCAGAGGGTGGGGAGCTGTTCAGGAGTGAGGCGTCTCGTGTATTCCCTTCCTCTGACATTGCTGTCCTTTCCGATGGGCTGGCCCTGCTGGCAGCTGGAGATGGAGGACGAGGACACCATCGACGTGTTCCAGCAGCAGACAGGAGGGGCAGCCTCCCGAGGGACCGTCACACCCTGCCGATGTCCCAACGCGTGCTACTGAGCGGTGGGCGTGCAGCCTCAGAAGTCAGCAGCAGCTGGATCGTCACTGAAGTGGTCTCCTTTTCTGACACACTTGGAGGGCATCCCCAAACTGGACTTGCAGGGATAAGAGTGCCCCTTGATGGCCACCAGGCATGGGGTTTAGGGGAACGCTGCGAGGGTTTTGGATTTGCTTGTTTCCATTTTTGTTCTCTCTCACCTCTAAAATGTTTTTCCCCCAAAGCTGGGGCCAATTGTGGGCTCTCAATCTGCGCCAGGCTCCAACCCCCAGAACTGACTGTCTCTGGCGCCACTCTCCTAACCAGCTTGTGAGCTTGTAGCCACGGCACCAGGGGGCATGGGGTGGGATGCTTGTGGGGACAGCGGCCCCCTCATGGTCGTTGCTGGCCTTGGGTGCCAGCAGGAATCCCGCACGTTTGAGCTTGCTCAAGCATGCGGGCGGGCCATGTGAGGGAGGCCCCGACGCTCAGAAAAGGCAAAGGCAAGTCTTAGAAACAAGCCCTTCAGGAATGTGCCCAGTGCCCCTGCTCTCGAGCATGTCCCCAGCCGCCACCTCTGTCTCTCCCTGGGAAAGGTTTGCCATACTGCCCGTTCGGAAATGTAACCCGGCCTCTGATTTCCTCCGTGATTTAGTTCTGGTCTCTCTAAAATGTGGGGTGAAGTGTGGACGGCAGTGGCGTGTGACAGACCTGCTCGGGTGGTCACGGGGCTGTTCTCTCCCGGGTCTGTGCTCGGCTGCTTCCCCTGTGCGCTCAACTTACGCCTCAGTGTGGTGACGGTTCTGCTTTGTGGCATCTACACCGATTAAAATGACCATAGTTTGCCCATTATCCTATGAAGATCCATTGCTCCCGGTGGCCATTCTCTGCCTTTTATTGACTGTCATGCCGTCTCTCTTGCTTGCTTAAAGTCCTGCGGAAAATGTCCTTGTTTCCTGTCTGGCTGGTGGGGGCCGGCGGCACGACCGCGGCTCTGTTGTGACCCCACCAGTTTGTACACCGTGTCCTTTACTACCGTAAACAGTGCATATAGTTTGGTATTCCGTCTCTCGGCTGGTGTTACCGTCCCAGCTCACTGCCATGCGCCGCCCAGAAACTGCTGCAGAAGCCCGACGCTCCGACGGCCCTGCGACACGATCCCCCTGCTGGGCCGCGCTGCTCCTGCGAGGGGACCCCACCCTCAAGATCTGCCTGCCCCTTGCTCTAAAGCAGTGCACCCCCGGCTCTCCTCTCCTGGGCATCCTGTGTGAGGAGGAGGTGGAGTCAATGTGGGTGACGACTTACTCATCTGCTTTGAAAATGAACGGCAGTTAGATTGTGAGAGGATTCGCTACTGAGGCAAGAGGAAGCCCAGGTTAGCAACGACCAGGCTTTAGTCCATCAGCTGAGCGCAGGCGACACCAGGACTGTCATCCGGCAGGAGCTTGTGTGCACAGGAGGAGGAGATGGCCTGGGGAGGGGTGGGTCCCCAAGGGGGCGCGGCTCAGCTCCTGAGAGGAAGAGTTTAATTGGACTCAGGCTTGATCAGGAGCATGAGCCTGGGTGGGTCAGGAACCGACGCTACTGCTCAGCCGCCCCCTCCCGTTAATCCTGCCAGTAAAAGTCCTTGCCAAGGCTCCGAAGATGCGTCTCATTAATGTGGCGGAGAAAGCATGGCACGGTGGCTCTGGAGAGCAGGAATGCCTGGCAGCTGTCCATCAGCCAACCAGGAAGCGCAGGCAGGGTGGGCTGTACCCTTCCAGGCCTACCTTCCCACCCACTGTACAAGTCGATCCCATCCGCCCAGGGTCCACATCCGCGGAGCAGCTTGAACGACGGGCGGGGCGGGGCGGGGCCCTCACTGCTTTGTCTCCGGGCGAGGACAAGTTGTGCATGTTTGAAAGTATGAGATGACGGGAACGTAAGGTCCTGAATCTCTGGGTTCGGCGCCGCTGAGGAGGTGCACTCACCCTGCCATCTGCACTCGGGTCCCAACTGGAACGTTCCCCCGAGTTCCCCGCCCAGGAGCCCCTGGGTGCTGGGCGCACCCGCCGTGCCGTTCCCGCGCGCTACGTGAAGGCTGCAGCCTCCGGGGGCCAGTGCCTGGTGCAGGCGGCTCCCGGGCCAGGGCAGCCGCCCCTGGAAGCCGCTCCTGGCTCGGGGGGTGGGGGGTGGGGGGCGTGCCCAGGCGGCGACGTGACAGCCCAGAACTAACGCGTGCTGTCCTGACAAGGCCAGTTGTAAGCCTGAGCCTAAGCTCCGCCGCACACTTCTGGGGTTCTGCTCCCCTCGGGTGGCCGTGGGCCCGCGACGCGCAGGGCGGAGTCGGGGTGCCCCGCCCCGCCCGCTGGCCCCGCCCCGCCCTGTTCCTCTCCCTGCGTCTGCGTCGGCGCGCCACGTAGATCACGCATGCGCCCTGCGTCCCGGAAGCACTTCCGGCCCGCCGCCACGACCCGGAAGCGGCCGCGGCGTCGTGGCCGGCGAGCGGGAGTGGCGCGGATGAGGCACGGGCGCTGCGGGCATGGCTGGCACGGCGCTGAAGCGGCTGATGGCCGAGTACAAACGTGAGTCGGGCGGGGGTCGCCGCGCTGCGGGTCGCGCTCTCCGGCCGGCCCCGCCTCCAGCCCCGCGGTCCCCGCGCCTGCCGGGTGGCAGTTGGGCCTGCGGAGAGGTGCCCGCGGGTCCGAAGCGGCGCAGCCTGGGTGGGAAAGTCGAGAGCGGCGCAGGAATGAAGAGCGGGCGCCCCGCCGCCCCGCCGCCCCGCCGCCCCGCGCCCCGCCGCCCCGCGCCCCGCCGCCCCGCGCCCCGCCGCCCCGCGCCCCGCCGCCCCGCGCCCCGCCGCCCCGCCGCAGACGCGGGCTTGTAACGTGCCGTCCGCGAGGCCTCCGGGCGTTCCGCGGAGACGCGGGGGCGGCGTGAGGGGCGCACGGTAGCGGCCCCGGCTGCGACCCCGTCCTGCTTACGACCGGGAAAGCTGGGGACGCGGGCGGAAGGCGCCGCGCGCAGCCTCGGAGGCTCTGCGCCCGAGGATTTCACTCCTCGGCTCCGTGAGGGTGAAGCGCAGAGCGGCCTCGCAGGGCCGTGGGCGCCGGTGCGCGGCCGCGAGGATCGGGGTCCGTGGGGAGCAGATCTCCCGGTGCCGGCGCCGCAGCCCAGGGCGAAGAGACGAGCGAAGACCCCGGGCAGCCGACTTCGACCGGGAGGGAGTGAGGAAGGCGGGCGGGAAGGTTCCCGTGCCGTGGGGCTCCGGGAGGAGGAGGAGGAGGGAGAGACGGGAGCGGGGGCCCTGTGGCCCCGGGCTGGCATCTGCAGCAGCGAGTGAGCCTGGCATCTGCAGCAGCGAGTGAGCCTGGCATCTGCAGCAGCGAGTGAGCCTGGCATCTGCAGCAGCGAGTGAGCCTGGCATCTGCAGCAGCGAGTGAGCCTGGCATCTGCAGCAGCGAGTGAGCCTGGCATCTGCAGCAGCGAGTGAGCCTGGCCGCAGCCCCGCAGCGCTGACTTTGACCTTGCTGGGTCGTGAGCAGGGATGCGGCCGCCCAGCTGTGCCCGGGCTTGGGACGCGGGAGTGTGAGCTCATCGGGAGGTCGGAAGACTGCCCGCCGCGCAGGGGCAGCGAGCCCGCAGCCCCGCGGCGAGGGGCTTGTTCCGTTCCTGGCATGTGCGTCTGGAGACTTGGGAGGAGCAACGGGCGCAGGATGTAGTGCAGCTAAGCTGGGGCAGGTGTGCCGGTGCCTGACGGCGTGCCCGCGCTGGACTGCCGTCTTTTGGGGGGCATCTGTGTGGTGTACGTGAGAGCGCGTGGTCGTGCTTCCTGTGTGCTGAGGACAGCGATGGGCGTCTCTCCTGCTGTCGCTCTTGGCCTCACTGGACCTGGAATTGGCTCTTTTTCCACTGGGCTGGCCAGCCCCAGGGCCCCTCATGTCCCCACCCCCGCCAGCACTGGGTGATTGACCCTGTTGCGGCCACTCTTGGCCTTTCTACATGCATTGTTGGGATCCAAATTCAGTTCCTCCTGTTTATTTTAACAAGAGTATCTAACCTCTGAACCATCTCCACGTCTTTCAGGCACTGTCTGACGGGTTCGTTCGTGCGTCTCCCCTAGGGAGTACTGCCAGCCTAGGGAGTACTTCCACGTCCCTCACTGCTCTGGGCTGCCTTAACAGGCCCAGTGGTTGGGGGCTCAGCGCACAGAAATCTCACAGTTCTGGGCAGCTGGGCGGGGTGTGGCCTGTATTTGCTGGTGCTGCTGGCAGGCTTTGGGTTCCTAGTTCTAGTCTCTCCTCTGTGCCTGGTGGTCAGATTTCCCACTTGAAAGGTTGCCAGTCGCTGGCTTGGAGCCCCACTGTCCGCATCGCCTCCTTTAGCTCAGGTATATTGGTAGAGACCCATTTTTAAGTAAAGCCCCGCCTAAAGACTCTGAGTGGACCCGCATGCGAAGGGACATTTCATACCTTGCCCGGTGTGGAGCAGAATCCACAAGATGTTCCCAAGCCAGGCAGCTTCACCTGTCTTGGGGACAGATGCTAGTATCTTCCCCCAACTTCCTCTTACATCCTCTTTCACCCCTCCCTGAGCCTCTGGGCTGTGCCCACTCACTTCCCTGGCTTGGGTTCGCATCTGAGAAATTCTACACAGTGTCACTCGCTGGGAACAGTGCAAACCACACCTTGGCCCTCAACAGCTCTGACGTCACCCTGTGCTCTGCCCCTCCTCTACTCTGCCTGACACCTCCCTTTCTGTAAACCTTCAGCCCTGTGTCTTCCCTGCCTCAGGGACGTACAACCTGTCCTTCCTGTTATTGTCAGGTTCACTGCCATTTTCCCCTTTTAAAAAATGTAATTTATTTTATTTTGCATGTGTGTTGGGGGGGGCACTGCGTGTCCTTGTGCAGGACTAAGGGGATTGTTTCTGCCTCTTTGCTTCCCTGTGGGATTTCCCAGGTTCCGTCCACTAGGTGGTGGAAGTACAGGCTGCCACCGATTCTGCCTGGTGTTTTTACGTGGGACCTGGGATCCGAACTCAGGACTCTCTGCTTGTGAGACAGAGTCTTAACCCCTGAGCCATCTCTCCAACCCTCATTTCCCCTTTTAATGTAAAAACTTTTTCTTGTGTAGTATACGTGTTTCAGTTAAGTCATAGATATGTTAATTTTCTGTTACTGTAACACTATACCCAAGATAATCACTTGTGAGAAAGGTTTTATAGGGTCCCACAATGGCGGCGTGGAACCATCGTTCTTGAAGCAGAGCTGGCTCCCTGCTGGCGGGAGCACGCGCGGGAGCATGCAGTGCTCTGGAAGATCCACTTGGAGACATGCCTGCAGTGGGCTGGAGACCTGGCCCCTCGCCCCGTGTTCTGGCCAGCCGCATGCTCCCCGTGTGACGATGTGCGGCTTGCAGTCAGAGAGTGCCAGTCAGATCTGTGCCTCTGAAACCTCCTGAAAGAAGCAGGCTCTTCTCTCCATCCATCTACCTCCTCCTCTCCCTTTTCTTCTTTCCTTCTTCCCTTGCTCCCTTCTCTAAGGCAGGATATGCAGGAATAAGCAGGAGTCCTGGCCGGCAGAGCAGGGTGGTCTTAGATTTTATTATAGTTCTCTGAACAGCAACAGTGTGGGAATTGTTTCTAGAAATCTCCATTGGTATTTTTAGCCCCTCACTGACTCTAACCACTAAAGACAGTGGTAGTACCTACCTGTGTCCCCACTGCAGTATAATAACTGTGATGTGGGCAGACTGCACTTGAAGGTCATTGTGTTTCCGTCTGGAAATGTGCTTTCATTCTCTTGTATAAATGCCCCTGTGTCATAGTTCGGCACAGGTGTCAACTTGACAGTTGAGGGTTTGAGATCTGGGCACATTTGTGGAGAATTAGTGGTTGGGTTAAGCCCAGAGCAAACCTGCAGGAGATTGTCTAGCTGATGGGGAAGGTCCAGCCCATGGTGGGTGGGACTAGGCCCTGGAATAAAATACAGAGAGCTGGTTGAAAGAGTCGGCATCCTTCTGTTCACTTGGCCAGACATGCTGGTCTGGCTAGTAAGGATCGTCCCTCTCTCAGCCGTTATGTGGTGATGGTGTGGCCAGTTCCCTTGGCCCTGGTGTTGGTGTGTGCTCTCTTGAGAACTGTAACCGGACTGTCGTAAGGAAATAAACCCCTCGTTCCGTAAGCCGTTTGGTGGTGTAATTAAAAAGAATGTCCCAGTTGTTTGGTTAGCCCGTTGTGTGCCCACTGGCACGCTGAAGTGCTTCCTCCCTGCTGACCTTGGCGTCCCGTTGGGTGTGTGTAGCGTCTGACTGGTTTGATTTGGATTCCTCCGTGAATAGCAGTGTCACATGGCCTTTCCTGCTTTTGCTCTCTGCCCATTCCCTCATTTTTAAGTTGTTTCCTTGGGTTTCTCTCATGGCCAGGACACAAAAGCGAGGAATGTGAAGTGCTGGGGTCCCAACATCCTCTTCAAGGAGGCGCCTTTAGTGGCCAGAGGCCCCTGCAGGCCCACTGGGGACTTGAGGGACAGGTCTTCTGCCCGGTGTTTCTTCTTAGCCCTGTGAAAAACTCCTGAGAGAAAGCTTCAAGGAGGAAGATAGACTTTGGCTCCTGGTCTCAGGTTTCAACCAGTGGTTTCCTCCGTTCGCAGTCAGAGGCAAGCATTGCCTGGCAGCCGGAGCCCGTGGCAGCGGAGCCCGTGGCAGTGGAGCTGCTCGAGGTGGCCAGGAGAGACAGGAAGTGGCCAGAGAGAAAGCACCTTTCACGCCTCTGGTCCTGCTTCTCCTGAAACTTCCAGCACCGGGACTCAGACTTCAGTACTGACATTAGGAATGTTGTCATCTTCAGATTGTTTCCTCAGTTTTTTATTGTGGGGACAAGTCCACAGCTCCATCCCTTCATTTCCCTTTTTTCATTTTCATGTATCTGTATATGTGCACTACGTGCATGTGATTGTGTATGTTTGCGTGTGTATGTGTGTTTATGTATGTGCTATGTGAATGTGCATGTGTGTATGTTTGCGTGTGTATGTGTGTTATGTATGTGCTATGTGAATGTGCATGTGTGTATGTTTGCGTGTGTATGTGTGTTTATGTATGTGCTATGTGAATGTGCATGTGTGTATGTTTGCGTGTATGCATGGGTGTGTGGGTGTGTGTGTCCGCATGCACATTGGTGGAGGCTGGGGGCAAGATTGAGAACCCCAGTGTTTGATCCGAGTGTTCTTCCACTTTATTCTCTGGAGACTGGGTAGACGCGAGAGACTGTCTAAACCCAGAGATTCCCTAGAGGCAGTGTGACTAGCCGGCTCTGGGGAGTTCACAGTCATGCCCTCTGAGACTAGATCGTAAGTGAGCATTTTACTTGGGATTCGGGATCTGAATCTGGTTTTCTTGCTTGATGACAGGTGCTTTGTTGACACATCTTCCCAGCCCTGTCTTCTTTTTTAGATCTGTGTGTGGTGTGTACATGTGAGTGAACGTGCACACATGTAGAAGCCAGAGGTCAAGTTCAAGTATCTTCCTTTTGCTCTCCACCGTAGCTCACGACGTCCCTCGCTGAGTGTGGAGATGGCTGTTGAGCTACACTGGCCTGTGAGCACCGGCACCGGCTGGCCTTGCCCACAGCAGTGCTGTCCCAGGCGCATGCTGCCTGCCGTGCAGCTTCTGGTCTGGGGTCTGAATCCAGGACCTTATCAGTATTGTCTTTTAAAAAGCAGATTTTAAAAAAGTCAGCAAAGCCCAGTTCTTGCCTTTGTGTTGTATTTAGGGAACCATGGGCAAGGTAGTATTAGTCCTTGAGGTTTTTGTTACTTGGTTGTATGGTTTTATATCTGTAGTCTACTTTGAGTGAAGTTTTACATGCAGCTTGACTGGGATTGAAGCGTATTTGCATATCATTCACGTGCTGCTTGCAAGCGCTCCAGATCCGTCTTGGTTTGCTGGGGCATGCTGGTGCTGGCAGCTGGTACGATGTCCATGCGTCCTCCAGTCCCTCGAGGCCCAGTGTCATGGTGGGACAGTTCCTGAAGCCTGACCGACGGGACAGGGCCTGCCTGGCGACCTCCTGTGAGACTCTTCATTCTCCGCTTGCTGTGTGCAGCGTGTCTTGGAGCTGCTGCCTCAGCATGTAGACTGCGCCTTGGGAGTGCTGCCGACCAACTTCATGGGTTCCTTCTGTGTTGACATGGAAGTCTGTTGATTGGTTTTTAAAGGGATAGCTTCTGTGCCCATCGTCTCTTTTTTTTTTCCAAGTATAAACAATGTGATTCTAGAAATAGAATCACTGAATTAGAGCCAAACTTGGCTGTCATTGTATGCAGTAGCTACTGAAGCTAATATGTTCAGAAAAAGTAATTTTAAGTCAATTAACATTTGCAAGAAATAATCTGAAAATTTGACATAGTATTTGCTTCTTTTCTGGAATTTTCTCTTGTAATCAGTAGACTTGGAGCTGTGTGGTTTCCTGGGCCTGTGAGCGGCTGGCTGCTGCTTCTCAGCCGACCTTGAGCACTGCAGTCTGCACGGACAGCAGTAGGTGTCGCTGTTAGACGAGGCGCTGGGGATGGTGCTCTGGGCCTGGCCTAGCAGTGCTGGTCTCCAGAGGTAGATTTTGGACCAGCCCTTTTTCCCTCAGGGAGGGTGTCGCCGCGAAGATCCAGCCAGCTCCTCTAAGTGGAAACCGTCGCCAGGGCTCTGCTGCATCCCTTGTTTCTGTGATGTTTGAGGGTGTAGTTTCCAGGGGCATTCACCCACACAGCAGCTGGCCCCACATTTTAGCTGCTTGAAGTTCATCTGCCGCATTTTGTTAACTTTTTCTTGTAATTGGGTGATTTGATTTTAAAACACAAAAGCTGAACTGGAATTGAGATGATAGGGTGTTTATGTCCTGACAAACCAACTTTATTTCTCCAGCTTCTCCTGTGAGCGATACAAGAGACTGGAGGCTGCGGCCAAGCAAAGCCTCAGCCTTCCCCCGCCTGTCACATCCTTTCGGTTTGCTTCCTGCCCCTGTCCCCTCCTTCTGTGAGCTGCGTGGTGCGCGCATGGGCCTTGCTCCTCCTCGATGGCCAGCTGCTCCTGGTGTCTCATGGCAGTTCCTTCTGGTTTTCCTTTCTTATTTCAAAATTTGTGCGCTGGGTAGGCCTGAGCCACTGAGCTGCACCCCAGCCGTGGTCCTCATGACATGGTCCCAACTCCCTCATGAAGGCCCCTCACGATCTGGTCGAGGCCCAGAGGTCCTGCCCTCAGTCCTAGCCCAGCAGGGTTGCGTTTCTACTTTTTCTACTTGTGAGACAATAGCATGTCTGTGTTTTCTTCAGCAGGGCTACTGAGTCTTTTTAAAGTCAATCTTGGGGTGACCTCAGTCAGGGACAGATGACATTTAGGAAGCGCCCCACAGGCAAAGAAGAGCTGACATTTCCGCCCCAGGTGATGTTGGCTGTTGTGACAACATAACGCAGCAGGTTAAATACACAGGGATGTTGACGGTAACACCCTCTACTGTGATCCTGAAGGCCAGCACATGTACTTATGTCGGTCCATAACATGTAATGACAGTGAACAGCCATGCTTCCGGCTTATGTGTGTTTTCTATTTTTATTATTTTAGAGTGGTTACCCCTTACGTGAAAACGTGTACAATAACCAATGTTCTGCAGTGCCCATGCATCTTTTGTTTACTCGGTCAGTTGAGCCCCCTAGTTTGCGAGAGCCCCCTCTAAGATGTATGCATACCACTGAGCTCCATGTTTTGAGTTTCTTATTAACATTCTGAGATGCTCAGCTGTTTGGATTTTTGTATGTGGTGTAAGATGGAGTGAGTGAGCTTCTATTTTTACGATTGCTATTTTTATATTTTCTTTCAATCCATGAACACAGGATCATTTATCAAGGTTTGCACAAGTGTTTTGTTAGTGGTGTTCTTTGCTCTGCTAGAGACTTTCGTATCTTTCAAAAGCTTACCTCCTTTTTCTCCTTTGAGGATGGTGGCCTGAGGCACTTAGAATGTTCTAGCATTTGATACACCATTGTAGGCTTTCTAACAAGACAACTTCTAACAGAACTTTATACCAAGAAGGTTGGGAATGCTCGAAAATTTGTTCCTGGATTGCCCGGGAGTCGTGGAGGGCTCTGTGCAGAGATGAGGTTGTCTGAGGCTGTCACTGGGGAAATCTGCAGCCCACATGTTCTGCGTGTGCCTCTGTGACGTGACCCATTCTGCTTCCATTTTGAGACAGGCATGTGCCCCTCTTCCTCCAGGAGTTTATAGCGAGGGGCAGCAGGCTGCCTGCCCTAAGCTTAGTAGAGTAAAATTCAAAGCTTGTTTTCTGTTTTCCATTATTATTTCTATTGCCTGAGACGTACTCTATGTTGGTTACTTTTCCTGTTCTGGGGTAAAAGCAGTGTAAGAGAAGAGCTTACTGTGGCCAGCAGCTGGGGGAACAGCTAGAAAGCACAGTGATTAGTGTTTGCCGTGCCTCAGCCTGGAGAGGGATGCCGGCCGCTGGGCATCTGGTGTGCCCAGTCAGCTAACCCGATCAAGATGTCCTCACACAGGCATTCCTGGTCCTGACGGCCGAACGGGCACACGGACTTTGCAGTCCGAAGACTGCGTTTACTTATGTACGCTGATCTCAAGTCCAGCCGTGTCCACCCACTCTCCTCCTCTGCCCTGGGCTCCTCTGGACTTGGTGTGTGCAGTGCATGCGTAGCGTCCGAGTACAGGGTTCACTCCCTCCTTCCAGGCCGTGCAGCCTGCACCTGTATGGTTGAGCTCTCATTTCTTCAGAGACCCCTTTCCCTGCTGGTCTTCCCTAGGTGCTGTTTGTCTATTGATTTCCATTGATTTCCCTGCCTCCTGCCCTAACTGTCCCGTGCCTTCCATCCATCTTTGCAGCTATGTCCGCAGTTTTGGTTTTTGCTCCAGCAGGCTGCGCATGTCTGCCGGGCATCACCACAGTGCCTGTTACGTGACTTTACAAAACACGAGGCTGTGGTGTACGAGCTGGCCCAGACAAGAACTGCACCTTTAGGAGGCCAGAGGGTAGGTGCTACATATTTGAGGCCAGCTCGGTACACAGTGACCCTGTTTTTAAAAAAATTTATTTAGTACACAGTTTTGGAGAAGGAGAGCACACAGGACAGTGTGCTGGGGGAAGCGATTCACCTGGAACAGGCACCAGAGGGACGCGGTCCCTGTGAACCACTCTGGGAGAGCGCATGGTGCCACACAGCTAGCTGCTCGCCCCCCGCTGACTGGAAACACAGACGCGTGGGGAGACGTGAAGCAAGACTTGAAATGCACTTAGTAGCAGCCCCTCCCCCTCGGTGGCAGGCTGGGCCTCCGGTCCCCAGCGCTTCCCGCCCAGCCGCTGGCTACCATGAGGTGCGATCGCCTCACTGCGTGGTCTCTGCACCGGTGTCCTGTTTCAGCGGGTGGCAGGGTCGGGGGGCTTGTGGAGGTTTGGTACTTGGTTTTGTCAGATTTTACGGGTTTCTTATACTCTGTCACAATCAGAAAGGCTGTGCCAATATTTAAAATAACACAAAATGGGGGCTGGAGAGGTGGCTCAGGGGTTAAACCTCTGCCTTGCAGGCAGACGGTCCTGAGTTCGGATCCTAGACCCCACATATAGACGCCGGGCAGAAGCGGGGGGGGGGGGGGGGGCTGCGTTTCTGGTCCTGGTAGGGCGGAGCCTGGTAGGGTGGAGGGGCAGAGTAAACAAGGAGGAGGTGGGGGCGTCCATGGTGGTTCCCAAATTCGTCCATGGTTCTACACACACATGCATACACATACATATACACACACGCGCACACATGCATACACATACATACATACACACATACACACGCGCACACATGCATACACATACATACATACACACATACACACGCGCACACATGCATACACATACATATACACACGCGCACACATGCATACACATACATATACACACGCGCACACATGCATACACACACAATTGAATAAATAATAAAAAAATTAAAAATATTAAAAAAAACAACACAAAATGCCATTTTGTTGGGAAAATCCCAATTTTGGATTCCTGCGCTTTCGTCAGCAACAGCCCCCTGTGCTTTCTGTTGCTATCAAGAGTTGTTCAGGGTTGTCACCAGTGCACCTGGGCACCATGGCGTGCATTCTGGGCACACGGCAACCTAGAGGGTATATGCTTTGTAAGAATGACAATACTTGCTCTGTGTGGTAACAGTTCTACTCTTCAACTTTGTAGAATTAACGCTGAATCCTCCGGAAGGAATTGTGGCAGGTAAGGGACTAGGTGACTTCTTTGATTTTCTTCTAGTCACCAGCAAAGCCATCAAGTTAAGATGTTATGGTATTTTTTCTTTTCCTGCAGGCCCCATGAATGAAGAGAATTTTTTTGAATGGGAGGCATTGATCATGTAAGTTAATCATGTGGGTTACTGAGTTTTACTGTTTTATTGCAAATGGAGCTGAAGGATCTGTGCTGGTGACTGCATTCAGCCTTGCTCTGTCCGGTCACCACACAAACATCGACCCAGAAGAAATAACATCATTTTCTTAGCGCCAATAAGAGATCGAGTTGTGAGTATTGTATATACATAGTTTCAAGATAGAAGATTTTACTATTGTGTGATTCTATTAGGAAAAAAACAGAGTATCTAGTTTTTCCCTTTACTTTCACACCACAGTCAGCCTTGAGTCCCCAAGGGTTTGTAGGTGACATTTTGTTTTTCTGTGAGTCACCACATGGCAGGCATCGCCTTTCCCTTGACGCCTTTTCACTGCGTGGGTGGAACTGCCAGTAGCCAGTGAGAGCCCAGCAGGGCCTGTCTGTTCAGTTCCTCCGGGCCACCAGCTCAGACCCTGTGGAAGGGGGAAGGCGATGTTGCTTGGAAAGAGAAGCAGAGGGGCCTTGGTTCTAGAGCATCGAGTCCTTCCCCTTGTGCGTGGGGTATAGGACCGCGAGGGGTTGTTGAGCAGGGGCCACTGAGCTGTTCTAGTGGCTCAACTGCTCATTTGAGTCGTCGAGTGTGTCAGTGGTCATCGCTTGAAAGGCTCTGCGAAGGGCAGGGACGACAGGAACTTGGCAGCTGCTGGACAGGGCGTGCGTTCTGAGCAAGGACAGCATTGATTTCTGTGCTGGCGTTAACTGTTAGGGTCTTTGTTTTCATCCCTGAGTGTTAATCCCAGGGTCTTGTGTACGTTAGGCAAACACTGTACCACTCACTCAGTTTTTTGTTTCAAGGCAGGACTTCTGCCCTAGCCTGCTGGCTGTGCCTCCAGGTGTGCACACTGGCTCCCCATGATCCCCCAACCCAAGAAAACGGATGCTTTGGCAGTATATGGAAACGGGCGTGAAAATAAATGTATTTCAGAAGTCATCCGTAAACTCTCAGAGACCCCAGCTGCTAGAGCGGCACCATGTCTTTGTCTGCCTGGGGTTTCTGGAGTCGCTGGATGACGTGCAGTTGTCCTGTGTCCTCAGTGATCTGCGTGGTGAGACCTCATGTAGCACTGGACTCCACCAGTACAGAGGCACGTCCACATGTCTCCAGTGAGGTTTAATTTATAAGTAAGGTTAGACACTAGAATCACAGCAAAATAGAGCTCTTGACAGTATTCTTTAATACTAGTTACCTAAAATTTGTGAATTGCTTATTTCTGGAATTTTCCATTGGATATCATTAGATCTCCAGTAAGGAACAGAGGAAAGGGGGGCAGGCCTAGTAGTTTTCGGTGCGATGATGGTGAGCCCGTGACCAGCCTGGCCTTGCGCTGCCCTGTAACAGCAGCTGTTGCTGTGGGCTCTCTGTTTACTTTTCATTTTCCTCTTTTACAATGCTAGAAAGCAAGCCAGAGCCCTGCTACTGCACGGGACCACACCTCAGGCGCTGTGTGCTTTTGAAGAGCAGGCGACAATGTGTGTGAACTCATGTGTGACCCTTTGTTTCATTCCATGTCCTGTGTCAACATAGGCACACCTGCACTTGCTTACACGCCATCGGGCCGGCTTGTCTGCTGCAGGCGCGGGGGCTGTTGGGAGGCCTGCCGGGTACAGAGGTCAGGACAGCTGGTGGAAGATGAAGGCTCGTGTGTATTCACAGTAGACGCAGGAACGGTTGAGCCCTCTAGTGAGGATTTTAAAAAGCGCATTGTTAAAAATCTGTTGGGGATAACTATTACTAATTTTAGATAAACAGTATAAAGTTAAACCAATATTTTGAAAACCTGTCTTAAAAAGTAATTAGAAATGATTTTAGGGAAAGCATGTTTGTGTTTGAATAAAGCTTGTGCGTTCGTGTGGAATTCCCCTCCGTCAAGATCTGGTGACTTTGTGGGTTTTGGTCATGTTCCAGATCCTTCACAAACAAGAGACCGTTTACAGATGTACTTAAAACATCTGCCAGGGAGTTAACTGTCCTCCCTTGGTTTGTCTCACCTGCTGTTTGGGCAGAAAGCTGTCGGGGCTTCTGTGTGTTGGTGACAGAAAGGGCCTCCTCAATCGTTTGCGGGTTTCCAGAGGCAGCTTTGACCCTGTTGTTTCTGAATACTGTGCTTGGCTCAGGGAAGCCTGCTGCTGCTGCTGCTGCTGCTGCTGCTGCTGCTGCTGCTGCTGCTGCTGCTGCTGCTGCTGGAGACTCTGAGCCTGTGGCCTGGGCTGCAGATCTGGCTATGCAGGCAGTAAGCCCTGCTTGAATAGATAGTGTGTCGATGTTGTGTTTGTCCGTTTCCATCGCTAGCCAAATCCTTGAGCGGGAAAAGCAGAGGAAGAGCTTTATTGTGGCCCATAGCTGCAGAGTTCCAGCACAGGGTGCCTGTCGTCGTGCCGGGGCCTGGGACGAGGTGTGTGTCATCCTGCAGGAGGATGCTGCGCACCTCACTGCGGCCAGGAAGCTGAGAGTAAGCACGAGACCCTCCAGCCCCCGCCTCCCGACAGCCAGCTCATCTGCGAACTCGTCAACGGACGACCCGCTGATGAGGGGACCACCATGGTCCAATCTCGCAGTAGTGCCACAAGGCAGGGACCAAGTCTTCAGCACAGGGCCCTTTCTGGGGGACACTGAATATCCAGGCCAAACACAGATGAGCCGGGGTCTCCATCCCGGAGCTCAGGGTTGAGAGAACAGCAAATGTCACAAACAGCTGAGGACAGCAAGTGATAACAAGTGATAAAGTTGTCATGGCAACGCCAATTAGAAATCTGAGGATGGAGCAGGTCCGTGGGAGTGAGCTAGCAGAATGTGCAGGTGACTGCAGTTTCTAGAAGGACAGGGCCGCTCTAGCTGACCTTCGCCGATTGGGTGACAATAAAGTTCTTAGGTCCCATAGCTTCAGGTCTTTTCCAGACCCGCTGCCACTGAGCCCCAGTGCTGGGGACGGCTGCAGGACAGGCGCCCTGTGGGGAGCAGAGTCCCTTGGAGCATGGCAGCTGTGCCTCCTTGGGATGGCAGGGTGGACAGCAGGAAGCTCCTCTCCTGCTCTGTCCTGTCCAGTGGCACTGGTGGCCTCTCTGCCACCGCCTCTCCACACCTGCGGGCCGTGAGATTGTGGCGTTGAGCTGCGTCCTCCTGACACGTCCGTGGTCACCTACTGCCATGTCGTGTTCTTCTAGCAGGAGGCAGGAAGAGGGCTTTGCTCAGCTCACCTTCTCCTTTTCTTTAGCTGGGGCCCCAGCCCATAGGATGGGACCACCTCTGGGGTTCAGGGGTCTTTCCACCTAGCTAAACCCCTGGAAACACCCTCAGACAAGGTGCGAGGTTTGACACTCGAGGTTCTGCAGTCGAGTCCATTGCTGTCACCTGGCACCAAACATCGCCAGTAACCCTTCAGCTCTAGTCCTGAAGGTTCATGGCCGTCTTTCAGTGCCAAAGTTATTAGTCAGTTCTGAGAGTCCCCGAAGTCTTTTAACAGTTTCAAAAGTGTAAGCGCACAGTCTCTTCTGAGACTCAGATCTCAACTGTGAGTCTTATAAAATAAGGACAAGAGAGGTGTAAAGTCTTTGCCTCGGAATCAGAAGGATTTGAGTTTGTATCCTGAGGTCTCGTAAAAATGTCAGGTGGAAATTAACTCCTGCGGTGAGGGGCGGAGGCCTTGGGAAGCCCACAGAAGGGCGGTAAGGAGACAGAGTAATTCAGGGTGATTCCTTATATCACCCTTGGACCTCCATAGGCACCCCCCAGAAATTACAAGTTATATACTTGTAATACACGACACAAAGTAAACATTCCATTCTAAAAGAGAAGAATGAGGTCATAGCAATCAAAGACACCAGATCAAAGAGATGAGTCTGGCAGGGCAAACACCAGAAACCTGCGGCTCCTGGCATCTGGGGCTGAGGATAGCATGTCCTGGCCATCCTGACTTCAGGCGTGACACTACCCTCTCGTGGCTGCTCCCCACACACCTGTCCTTGGTGAAAATAACCTAGTTAGAGCAATTTAGGGGAGAAAAGGTTATTGCCAGTATCACAGTGGTAAGAGCTTGAAGTAGCTGGCCCCGTCATGTCCGCAGTAAAGAAATGGAGATCGGGCTGAGATGGTTCGTGGGTAAAGGTGTCTGGGTGCAGACTTGACCACCTGAGTTCATGTGTGCCGTGCCATTCTTCTCTCTCTCTCTCTCTCTCTCTCTCTCTCTCTCAAAAGGAAAAGGGATTCCTTTCACTCTGGGCTTTGGGGATCTGACTCAGGTGGCCTCCCTTGCACTCAGGCCTTGGGGTTTTAAAATTGGGTCGTGTGACTCCTCCAGCTTTGTTCTGTCAGGATTTAAAACTGCTGTAGATGCCCTGCATGTCCTACACATTTTAGGATCTGCTTTTCGAGTTCTGCAAACATACCTGCTGGGATTCCTTTGGTCTGTTTGTGGAATCTTGTTCCCTGAACAATGGTGGGTGTTCCAGTGTGTCATTGCCCTGCCGTGATGAATCAGAGCTTAGAGTCCTGTTTACATTGTGCTGTGAGCCGCACGCTGAGCCTGAAGAACCCGCCACTGACAGCGCTTCGCTCGGAAAGGCTCAGGAAGGGAGGGGCGCTTGCTTTTTACCTTACGTACTTTTGTATTTGGATGTTTTCCAACACACAGTTTCTCTTGTTGAGTAAGGTCAGAGTTATGCTAGACAGTAGTCCTTTATTAGAATTGATAAACTCATGTGCACATCAAATATTTTCAAATACATTTCATTTTAAACATTTTCCATAGATGTCTCCACTGCACAAACATCAGGGTGTGGCATGGCCCCTTTGGACAGTTAACTGTAACTGTCTGTTCCCACCCTGATTCTGGAAATGGAAGGCTCTGTAGTCCTTAGCATTGCTCAGAAGAAACGGCATCTGTGCATGTGAGGTGCTGGCCTGACGGGGTGTGTGCCGGCCCTTTCCAGAGTCGCAGCTTCTTGTGGAGATGCGCTGCTGCCTGCCCTGCCGTGCCTGGGGCCAGTGGTTGGAGCTGCCATTCTGTGCCACATGTCCTGGGCCTTGGTGAGGTGGGAACAGCTAAGAACTGCAGCACTGAGACCAAAGGGGGCTTTGTGGCCCTCCTGCCAGGGCTGCCTGCGGCTGTGGGGGAGGACGCTGGTGGATCTGCGTGCCTTTTCTATGGCGATTGGTACTCCTTGGCGAACTATTTCTGGTTCTGAGGGCCGAAGAGTAAGTTAGCGATCTGGGTTATTTTAGTCCCTCATCGCTGTGAGAGACGTTCTGTGCGCAGGACAAACAGCAGAGCAGCGTCAGGACCACTCCTCACTTTGAGGTCATGTGCAGACTGGGCCTGAGCAGCTTGCAGCGTGTGTCCATCACGCCCATCACTCCCGAAAAGCTGCTCTGTCCCTGTCTTCCAGGCACAGGTGTCTGCAAGCAAGCCTCTCGCTGCAGCGTGTCGTGGTGACACAGTGTGAGGTCCCGAGGCAGGCGCAGTGAGCCCAGGAGGCAGCCAGCCGCAGGGCAGTCACTGTCTGAGTCCTCCCAAGGACAGACAGCAGAGTGACCCGTGCTGTGGCGCTGACCTAGGTCGTCCCCTCTGTTCTGAGTTTTCATCGGTGAGTAGAAAGTCACTTACACACTTGGGAGGAGTCTCGTTTCCTTCCCTTTCTTGCTTTGGTCAGCCGTTGAAGTGCGTCTTTGATCGTGAGTGAAGGAGGTAGTCCAGAACACGGCAGTAAAACTCACCCAGAAGCCGCGGGAGTCCTGGCTTGCATTTCTTCCTTGCTGAGGCAGACATGTCCGCGCACACCATCTACTCCCGCATACGTGTCTTGTGCTGGCATTCTGGAAAAAGCACCTCCAAGTTCAGGGCTGGGGAGATGCTCAGGGGTTAAGCCTTGGCTGCGAAGGCAGAGGGCCTGAGTCAAGGCATCCAGATCCCACATCAAGATGGCTAGGTGGCAGCCAGAGCCTGGGAAAACCCAGGAGCAGAGCAGTAAGGAAGTAGAGTAGCCCAGGGTGATTTCCAGTATCACTCTTGGCCTCCACAGGCACACACGTTCAAGTGACCTTTTGTACACATGCATGCATGTGTGTGCACGCACTCATACATTTGCAAAAAAGCAAGAAAAAAAGAAATCCCGGTTCAAACTAGTAGTCAGCTGGGCTTTCGCAAGCAGCTTGCTATTTAAGATGTGGGCGCACTTGAGGAAATGTTCGGTCATGCTTCTGAGGTGGAGAGCAACCCAGGAGACTTCTTTTTTTAAACTTTGAAGAAAGCTCCATTATGAAGACAAAGACCTGTTATCAAAGCATTGAGCAAGTGCCGTGTGGCTCCTTCCTAGGCCGCGCCCCAGATGTTTTTCTTACTGTGGACTCAGTGCCAGACAGCGGGCCCTGTAGAGCAGCACTTCTAGATGCGACTGTGCCCAGTCTTCTGGTTCAGCCCGAGGGGTCGATTGGGGTCTCCAGGATTGCTGAGCACTGAGGCAGCAGCGCAGTCCCTGATCCCCCACTTTTCTCGGTGGCTGTGAGTGCTAATACTCTGGTGGTGTGAGGAGGGGAAGCTGGGGCGCCCGCTTGCCCTGGTCAGACACAACTCCCACCTAGCACCCGCCCTCTCTCGAGTGGCTGGGTGCACCCCACAAGGCTGCTGTGCGTCATCCGTCCCAGGGCGTCCCTGCCCTGATCCACACCAGACCCCAGGGCTGCCCGACAGCCATCACAGCAGCCTCAAGCAGCGCTGTTGACTTGCTTTCGCAGAAAGGGGGAGACCGGTTTGCCCATCAAGGCCGACTCTAGTGCTGCTCTGTTCTTAGGAAGCCCTGGGTGGCTGCCAGATGAGAACTAAGGCTCTCCCTCCCTCTCTTCCTCCCTCCCTTCTTCTCTCCTTCCTTCCCTTTTTTCCTTTTCCCCCTCTTAATTGTGGAGAGGGCGCTAAGGTTTTACAGACTTTATCTGTTATCAAAATGCTTTTATCAAGATTTTAAACAACTTGGCAAGTTTGTACTGCTGTTATTATTTTGCCTGTGCATACATATGTGGAAGCCAGAGGTCAAGCTCGCGTTTCTTGCGATGGCCGCCTACCTTTCCCAGTGTTCTTTGAGACCTGGTCTCCCTGGATCCGGGGCTTGCTGACGTGGTGGGTTGGCTGCAGCAAGCCGAGGGTCCACCTGTATCCACTTCGCAGCACTGGGATTGTGAGCGCGGACATCACACCTGGTTTTGTGGGTCCTGGGGATGAAACGTGGGTTCTCTTGCTTACATGATCAGCATCTCCCAGCCCTTGTTTGCTCTGGTGACTGGATTGCTGCCGTGTAGCCCAGGCTGTGCCTGAGCTCGGGCAGTCCTCCTGCTCTGCTCTCCAAAGCCGTAGGGTTACAGGGTGTGCTGCCGCTCCTAGCCGAGTTTATACTTCGACCAACTCTTTTTTAATTCACGCAGACGATTTGTGGATCAGTATTTCTTAGTCGTGTTTTCCTGCGCAGTGCCTTGGGTTCCATGGAGCCATGGGGTCTGCATGAATTCTGGGTAGGGTGCTCTGTCTCAGACTTGCTGTCACAGGGAGATAGCTTTTTTAAACATTTTAATCTTCATTTATTTGCATGTGTGTGCATGTGTACACGTGTGTGCACATGCTTTATAAGGTGTGTGCTGAGATCAGAGGACAACGTGTGAATTAGATTTTTCCTTTCACCATTGTAAGTTTACAGGAATAAACTTGGATCCTCGGACTTGGTCGCAGGCGCCTCACGCTCTATGAGCCGTCTTGCTGTCCCCTGGGTGTGTTTTCAAGCATGTACATTTTAATTACTTTTAAATATGGGTGTGTGTGTCAGAGGGTACTGTGTATCGCTGTGGAGGACCAAGGGTGACTTCGGGAATGATCCTGGATTGTTTCTATCTCCTTTTTGTTTTGCTCTGGGATTTCCCAAGCTCCGCCCACCAGGGCTGGAACTGCAGGCTGCTACAGTTTTCGCCTAGTGTTTTTTACAGGGGACCTGGGATCTGAACTCGGCATCTTCTGCTTGGGAGGCCGAATCTTAACCCCCGAGACATCTCTCTGGTCCTAATTAATTTTTTAGTGGTTTTGCTGTGCTCACCAAGCTGGCCTTCAGCTTTTGAATCCCATCTCTGCCTCCAGAGTAGCCGGGGACCGGCGCGTGCTGACACAGCCTCTCCTCTGGTGTACGTGCCGCCCAGCAGTTCCGCCTCAGGTTATGCTGTGGAGATGGTGCGAGCTCTGTTTGCACTGTGGCGTGGGTCATGCCAGTGATGCAGAGACGCAGTTGTGTTCTTGGCAGATCCCCTCTCTCTTTGGCTGCCTTCAGGTTTCAGGCAGCGTTCAGGGCTGGAAGGCCTGTGGAGGACAGGTGCAGGAAGGACATGCAGGGCCTGGGGAGCTGCTGGAGGCCGGGGCTTGGTTTTTCCCACAGAGCACAGTTGGAAATGACATGTGCCCTGTCTGTTGGGCACGCCAGGCATGTTTGACAATTCGAGGTAAGCACGGACCTCTACTCTTCAGTGGACTCGAGCTGTCGCTGGCCGTAAGCTGCCTTGTTCTCAGTTTGCTGGGCACAGTGGTCAGCTCTGCTCTGGTTGCATCATTGAACAAAGGCTCTGCCACCTGCCTCGTGCTGGCGACTTAGGACTAAACAAGGCAGAAAAGTCGGGGCTGTGTTTAGTTTTCCTTGTGTCTCTGTAAACAGTGAAAGTGACCCTTTCCCCCTCTGTGCGAGGCAGGTGTTAACCGTGCTCTGTCTTGCTTTGTAGGGGCCCTGAAGACACTTGCTTTGAATTTGGTGTTTTTCCTGCCATTCTGAGTTTCCCACTTGACTACCCGCTGAGTCCTCCGAAGATGAGATTCACCTGCGAGATGTTCCATCCCAACAGTAAGTGCTTCAGATATGGCTGCCATGGCAACAGGGTGATGGGGTGCTAGAAGAGTCTGCCCCTGTCAGGGAGATTCACTCTACAGGATTCTTACATTATGAACTGAGCCCAGTAGTCACATAACCACCATGACCTTCATTTTAAAGGTCAGCTTCATATAGGGGAAAAACCCTGAACCCCATTGGCTTCCATTCATTCGGTTATGTGTGTCTCCTGTGTGTCCCAAGGATACCCTTGGCCCTCGTCATTGTGTCATTTTTAATGGTGGGGAAATTGGGATCAGTGTGGACCCTTGATAGGCATTTAGGAAGTGGTGGCCTTAAGAAGACTGTGGGCATGTCATGAAGACTGTGTGTGTGGAAGGCGGCGCAGAAATGCCACACCGAGTCTCCCTCCCCACTGGGACTGTTTCTTTTTCATTTATTCCTTTCATAAGTATAGGTTGTACATAAGAGAAATTGGAGGCCTGGGTAGGAATTTGGACAGGTCTCGTGTAGCCAAGGCTGGCTCTGAGCGTGGATCCTCCTAACTCTGCCTCTTAGGGGCTCCAGCCATGCACTGCCACATCTGGCTTGCACAGATGATGGGGAAGACGTGTTGTGTTTTGAATGACTGTGTTTGGAATAGTTCTCCTTACATAATGATTTATTGTTATCACTATTAAATGATGGTCTTAATAGCTGTGGAACCAAAATGCAAATGGGATATTCTATTTTGTAAAAATAAAATACTTTTTCAAAACCAGTTCCTTATCCCTTTCTGTATTACAAACAGCTAAAGCCTAATTTTACTTACAAGTGAATCTATAGAAAATTCTGAGCCCCTGGCTCGTGTCCTGGTTTGCAAGTAAATCCCACTTGAGGCGTGTCCTGGTGCGCACTGTGCCGTGCACTGCTCTTCCCGCAGGAAGGCTGGAGAGTAGCCCTGGTGGCCCTCCCTGCTGCTGGACCTGCTGTCTAGTCTGCAGCCAAGAACAGGGTTTCCCTTCTCTTCACTTTCCATCAGCTCATTAAGCATGGGCCCATCCTGCTGTTGGTCAGCTGCATGTGGAGTTCTTAATGGAGTGAAATACGTGACAGAAGGTGGGCACATAAAGACCAGCAGTGCCATTGGCTTAACCACGAGCAGCTGGGAAGTGCATCAAAGCCATGGGACATTGAGATCACAGTTGAGCCAGGCCTTTGTGAAAAGCTTGCCTCCGCCTCGTACTCAGTGCACAGATAATACAAACAGCTGTTACGTTTCGCCTCAGTATGTGAATAAATAGGGAGCTTTTCTTTTTCATATTCTTGTGGAGGGGTGCATGCATGTTTGAGTGTGTGTGAGGACACATTGGGGGGACACACGTCCTGCTAGCCAGCACTCTGAGGAGTCCCTAGTCTCCCTGGAGCTGGAGCTACACGTGGCCGTGTTTTCTATGTGGAGCTGAACTCTGGTCCTTTTGCTTGTGCAACAAGCACCGTAATTGCGGAGCCATCTCCCCAGCCCATGTTTTTATTTTGTCGAGATAACGTTTGAAGTGTGTGGTGGCGGTTTATCCGTAAGGCCTTGCGCATGCTTGGTGGGCGCTCTGGCCCTGAGCTACAGCCAGGAGTGTCTTGAGCAGCCGGTTCTGCTGACATTGAAGAGCCTGGCTGTGCAGGGTACTTTGGAGTGTTTTGCCCACTCGCATTCCTTCCTCCCTTGGAGGCAAGGAGTCCAGCTGCAGGTTGCTGGAGCTAGACTGGCCCAGAGAGTCCAGCTGCAGGCTGGTGGAGCTAGACTGGCCAGAGAGTCCAGCTGCAGGCTGGTGGAGCTAGACTGGCCAGAGAGTCCAGCTGCAGGCTGCTGGAGCTAGACTGGCCAGAGAGTCCAGCTGCAGGCTGCTAGAGCTAGACTGGCCAGAGCCCTGCTGGCCAGTGAGCACTGGGCTCCACAGCTCCGCTGGTCTCCTTGGGATCCAGCCAGCAGGGCGTGTCTGTGCCTGCTGTGCAAACAGCAGCCTTGTCCCGTCCGCAGAGCTTCCCAGCACGGCACGCGCGTCCCTGACGCACCTGACCCATGGCCTCTGACTTTTGCAGTCTACCCTGACGGGCGAGTGTGTATCTCCATCCTGCACGCACCCGGCGATGACCCCATGGGCTACGAGAGCAGCGCCGAGCGCTGGAGCCCCGTGCAGAGCGTGGAGAAGATCCTGCTGTCGGTGGTGAGCATGTTGGCAGGTGAGCCCCGCACGCCCCTTCCTCTGCCCGCCGTCCCAGCAGCACCACAGCAAGGAGTCTGGGGACTGGTTTTCATTCCAGGGCCCTTGGTTTGTCATTATCCAGGGTCCTCCTGGTACTGAGGTAACAGTAAAGCTACGTGTATCAGACACCCCAGCTCTCATGTTCTCTCCACCTGTTGGGGGACATTGAAAATCTACCAGCAGTGACTGGTTGGTGTGGTCAGCGCTGATTGCAGAGACACTAGGAATTAACCTGGGAGGACACTGGGAGGAGCAAGGCCTGCGAGATGGAGCATCCGCTGGGCAGGCGGGAGACGTGGTTGGTGAGACTGGAGCCAAGGCAGGGGACAGAGGGCAGTCCTTGGAAGTGAGCCGGGTCAGCAGTCTTCAGGTGCAGTGGGCACCTTGTCCTGTAGTTTACTCTTGGAAGGACACCTGGGTGAAGCTCGAGGACACTGGGATGAGAGCCAGAGCCAAGTCTTGGCTGCTCCTTCTGTGTCCAGGAGCCCCAGATATGCTGAACCAAGAGGATGCGTGGGTTTGAGAAAGGGGGGGTGCCGAGGGGATGGGTGGGTTTGAGAAGGTGGAGTGCAGGATCTCACACTTGAGTGGTGTTTGGGGGCTCGTGTTGCTGAGCTCAGCACTCACTGGTGGCGGCTACAGAGGCAGCAGGACTCAAGAGTTTGGAGCTGCCCTGGCTTGCTGGTGGGAAGGGCTGCTGACTGCCCCCTTACCCCAGGCCCCAGCTCCCCGCAGGGAGAAGTCCTTAGCGTCTTTCGGACGCCCACGTTCCTCCCCAGAATGTCTGACTCATCTGTGGAGCTTTGTCGCTTGTCCTCACCGCAGCTGCTCTTTTCTTTCAGAGCCCAATGACGAGAGCGGCGCTAACGTGGACGCCTCCAAGATGTGGCGGGATGACCGAGAGCAGTTCTACAAGATCGCCAAGCAGATTGTGCAGAAGTCTCTGGGGCTCTGAGGCCGCACCGCGCGCATGGACAGCCTAGCCTTCCTCGGAACACTCAGCAGAGCCGCTGAGCAGTGTCAGGCGCTGCAGCCGAGTGGCGGCTTCCTCCACAGACGCCCTGAAAGGATCACTGGAACCCCACAGCTGCGTCAGGCTTCCTACTGCGCCGCAGGGAGGGTCCAGTGGCCTCGCTGCCTCTCCGGGCCCCGGCGGGGACTGGCTTTGCGTCTCCTGCAGCGCTGAGGCTCTGCCGGCTGCCCGGGATGCCCGTGAGCGCCCCTCTGAGACGAGCACGTCGGGAGGGGGCTCTGTGGTTCCCCAGGTCCACCTGCCTGAGACATCAGAACCTTCCAGGCCCCTCAGCACCGCTTCTCCCAGCCTAGTGACGCTCGTGTGTGCATTACAGACCCTCACACTCGCAGCCCTCTCAGGTGACTCGAGAAGGTTCATGAGAGGCGGGGACAGGAAACCGCAGCTTCTCACCAGCCAGGGCTGCTCGCTGGTGCTGTACATCTAGGACTCTGTCCGTCCCTGGTGTCTGTCACAGCAGGTGGGGGCTCTGGTTTAGTGCTGGTCTCTCCCAGGCCTGCAGGACTCTTTGAAGGGAAGGGGGCAGCTCTCGCATTCTGTCTGTATGTTGTGGTCGCGCCATGTTTAGCTGTCGGCACGGTCTTTCCTCCCTGTTGGGGTCAGAAGGGGACCTGCCATTAGGTGCTCAGAGCAGAGGCGCTGGCTGGGAGGTGGGCTGTGACCCAGGCCACAGGTGGAGGGAGCACGTTTTGTGATCTGACTTTGACGTGGCCCCACGAGCAATAATAGAGCTGTCACATGCAGGCCGGTGCAGACAGACAGGCGTTGAAGCAGGAGTTTCTCGAACTCAGCTCTTCTGAGATGTGTGTGGATCTCTGCACACTATCCACTTTCCCTACCTTGTGCCATGTGCCCTGTGCCATGTGTCCTGTGCCAGCAGCCAGCGGCTGCCCACAGGAGCCTCTCCTTCCTGCGTGGGCCAGGAGCCACGTGCTCCTCCCGGGGGAGTCTTTGCCCATTCGACATGCCGTGTGGGCTGTGCTGGGTGGGGCGACGCAGAGGGAGAGGACGTACCAGGATAGTGTTTGTGGGCGCCACTGGTTCAGCCCTCTCCACAGAGTGAAAAGAAGTGGTATATGTGCGTGGGTAGCCACGGGACGTGGTCACCCACAGGCTTCCCTGGTAGATGAGGGAGAGAGGCAGTCTCTTCACAAAACAAAGTATTTTTACTCATTTGTATTTATTAAGTGAGAAGAACCCCAAGGTGCCCCTTCTGTGGTGGATTTAATTGCTCTGTTAGAATAAAGTTGTGTATCAGCCAGTGGGTTTGTTTTCCCATCTCGTCCAGGTCCTGCTGCAGTTGACTAGTGCCCGGTGTGACACTGCAGCGCCCGTGTGATCCTGCAGGCGCCCCCGTGACCCTCAGGAGCCCCCGTGACCCTGCAGGCGCCCCTGTGACCCTGCAGGCACCCGTGTGACCCTGCAGGCGCCCGTGTGACCCTGCAGGCGCCCCTGTGACCCGCAGGCGCCCCCATGACCCGCAGGCGCCCCCGTGACCCTGCAGGTGCCCGTGTGACCTTCATGTGACCCTCAGGCGCCCCCGTGACCCTGCAGGCGCCCCCTTGACCCTCAGGCGCCCGTGTGACCCTGCAGGCGCCCCCGTGACCCTGCAGGCTCCCGTGTGACCTTCATGTGACCCTCAGGCGCCCGTGTGACCCTGCAGGCGCCCGTGTGACCCTGCAGGCGCCCGTGTGACCTTCATGTGACCCTCAGGCGCCCGTGTGACCCTGCAGGCGCCCGTGTGACTCTCAGGCGCCTGTGTGACCCTGCAGGTTTGACTCCTGCTAAGTCCTCTCCTCACTCTGGCACCTGACGTTCTTGGCTGTTGTGGCGAGGGCCCGTGGGCTTTGTTGCGGAGTCACAGTGCGGCGCTGGAGCCTCCAGGCGGTGTCCGGGGGTCCAGGTGTCGCTCCGGGGGTGTCCTGCTGAGTGGACTGGGCTTCCGCAATGGTCTGGGTCCTGGTGGCGTGCTGCTGCGCTGCTGCAGTCGGCTGCGCACTTGGGGCAAAGGCACCATGACCACAGCTGTGCCCACACAGGCCTGGGCTCAGGGTTCATAGAACCTACCCACAGCCCCACCCAGCTGCCCTCCCCCACCTGCAGCGGCCACGGGAGGTCACCCACGTCCCCGCTGCCCTGACCGTCCCTAGCACGGGGAAGTGCACCCCTGGAAAGCTCCCGTCCTGCACCCCTTCCTGACGCTGGCACTTGCTGAGGCCTGAAGACAGCTTGGGCATGGCAGTGGCTGTTCTAAGACTTCCAGTTTTTTACTGGTTTCTGGCATCCCAGCCCAGGCTGGCCTTGGACTCAGAGCAGTCCCCCTGCCTCTGCCCCGAGTGCTGGGCTCGTAGCTGCATACCACTGCTCCTGGTTTCTGGGTCGTTTCTGTCCTGTCGCTGAGTCGACCCTCACCAGCTTCACACGCCGGGTGCCAGCTGACTTGGAGGCAGGGGTCACAGCAGCCCCACGCCTGCTGTGACCTGGTCCAGTGCAACCTACGAGTGTAGTCTGGGGCGGCCCCCGAGGCTGTCCTGAGAGGCCCAGCTGAGTGTCTGGTGGCAGGGACGAAAGGGCTGTGCAGCGTCATGTCCGTGGGGTGTGCCGCTACAGGCGTGGGTGTGGTGCCACCGGCATGGGCGTGGACAGGAATGGCTGCAGCCCACTGCCTTGGGGTCCAGGACTGACCTGTGGCCCCTTGGTGGCCCCTGCTGCTCAGTGCTTGCTGGTGAGATGCCAGGCCCTGTGTTGCCTGCCCAGGGCAAGGCAGTGGGGGGACACGGGCACTCGGCCTTAGACCTCAACCACTAGTGGCCAAAGCCAGCTGGGCAGCCGCTCTGGCCCTTTGTTTTCTGATCTGGAAGTGGAAATGGAGGCACTGCCTTCTGGCTTCCGGTGGCCGTGGCCGTCCAGATCAGCCCTCCTGGGGGGGGCAGGGTGTGTGTGTGAGAGCAGGGGTGTGAGAGCAGGGGTGTGAGAGCAGGGGTTGTGTGTGTGTGAGAGCAGGGGTTGTGTGTGTGTGAGAGCAGGGGTTGTGTGTGTGTGAGAGCAGGGGTGTGAGAGCAGGGGTTGTGTGAGAGCAGGGGTTATGTTGGTGTGTGAGAGCAGGGGTTGTGTGTGTGTGTGAGAGCAGGGTGTGTGGGGGAGCAGGGGAGGTGTGTGTGTGGGGAGCAGGGGAGGTGTGTGTGTGGGGAGCAGGGGAGGTGTGTGGGGAGCAGGGGAGGTGTGTGGGAGCAGGGGAGTGTGTGGGGAGCAGGGGAGGTGTGTGGGGAGCAGGGGAGGTGTGTGGGGAGCAGGGAGGTGTATGGGGAGCAGGGGAGGTGTGTGTGTGGGGAGCAGGGGAGGTGTGTGGGGAGCAGGGGAGGTGTGGGGGGGGTGCAGGGGAGATGTGGGGGGGCTGCTTTTCCTTGCCGCAGCCGACTCCAGCCGGTGCCAGAGCAGGAAGGTCAGGGAGTGTCAGGGCTGGTGGTATCGGGGCACCTGAGGCAGCCGTGGAACTGCAGGTTCGGGCAGAGGCTCCTGAGGGTGGGGTGAGTGGAGCCTCTGCTTGGGGTGATCTGGACAGCCCACCTGGCCCTGTGCCACCTGCTGCTTGGGGCTGCCGCGAGGCGTGGCGAGGCGGTGGGCTTCAGGCCGTGTGCCGGTGCGCTCAGCCTCTGGCAGAGGCCCTGACGCTCGGGCCGACGCGGGTGGAAGCGGAGACGTGCAGTTCTCTGCTAGCGCACCTTTGAAATCCCAGATCACACCAGTGAGTCGGAACCACATGAAACGACAGCAGTTGGGCTTCTCACAGGCTCTGCCTGCTGGACCAGTTCCCAGCGGCTGGAGCAAAGGCAGCGAGGCCCGCGGCTCCACCTGCCCGGGCTTCCTCGTCTGTCGTCAGGGAGCATGAGTGCAAAGTGCTCGGAGCACTGCGCACGTGTGGCGTGTGAGTGTACGTGAGAGCATGGGGAGGGACGAGGGGCGCCAGCCTGTTTCTCCACCTCTCCTCACAGCCTGGGCTGCTCTGGGCTGTCCTGTCGTGTGTCCTGATGGTCGGGAGGTGGCTGAGGATGGACCACAGAGGCCGTAGCAGCCTGGCCTGTGAACGGCAGAGGCCAAATGGCAGGGCCCTGGCAGATGTGCTCACTGTGGCCCAGTGACAGCTCCAGTGCTACAACTGTCTGGTTCTGCCGGAGATTCCTGTCTCTTGGGCTTGGAGCTGGTCCCCGAAGCAGGGCAGACTGGTTAGGGGGCTCTAGGCCGCCTTCCCCTGCCTCTGTCCACCACGTGCATGGCTGTGACAGGTCGTGAGTCTACAGACGCACTGTACTGAGATCCATTGGAGGTGCTGGTTAAGCCTGGGCTCAGGGTTAATGGCACCGTGTGGCGGGAACAGTGGGGGGGGGCCGGCGTCTGTCACTGTACTGCGGGGTCTGGGAAGAGTTGGTCACACACACCAGCTGGAAGTGCTCCCCTCCAGTTCCCATGGATCTTGCACTGAGACTGCCCTTCCTCTCCCTGGACAGGGGGCGTAGAGGGGTGGGGAGGCCAGGCGCCCCCCAGCTAGCTGCAGGCAGCGCAGGGCTGGCTTTACATGGGCTTTGGGTGGGGGGTGGGGGAGGCGGAACCTGGCCGTGGATAAAACACTGGCTCCGGGGCTGCTGAGAGGGCTCAGGTTACGACTGCCTCCCAAGCAGAATGTTCTGAGTTCAGATCATCCCAGGTCCCACATAAAACGCCAGGCTGAAATGGGGGCGGTCTGCACTTACAGTCCTGGGGGTGAGCCTGGGAAATCCCAGAGCAGCAAGGAGGTAGAAGCAATCCAGGATGATTCATGAAGTCACCTTGGTCCTCCACGGGGACGCATGTGCCCTCCGAACTCTCTCTCTCTCTCTCTCTCTCTCTCTCTCTCTCTCTCTCTCTCTCTCTCTCTCAGATGAGTAAGTTAAAAAAACCCACGACACTTGCTCTGGGAAGAGCAGGGCCTGGTGTGGGCCTTACCCTCACCTCTACCTGAGCTGCCACACTCGCAGCCATTCCTACCCCACATCACATCTCACACATTGCATGCTCACATGCTGGCCTTGATACACAACACAGGTGTGTACATGTATGTATGCATACACACACTCCACCAATCTGTGCTTGGTTGAATCCAAGGATCCAGAATCATGGATACTACAGGTACATGCACATGCATACTTGCACATACACATATGCTTGTATATATGTACATGTGCATATATACAAATGTGTAAATCGGTAACATACAAAATGTACATTAACATTTATGCACATAGGCAACATGAGCATGCATACACAGCCATATATATGAAAGTAACATATATGAAAGTAACATATACTGTCACATGCACATGTCATGTTTGAACACGTACAGATACTGTTATGTATATGCATATAGTGACACATTGTGAATAAACAGGATCCTGACATGCACACCTACATGGTCACATACACATCACATAAGCACATACGTTCTGTTGTAGTTACTCTTTGTTGTTGCTGATAAATTCACAACCAAAGGGCTTAAAGGAACAAGAGGTTTTATTTTCTCTTAAGATTGTCGGTTACAGTCACTTGTCCAGCTTGGCAGGACACCTATACTACCAACACTGAGGGCCAAGGGAACTGGCCACACCATATCTGCATAATGGCAGAGAGAAGGACGATCTTTACTTGCCAGACCAGCATATCTAGCCAAGTATATAGAAGGATGCCCCTTTTCTCAGCCAGCTCCCTTCATTTGATTCCTTTGCCCAGGGACAAGTCCCACCCATCTTCTCCATTGACTAGACAATCTTCTTCAGGTTTGCACTGGGGTTAGGTCAATTACTAATTCTCTACAAATGTGCCCAGAGCTCGAACCTCAACTGTCAAGTTGACACCTGAAACTATGACACACACATTGCTCGCCATTGCTCATTTCTCTGAGTCTAGACAGCGTGTCAGCAGCTGTGCCTGATGAGCCTGCTCCCCCTTGCAGCATCTGTCTCGCTCTAGCACAGGGTAGCAGGAGCCCAAATGGCTTGAGATCCTGAAGGTTGCTTTTTCTTTAGGGACGGAGTCTTGCTCTATGGCTGGCGCTGGCTTCCACTTTGCGAGCTCCTGTTGCAACCTTTTAAATGCTGGGGTTACAGGAACGTCGCCAGTCCGACATCTCTATGTTCTTGGGGGATACCCTGTTCCACACATTGGGAGGACTCACCTGTCAGGACACCTGGGCCTGCTGCCCTCAGAAGCGTGGAGTCCTCTCTAGGTAGTTTCTAACTGGTCACTGTTCCGAATCCCTCTGGCCGGCTGTCTGTGATGCAGCCAGGCTCTCGCTAAGCTGCTCAGGCTGCAGCCGGTTCGTGGACTGGCTGTGGCCCGTCTCTGCTTTTTTTTTTTTTTTTAGATGCATTAGCGATTTCCTTTTATCAGTAGCTTGTCCGCTCTTTGAATGGTTCTGTGGTGCCTGCCGGATTAAAACACACAAGTCTGTTTGTTTTAGTCTTGCCTGAAGTTGCTGTTTTACTTGATTTCTGGTGTATTTTGTGAAATCTGTTCACTGAATCACCAGAACAGTCCTTATCAGCAGTCCTGTGAAGAAGCCCCCCACTTCCCACCTCACCACGGACATACATCTCTGCTTCCTGTGCCCCTGTGAGGCCCGTGTTTGCTGCAAGCACCCCGAGGCTGCTTCCTGCTCCTGCAGTTGGTACTGTGGATTGTGGGGTCCCCTCTGGCAGCCCTTCCCCTGTCTGTTTCCTGGATTACCGTCCCTGTTCTGGGGAGTCTTTCCAGTGCTCCTCACCCTCGGTCCTAGCAGCTTGGTTGGGATTCTGGTCTTGGCCTCTGTGGGTTTATTTCAGTTCATATATTTGCCAAATCTGGAATGTTTCAGCTTCTAGTTCAAGTATTTTCTTGGAATGTGGATTTCGAGCCTCCGTCGTTCTGTGGGACTGCTTGGGAATCAAGTTCCACTCCAAAGGGAGATTTCTGACCCGTCTGCAGATCACTTTCCACTGATGTTGCCCCGGCTAATCTTATCCGACCTGAGCGGCGCTAGAGGCCGTGAGGCTTACCCCCGGTGTCTGCCAGGCCCCCGCGGAGCGGCAAACCCAGGAGGAAGACCTGCCCTGGAAGTGGGCAGCACCATCCCACGGATTGGCAGCCCAGGAAGATGGAGCAGAAGCTGGGAGCGCGGGCACTGTCCCTACCAGCTGGCCGCCATGATGTGAGCACCCTGCGTCTGGTTGCCATGATCTGAGCCTCTTGGGAGTGGCATCTCTGCCCTCGCCTGCCCGCCCCGCCGTGAAGACAGAAGCCCTGGGCATCTGGAGCCAAGCAAATCTCGCTTGTGCTTGCGGCAGACCCACAAAGCAGTGTCTTGTCTCCTCTGTAGTGTTGACTCCCAAGCGCGTGTGCGCACACGTGTGTGTGTGTGTGTGTGTGTGTGTGTGTGTGTGTGTGTGTGTGTGTGTGAGACAGAGAGAGGGAGAAAGAGAGCTGCCACACTATGCTTGCATGGTTGGAAGACAGCCTTCGAAGTTAGTTCTCTCCTTCCACGAGTGGTTTCTGGAGCTCAAACCTGTCTGGGGTTTCAGCAGGTGCCTTGCCTGGGGAGGGCGGGAGGCGCCCTGGGGTCTTGCCTGGGACGAGTGGGCTGCTGCTGGCTGGGAGTCTTCTCGCAGCGTCTGCGGCCTCTTTTTTTTTTTTTTTTTTTTAAATTTTTTTTTATTATTATTATTAATTCAACTGTGTGTATGTGCACGCGCGTGTCTGTGTGTGTGTGTATGTGTGTGTAGAACCACGGACGAATTCGCGAACCACCATGGACGCCTCCACCTCCTTCTGCCCCGGGATTCACAGGCTCCGCCCTACCAGGAACAGAAGCGCAGGCCACCCCCGCTTCCGTCTGGCGTCTATACGTGGGATCTGGGATCCGAACTCGGGACCTTCCGCCTGCAAGGCGGAGGCTTAACCCCTGAGCCACCTCTCCAGCCCGTCTGCGGCCTCTTGGTTCCCTTTTCTTGGGATTTAAAAAAAAATAACGATGAGTAACTTTATTTGGGGGACTATTTTGAATATCGCCTGCCCTTTCAGATTAACTTTCTTTTCTCAAGGCTGCACAGCGGTGCTTGGGTCTGTCTGCAGTGAACAAACGTCACTTGTCGCTCTCCTCGCTCTTTGAGCCCCCATTCCCACAACACCGATTCTCAGAGGTTCCATCTCCCTCTTTCTTTGACCAAGTTTTGGGATTCTTTGCCTCTTGGGCTGCGCCAGCTCAGGAGCACTGGGGTGGAGGGGTGGATGGAGGGGTGGATGGGTGGAGTGGTGGAGGGATGAGTGTGGATGGGGGTGGAGGGGTGGAGGGTGGATGGAGTGTGTGAATGGAGGGATGGAGGGATGGAGTGGTGGGTGGAGTGGTGGATGGGTGGAGTGGTGGAGAGATGGAGTGGTGGATGGATGGAGTGGTGGAGGGAGGAGTGGTGGAGGGAGGAGTGGATGGAGTGGTGGATGGAATGGTGGATGGAGTGGTGGATGGAGGGGTGGATGGATGAAGTGGTGGATGGAGGGGTGGAGGGATGGAGTGGTGGAGGAAGGAGTGGTGGATGGAGGGGTGGAGGAATGGAGTGGTGGATGGGTGGAGTGGTGGAGGGAGGAGTGGATGGAGTGGTGGATGGAGTGGTGGATGGAGGAGTGGTGGAGGGAGGAGTGGATGGAGTGGTGGATGGAATGGTGGATGGATGGAGTGGTGGAGGGATGGAGTGGTGGATGGAGGGGTGGAGGGATGGAGTGGTGGAGGGAGGAGTGGATGGTGGAGGGATGGAGTGGTGGATGGAGTGGAGGGTGTGGATGGAGTGGTGGAGGAGGAGTGGATGGATGGAGTGGTGGATGGAATGGTGGATGGATGGAGTGGTGGATGGAGGGATTGGAGGGTGGTGGTGGGTGGGGATGGAATGGTGGATGGAGGGGTGGATGGAGTGGTGGATAGAGTGGTGAATGGATGGAGGGGTGGATGGGTGGAGTGGTGGAGGGGCGGAGCAGTGGATGGAGTGGTGGATGGAGGGGTGGAGGGATGGAGTGGTGGATGGAGGGGTGGAGGGATGGAGTGGTGGATGGGGAGGGGTGGATGGATGGTGGATGGAGGGGTGGATGGATGAAGTGGTGGATGGAGGGGTGGAGGGATGGAGTGGTGGAGGGAGGAGGGATGGAGTGGTGGATGGAGTGGTGGATGGAGGGTGGATGGAGGGTGGATGGAGTGGTGGAGGGGGGTGGATGGATGGAGGGGTGGATGGATGGAGGGGTGGATGGATGGAGGGTTGGATGGGTGGAGTGGTGGAGGGGCGGAGCAGTGGATGGAGCGGTGGATGGAGGGGTGGGTGGATGGGTGGAGCCGTGGGTGGGTGGGGGTAGGTTTGATTGGAGCGCTGTGTGCAGTGCAGACACCTGCCTCCTGGCTCAGCGCCGTGTGCAGTGTCAGACACCTGCCTCCTGGCTCATGGGCACAGATGGCTCCTTTCTGGGTTCCAGTTCTTCCCTGCAGTGGCTGTCAGACTGGACTTGGGGCTGAGCTCGGAGGGAGAAGACAGGGAAGAGAAGTGGGGAACCCGGTTAGAGCTTGGGGTTTCCCGAGGTTCCCTCCTCCTCCTCCTCTGGAGATTGAAGCCAGGGCCTCGCGTGCTAGCAAGTGCCCGCCCCTGAGCTGTATGCAGCTTTAGCAGAGTTCCCCAGGATGGCCTTGAACTGATGCTCCTGCTTCTGCTCAGCTGGCATGATGGGCCTGTGTCCCCGGGCGCAGCCTGGGGTTTTACTTTCTACATTTGTCTCGTGGCTCTGCAGTGCACTGTGCTTTGGAGACGGAGCTGCCCTGAGAGCACGGTGGGTCCGTGTCCGAGCCCAGCCTGCAGCGCACCCTGCCTGCTGTGCCTGCGGCTCGGGCCCTCGGGCAGCCTCCGTGCCGTTGGAGGCAAGTCGGGCTTGGAGCGGAGATCCTGGGCTTACTTCACTTGGGCCAGCGCCAGCATCCTGCTGGGATGCTGCTCCGTCCTGGTACAGAAGGCCACGTGCTGGGTAGTTTACGAAGAACACACCAGGTTCTTCTCAGGGACGAGGCTGGGGTAGGGGTCAGGGTCCAGCCAGGTTTGGTCGTGTGTAAGGGGTGAGGAGCGATGCTGTCTGCTCCCCCAGGAGTCCTGTGGTGGAGGGAAAAGGGCGAGCTGGCTGAGCTTTGCTCTTAGAAGCACCTTAGACCTGCTCTTTCTGACAGTCTTGGGGGGACCAACAGTCCTGGACCCCTGGACCTACACCCCAGCCCTCTCTCCTGTTCTCCGCGGAGCCCATGATCAGTCGCCACTGCACCCTCACACTGGCATGAGGTCTCACCACCTGAGTTTGGGGACACAGTCGAACCCCAGTTGTGCTCAGCGGACGTGGCGATTCTTTGGCTTCCTGTGTGGTGGCGGCACAGCCTTCCACAGAATCAGGTCTACGCCTCCCTCCCGCTTGCCTTCCCGCTCTCACCTCCAGCGTCCCACTTCCTCTTCTGCCCTCTGTCCTCCACCACGTGTGACTTTCTTGCGTACAGGTAGCTTCTCCTAACAAGTGATGAAGAGCTGTTTCCCTCCACCCATCGCCCGCCTCCTTTGCGCCTGTTGCTGTGTCTCCTGGAGGACCGTTAGCTGGGAGGACCGTCCACCTGGAGGACTGTCCACCTGGAGGACCGTTAGCTGGGAGGACCGTCCACCTGAAGGGCTGTTAGCTGGGAGGACCATCCACCTGGAGGACCGTTAGCTGGGACGGACCGTCCACCTGGAGGACCGTTAGCTGGGACGGACCGTCCACCTGGAGGACCGTTAGCTGGGAGGACCGTCCACCTGCAGGGCCGTCCACCTGGAGGACCGTTAGCTGGGAGGGCCGTCCACCTGGAGGGCCGTCCACCTGGAGGGCCGTCCACCTGGAGGGCCGTCCACCTGGAGGACCGTCCACCTGGAGGACCACTAGCTGGGAGGGCCATCCACCTGGAGGACGTTAGCTGGAAGGACCGTCCACCTGGAGGGCCGTCCGTCTGGAGGGCTGTCCACTTGGAGGACCGTCCACCTGGAGGACCATTAGCTGGGAGGGCCATCCACCTGGAGGACGTTAGCTGGGAGGACCGTCCACCTGGAGGGCCGTCCGCCTGGAGGGCTGTCCACCTGGAGGACCGTCCACCTGGAGGACCATTAGCTGGGAGGGCCGTCCACCTGGAGGACCGTTAGCTGGGAGGACCGTCCACCTGGAAGGCCGTCCGCCTGGAGGGCTGTCCACCTGGAGGACCATTAGCTGGGAGGACCGTCCACCTGGAGGGCTGTCCACCTGGAGAACCGTCCACCTGGAGGACCATTAGCTGGGAGGACCGTCCACCTGGAGGACCATTAGCTGGGAGGACCGTCCACCTGGAGGACCGTTAGCTGGGAGGGCCGTCCACCTGGAGGGCCGTCCACCTGGAGGGCCGTCCACCTGGAGGGCCGTCCACCTGGAGGACCGTTAGCTGGGAGGGCCGTCCGCCTGGAGGACCGTCCGCCTGGAGGACCGTCCGCCTGGAGGGCCGTCCGCCTGGAGGGCCGTCCACCTGGAGGACCGTTAGCTGGGAGGGCCGTCCACCTGGAGGACCGTCCACCTGGAGGACCATTAGCTGGGAGGACCGTCCACCTGGAGGACCGTTAGCTGGGAGGGCCGTCCACCTGGAGGGCCGTCCACCTGGAGGGCCGTCCACCTGGAGGGCCGTCCGCCTGGAGGGCCGTCCACCTGGAGGACCGTTAGCTGGGAGGGCCGTCCACCTGGAGGGCCGTCCACCTGGAGGGCCGTCCGCCTGGAGGGCCGTCCACCTGGAGGACCGTTAGCTGGGAGGGCCGTCCGCCTGGAGGGCCGTCCACCTGGAGGACCGTCCGCCTGGAGGGCCGTCCGCCTGGAGGACCGTTAGCTGGGAGGGCCGTCCACCTGGAGGATTGTCCACCTGGAGGGTCATCCACCTGGAGGGTCATCCACCTGGAGGGCCGTCCGCCTGGAGGGCCGTCCGCCTAGAGGATTGTCCACCTGGAGGGCCGTCCGCCTGCAGGGCCGTCCACCTGCAGGGCCCGCTGGCGTTGCGTGCTCCCCGTGTGTGGGCTCCTGTCTTGCTACGTTGGCAGTTAAGATTCTTCTGGCCAGTTCTCAGCAGGTATGCCGTGGAACCTCTGGGTGGCCTCTGAACTTGGAGTAGGAATCTTTGTTCCTTTTTCGCTTCAGGAATAAACCATCCTGACGAAGCAGCCCAGGGAGAGAGGGTTTCCATTGGCTTACAGCTCCCAGGGGATGCAGTCAGTCATGGTGGGAGGGCGAGGCAGAGGGCAGGGAAGAAGGCAGAAGCAGGAGGCTGGCTGGTCACTTGCCTCAACACTCAGGAAGCAGAGAAAGAGGACAGAAAGTGTCCCCGCTGTTAAACCTCAGGGCCTGCCCTGAGTGACCCACTTCCTCCAGTGGGGCGCCACTCTCTCAAGGCCCCGCAAGCTCCCAGAGAGCACCCCAGCCGGGACCAGGTGGTGCCCACACTGCAGCGAGCCTGGGGTACTTCACACCTCTTATGGGCTCACTGTGTGCTGACTGGTGAGTGCTGTTTATCCGCTCCTCCCCCGGAGCACACGCTCCTGTTCCTTCGCCGTCAGACGGGCTGTTTCTGTTGATCGGTGTAAAGGTAAGTGCACCTGATGAGCTGCTCTTTCTAGACAGCACAGAAAGGTGGTCGGCTCACATTTCCATGGTCACCTGGATGTGGGAGACCGAACCTTGTGTGTGCTAGGCAAGCCCTCGACCTACATCTCTCTCTGAGCCTGGGGAGCACTGCCTCTGAGCCTGGGGAGCACTCTGCCTCTGAGCCTGGGGAGCACTCTGCCTCTGAGCCTGGGGAGCACTCTGCCTCTGAGCCTGGGGAGCACTCTGCCTCTGAGCCTGGGGAGCACTCTGCCTCTGAGCCTGGGGAGCACTCTGCTCTGAGCCTGGGGAGCACTCTGCCTCTGAGCTTGGCGAGTGCCGCAGACTATAGTCGCGCCTCGAGACCAAGGCTCCCCAGGACCAGGTGGAGAACAGAACACACACAACTCTGTTTAGGCCAAGTGAATTCTGAACCCACTTTATTGAAACTTAGTGACAGCTTTATACTAGAAAATTTTAGGGCAAAGAATGTGTCCCTGCACCTGCAAACAGAGGAAAACAAACACAGACCCTCCCAGTCTCCTATGCTCAGTAAGAATAAATGACTTTTTTTTTCTAAGTAGCTAACCCATTGTTTGAGGGAAAAGACACAAACAGATTCTATTCTCCCAGTTTTTTCAATTCTATCTAATCTATAATGCTTCACCGGATAGCCAAGGGGCTGAGCCCACATTGTCTTAACAGAGACTGCATTTTTAAAATACACAGAGGAGGACTGAGCTCCTTTAATAGTAAGGTTGCTTATGTCTCCCTTTGAGGAATTCCAGGCGTATATTGCCATCAGTAGTTGATGAGCCATCGTGAACCATGCATTCTCCAAACCTGGGGTCCATACTGTCGGGCCCCATTTTGCCAAGGGTGTCTCTTTCGGGGCAGAGGCGATCATTGGTGGGAGTGCACTCAGATGGTCCATCTCTGTGATTTCTCATAAGAGTGCTGTTTGGGGAAGGGAAAGACACAGCCCCCTTTGCTACCGACATGGATTCTCCCAGTTTGGATTGCAAATACCATCTCCAGGGGCAGTCTTGGCATCTAGACTTTCTGGCATGATGGTCTCTTCCTTGGCCTTCAGCCAGGGTAAGAGGGTATCACAGTTCCTTTTAAGGTTCTACTGAACAGATAGCATAGTCATATACTTCTGGAATTTCTGAGTTAGTTCATAGGTGGGAATTTTACTCACCTATGTTTTAAGACTCAAAGTCGTCCGTTCTCCAATTTCCTTAAAATCGGTGCACACATTCTGGCTAACAAGTCTACTTATTGTAAGTGACTAGACATGAAATCTCGATTTACAATTTGATTTAAAGTTAAAAGCAAGCTTTTTCTCTAAATCTAAGGGCAGGTAAAAGGCACACCCAATTCCCAGAAGAATTCCTCCTGCCAGAGACAAAACAAATTATCTAGGGAGGAAATCCTAGCACCTGCCCATGGGCGTTACTGTGATATTCCCCAGGGAGCAAGCTTTAGGTCCCCAACTGGGCAGAGATACACCAAGGCCTGACAGTTCCCATATTTTAATGCCATGTCCTTTTCCCAGAAATTGTTTCCATAGAACAATGTTCTGCCATGCTGGGACCTTATCCACCAGAATGGTTGGATTAAAGCGCAGCAGGCGAGCACTGTCTCTGAGCTTAGGGAGCACTCTGTCTCTGAGCTACACCCTGGCCATGTTCGCTGATGTTTCTTTTACTTGGAAAGGAGGAGGAGGGAGGGAAGGAAGGAGAGAGAGACACACAAGTGGAAGTCGGAAGACAACGGTCAGAAGTCTGCTTCTCTCATGCGTGTCCAAGGACTGGGACTCGGGTCTCCAGGCCCGTGGCTAGCTCCTGGCCCGCTGAGCCGTCTCTCTGTTCGCATTCTGCTTCAGTACGTGTGTTGGCAGCATTGAGAATCTAATATGTGCAATTTGGTTCTTTCTAGTTCTTGCCATTTTCTTTTTCTATTGGGCGGCAAACTCATGACTGAAGAGGGTGTCCTGTTCATCTAGCTGCTTCCTGTGAGAGAGGCAGCCTGGCTCAGAATCTGTCGGGTTGGCACCTGGTGGTCCCCCGGCACTTCCCCCAGCAGGCAAGACGCACTATCCAGCCCTGCAGCTCCTCCCTAGTGGGCTGTCCTCTACTGGCTGCATGCTCAACGGCTGTGGAACCCCCAGCAGCTCAGCCGTGCCCGCTCTCCTGCCCCATTGCTGTGCCACCTGCCCAGGGCAGCTTCTTGCTGTCAGTGCCTGCATGTGCTCACTGGGCAAGTGTGGACACCCCAGCTCGGGACGTGGGGCCCATCTGAGGCCCCTCCTGGCAGGGCCATTCGTTCCCTGGAGCCCAGCTGTGGGATCTGAGGCACCTGTGGTCTGGTGGCGTCCTCCCAACCACAACAGCCCTCACCTGTCCTTGGCCGCCGCACACACGGTCCTGTGTGCCTGGGTTTTGACTCCCAGGACTGGTATACCTGCAAGAAACTACCACCCGTGTTGGCGCTGAGCCCCCTTGTGAAGCCAACGTGTGTTTGCTTTACAATGTAAAGAGCATGGGTAGTCCTTGGTGACATTCGCAAGTGTGAGGTTGACCTCTGTGGGTCACTCAGCCCTGATGGGCAGACCCCCCTTTCCCCCCTGCTCTGGAGCCATGGGCACAGAGCCTCGCCAAGTGTGCGCAAGGCCTGGGGGGCGGGTTTCCAGTGGGCATTGGACACCTTGCTGCACGAGGGGTGCAGAGTGGGTGTGCCCTGTCCAGCTGTGCTGGCTTTGGCTTTCAGGACCCTGTGAGATGTTCCAGGGCTCCATGGCTTGTCAGAGCACCAGCCAGATAAATCAAATAAGCCAGGCTGAGTCGTGCAGAGACGGCGGGTTTAGCAAGGAGCAGTTGGACTGCTGGGGAGACAGAGTTAGACTGAGTGGGCACTTGTGCTCAGCCTGGTGGGCTGGACTGGGTCCCATGGCTAGCACAGTCTTCTGGAATGTTCGTTGTGTTGCTATGAGGAGCAGGACAGCACAAGTGGGGAGATCAGGGAGCAAGACCTGCCATGGGGACCAGGCCCAGGGGCCACAGTCCTAGTGGGCGGGTCCTCGGTGTAGTCGCCACGCCAGCCACACCGAGTCGCTCCAGCTGGGCCTGCAGACCCCTGACAAGCCCCCGCGGGGACAGAGCACCCCCGCGGGGACAGAGCACTCCCACGGGGACGGAGACCCCCACGGGGACGGAGCACCCCCACGGGGATGGAGCGCCCCCAGCCACGCCTCCTGGGCTGGCAACGGGACTATCAGATAGTGTCCGCTTACCCAGCAGCCCGCGTTCCCGGGCCAGCTTCAAGTATGTTCATGTGCCCTCGAGACAATGATTAAAAAGTAATTAACCTAAATTTAGCCTGATTGTCATAAATAAATTAGCCACATGAATCACTGTGATCTGCCAGCCGACACACGCTTGGCTACCAGGTGAACCTCCCTGCAGAGAGTGCTGGGGTCCCTGTCGCCACAAGTGGGGGGACCTGCATGGCCCTGTCATGATGGAAGCTGAGGCTGTGGTCAGCACCCCAGCACCGCACCCCAGGGTGGAGAGCAGCACCCCATGCTTTGGCCTTTGGCGCCAGAGTTCTCTTCTAACTTTGGTGTGCTCGACATGCTGCGACACCGCATGCGTAGGCCCTGAAGCATCGCGGCAGCCCTGGGCAGGTCCCGTGGGCGGCGCTGGGGGGACCTAGTAGGGGTGAGGGTTTAGGTGAGCCTGCACCCATCCTGTGAGCCTGCTGTGAAGAGCCCCCTGCTGTGGACAGATCCCTGCTGTGGACAGATCCCTGCTGTGGACAGATCCCTGCTGTGAATAGATCCCTGGTTTGGACAGATCCCTGCTGTGGACAGATCCCTGGTTTGGGTGATCCCTGCATGGACAGATCCCTACTGTGGACAGATCCCTGCATGGACAGATCCCTGCTGTGGACAGATCCCTGGTATGAACAGATCCCTGACGTGGACAGATCCCTGCTGTGCACAGCTCCTGCCACGGGTGCTCCTTGTTGTGATTTGCTGCTCCTCGGAAGCCCTGCCTAGCTGCCTCTTAGGTCGAGTTTCCAGTAGGATATATCTCGGCGTCTGTCTCGGCATCCAGTGTCCATCTCCGGGGCTCGCCTTGGCATCACGGCCTGCCCCAACTGTTCTCTGCACCCACACCCTGCCCGGGGCCCTGGACAGGGACAGGTGCTGTGCTTTGGCCTGACCCCCGCTCTTTGTATGCCCAGCTTCGGCCAGACTCTAGGATGCCGCACTGTCTGTCGGCCCCGCGGAGGCTCAGCCTCTACCCACCTGCACCGTGGTGTCGGCCATGAGAAAAACATGGAGAAAAGGTTTCCAAGTCGCAGTGTAAGATGAAGCTTACCAGAAGTAGGAGCTGTGTGCATGTGCACTATGTGTATTCACGCTGTGTGTAGCTGTGTTGTGTCTATGTGCACACGGTGTGTCGTTCCTGACTCGCTCGCTTCCCCCACCCCCGTCACGCCTGGTGTTTATGTGGCTCTCGGTCTGATTGCAGATCTCACGCTTGTGTGCCAGGCACTTTACCCACTGGGCATCTCCCAGCCCTGTCAATGTCTTCACGCTTTGTTGGGGTGCGTGGTCACGTTTTGGCACAGACACACTGCTTTGCTCAGAGAAGGTGAAGAGTCTGCCGCTGGCAGGGTGCCACACGCTGAAACCACCACCTACCGCTGGAGATGCCCCACGTCCTGAGCCCAGAGAGACCCTACTCAGCATTTGTGTCTTTGTGTGGCATCCACCTGCGGTGTTGCTGGGGTCCTGTGCAGGGAGTCAGGTCTTTGCTACCACAAGCACTGGAGCGAATAAGATGCAAATAAATGACAAATGAAGCCCTGCCTTGGTCCTGCTTTTCTCCCCCATAACTGTCTGTCTGGCTGTGGGGGAGCGGGAGGGGGGGTTGGGGGCACCACAGGCTAGCTGGATGAATCTCCCCGGAATGTGTGTCCGCAGGGTGGGTGGGCCCCATCCACAAGACCTCCCTCCCCCAGCATGCTTCGGAGCTCTTGTCATTTGGCTTCCAGAGCTTTTCCATGTTCCTGAGCCTAGGTAGGCCTGCCTGCCCCTTCTCCACCCCTGTCCTGCCCTTTCTTCAGAGAGCTTAAAAAATTAAAAGGCAATTGGAATCTGGATTGAGGGGCACATACCCCGTGGCGTACCTCACCCCTTGCCTCTCTCAGTCCTTTACTTGAAGACTGGAGGGGTCCCTAGCTACACTGGTGGGTGTGGGGATCAAACCTTGAGCCCTGAACGGGCCAGGCGAGCACTGTCTGACTGCACTACCCCTCCCAGACCTCACTCCTGAGCCAGACCCTTGCTGAGCACACCACACCCCCTTTCCACCTCTGTTTCTGCCCCTCTGGTCTGTGAGCAGTGCGGGCAGCTTGGCACAGAGCGGCCACCCATGGTCCTGCGGCAGGAAGAGCTGCTCCGCCTCCTGGTCTTGCAGCCTGCAGGCCAACGCCATCCCCGGCTGTGACCTGCTCTTTGGAGATGCTCTCGTCTCCCCTTTGGCAGCAGTGAGTGAGCTACCGTCCCGCGTGCCGTCTGCCCCCGCGTGCCGTCTGCCCCCGCGTGCCGTCTGCCCCCGCGTGCCGTCTGTCACGTGTGCCTTCAGGTGCCTGGCTTGGGCTTCACTGCTCTGGAACCTGTGGATTGACGCTGCTGACAGGGTTCGGGAAAAGTCCCACCTGAGAGGTTCCTAAACACCTCTCTCCACTGAGCCCCCCAGGACTTTCTTGGGTTCATCTATTTTGCTCCCGTCTGTTTTCTGTGGTACTAATTCTCTTTGCGGCTGTGACTTACGTCTGTCATGCCGGGTGATAATTACTGTGCAGTCGGAACCGTGACCCCCTAAAGATGTCCTCACCCGGAGTCGGCATCCTCAAGCAGCTAGTTCGAGGTGCTTAGGACTTGAAGCGTGGGGAGACGGAAGGCAGACAGCGGGCACGGGTGCGGAAGGAGCGTGGGTGGTGTCAGAAGCTGGACAGTCCAATGCTGGACACTGGACCTCTGGGCTCCCGTGCATCCCTGCGTCGTGACAGCCCCTTACCGGCAGCTGGACGCAAGCAAGTACTGCTCTGTCGTTGCGTCGTTCCCGTGTGGAACACGCAGAGTCCAGTTTCCTGCCAAAAAGTCAGTCAAGTCTGAAGGGGGTGTGCCCGTGCTGGGGGAGGGGAGATGCTGACCTGGGGGACTGTCGAACTGAGGGGGTGCTGTCAACCTTGGAGGGGCTGTCAAGTCTGGAGGGAACTTCTGAACCTGGTGATCGAGTCTGGGGGGGCTGTGGAACCTTGGGGGTCATCGAGTCCTGAGGGACTGTGAAGCCTTGGGGGGTCATGGAGTCTGGGGTACTGTGGAGCCTTGGGGGGTCATGGATCTGGGGTACTGTGGAGCCTTGGGAGGGTCATGGAGTCTGGGGCACTGTGGAGCCTTGGGGGGGGTCATTGAGTCTGGGGTACTGTGGAGCCTTTGGGGGTCATTGAGTCCTGGGGGACTGTGGAGTCTTGGGGGTCATGGATCTGGGGTACTGTGGAGCCTTGGGGGTCATTGAGTCTGGGAGGTTGTGGAGCCTTGTGGAGGTTGTTGAGTCTGGGGGATTGTTGAGCCGGGGCGGTGTTGAGTCGAGAGGGCTGTGGGGCCTTGTGGGGCACTGTGTCCATTTTCTGCACTGGATCAGCAAACAGGTGTAAGGTTTGCGTGTCTGTATGCTGCGCGTTTTGCTTGAAAATTTAATCATAAAACACCTGTAGCTTAAGTGATGTCATTGTCTTTTAGTTAGAGGTTTTAAAATTGCTTATGAAATAAGCATATGAAATGAAACTGCTTGCAGCTCTGCGCCGGCTCAGGCCCGCACCCCACAGCTGTGTGATGGCAAGAACACTGCTGCAGTGTGAGGCCAGCTGGGTCACACGGCGAAGCTCAGTCCAGCCTGGGTTACGTAGCAAGTTCCCAGTCGGTCTGGACCACAGTACGACTAACGAGAAATAAGTAGCAATGACAGATAAATGAAATACCCAGAAGGGTACAACCTGCTTTTGTGAGGTGCCTGCAGGCGCTGGTATTTGGAGGCAGATGGTGCTTTCTGGGCTCCACGTTTCCTGGGGTGCCTCGCGGCCCTTCCTGTCCTTGACATGCGGCCTCCTGGGGTGAGTCAAGCAGTGGTGAACTCCAATGTCCACATCTCTGGGCTGGACACTGACTCCTGCTCCCGGGGCCTGGAGAGATTCAACTCAGACCCGGAGCCCCGGCTGCAGGCTGGGTGGGGGGCCCTGCTGCCCTGGGCACAGGCGACTCCAAGCGCTGCTTCTGCATCCGACCCTGCCTCTCCTCCCGCAAAACGATGAATTTAGCAGCAGCTCTGTGAGCTTCGTAGCTGGCCAGCCCCTCCCCGCACTGCACCGTGGGAAGCACAGGCTGCTTTCTCCCACCAGAGACAGGGCCCTTCTCAGGGGAGAAGCCGGCCGGTGTCACGCCCTTGACATGGCGTCCGAAGCCTTGCTGGCTCTCACCCTCACGGGCTGGCAGGGCGGCTGGGACTGGCTGTCAACTTGGCCTTTGGGACCAGACAGACCTGGATCTGCGGCTCGCCATGCGGGACGCAGTCTCTGATGGGACGTGTTCTGGCTGGGTGCAGCTTGGTAGCAGACTGCTCACCCGCTCTGCAGGCCCGGCGCCGGGTGCAGGAGCTTAAAATAGCTCCACGGCCACTGTCCTCCTGTGGGGCACTGACGTGGGGCGTCAGGCTGGCCAGCAGCGAAGCCAGCCGCTGGGTGCAGCTCCCACAGCAGCCCTGCTCCCATTCAACAGGCAGAGGCGCAGGTTGAGACTGGCCGCCAGCTGCCTCATTAGCACGGCACCGCTGACGTCACCTCGAAGGTGTACACTTGAAACCCGGGAGTCACACTCGGAACGTGTCCAGCCTCCCCCCTTCAGCACCTGGAGATGCAATCGCTGACTGATCTGGCGAGATCCTATCTGTTCGCTCAAAGCTGGGGCTCCCTGCATTAATTATCGTGGGAAGGTGACTCACATGGCCTGGGGTCTAACGAGGCCACTGCGAGGCTTAGGCAGCCACACACGCGTCGACCTGCACATGCAGACACACGCGCTCATGCCTGCGCACAGTGTACATTCAGAGATATATGTACATGTGCACACAGCATACATGCACAAGCCTACACGACACGTGTACATACAATGCACACCGAGACACATGCACACATAGACACATGCATACATGGTATATATGCAGACATGTGCACATGTCGATGTGTCTTCACAGACATACATACGCACACAGTACACACTCAGACATACACACAGATATATACACATAAAATGTACGTGTAGACATGCACACACAGTGTACATACAGACACACACATAGACGTATGCACACGAGGTATACATCCAGACACTCTACATAGTGTACAGGTAGATGTGTATGCACAGATATACATGCACACACAGTGTGTATGCAGATGTGGCCACCCAGATAGATATATACGAAATGTGCATGCACACATAGTATACGTGCAGATGTGTACGCACAGGCACATACCATGCACACATACATATACACACAATGTAATTGCAGCACGTATACATGGACACATGTACAATATAATGTACATGCAGGTGTGTCTGCACAGACCCACACAAACATACCCACAAAATGTACTTGCAGAAATGCACGCCCAGGCACATGTACACAAAGTGTAACTCAGGTATGTACACGGGATATACCCACATGATATACATGCAGACATAATTTTGTACATGTATACGCAGAGACAAATGCACAGGATACATGTAGATACATACACATACACAGCATATGCACAGATGTGTAGGTACATGCACATGCAGTGTATATGAGCATATCCAGACACGTGCACACAGAGTGTGCACACAGACATGTGCACACACAGACACATGTAAGCAGGTTGCACATTCAGGCATGTGCACCCCTAGATGTGCACAGAGGTGTACATGCAGACAGGTGTCCACACGACACATGTACATGGAGTGTACACACAGACACACATACACAGACACATACACGGACAGTGGCTAAATGTGCACGTTTAAGACCAGCCACCGTGACTCCTGCTGGGGAGACCGCGCGGCAGCCCTCTCGGGTCTGGAGATGGCCGTGACAAGGAGGGTCTTGCTGGGGTGACCGATGGGTGGGCAGCTTCCAGCAGCCTTGGAGCGCAGAGGGGACGCTCAGGAGAAGGGCTTTCTGGGGGCAGCATTGGAGCCAGAGGGCTGAGCTGATCATGAGGATAGGGGAGCCCAGAGCAGATGGGGAGCAAGGCTGCGGCAGAGACCCCCCAGGCTCTGGCGAGGAGCGTGGACATGACTCTGGCAGCGGGACCCCCATCCGTTTGAGGAGCTGTTGGACTTACTGTGGGTGGACTGGGGACGCAGGCCGAGGCTCGGGGAGCACTGTGAAGTTGGGGACCTCGCATGCAGTGGGGAGGCCTCAAGTGGAGTTGGGAGGGTTCGTCAGAGGTGAGAGGAGAGAGAGGACGCTGGCTGGAGGCTGTGCTCGGGGGTCCTGGACAACCGTGCATGCGGCCGGGACACGTCTGCTTGTCTGGGCCGGCGTCCAGTCTTCTCCCGAACCTTGGAAGTGCTTCCCAGTTTCCGTTGGGAACAATGCTCTCTGGGGCATACAGTTGGCTGGGGGGGGTCACAGCCCAGCCTCTAGGGTCCCACTCTCGAGGATGTACCCCCTTGAGAGACTGTGGTGAGCCTGGAGAAGCCTGTACCCATCTGTCGTCTTGAGGACCTGGGCGCCATGCCCGTCTGACTGGCAGCCCACTATGGGCAGGACCTGTCTTCAGCCAGTGAGCTCAGTGCTGGCAGCTGCACATCACCCCGGGGAGCGCAGAACACGTGGGGTGGGCATCCCAGAGTGACCCCAGGCAGAGCGTGAGCGTGGGTGAATAGGTGCCACAGAACCTGGCCTCCGCTCGGGCACTCCTGGTCTGAGGCGCACTGTAATTGGCACCTGAAGTTTCCGGTGGATTCCAGGAGGCTTCCTGCCAGGCTGTTCTCCCTTGGGGCGTGTTTTCTGCCAGGGCCGGCGTGAGCCAGGAAGAGCGGCGCGGCACGGGTTGGTCTGACTCCAGACATTCGGTCATCTCTGTGGGTCTCGACAGTCACTGCATTCCGTGGCCTGCGTTCCCCACGCTTGGCTCGCAAACACACACCTGGGGTTTAAGTCCACTGTTTGCGAAACCCGCCGCCACTGCGGGGACTTAGAGTGCTTTCACAAAACACTGCCGAGTGGGGACAAGAAGTCAGCGAGCATGCCAACACGGGTGAGGGTGGTGCGTGCCAGCGTGCGTGCCAACACGGGTCACTCTGTCACCGTTGAATTCTTGTGTGGAAACAAGTGGGAAACATGTGGGCTGAGCTTGGAGCAGCTGCTACGCTGGGGCTGCTGCGGGTGAGCTGGCCTCTCACGGTCCGAGCTGAGCTTGTTCCAACCCTCAGTGGCCTCCAGTGGTCCCCAGCCGGCCCCGGGGGTGCGGGGACTCAGCGGGGGTGCTCGAGGCTTCCCAGGACTCACCCTTGGTGTGCACGTTCCTCAGCAGGGCATGAGGCATTCATTCATTCATTCGTTCATTCACTCACTCACTCACCATAAACATCCGTTGTACCTAGCAGAAGGTGGTCCAGAGACTGAGACCCGTGACTGGGGGTGTCTCCTGAAGGCTCAGGGCTGCGGGCAGAGGGCTGCGGGCCTGTCTCTGGGAGCAGCTCTGAGAACTCACCTGCTGACCCACGGGTGGCTTTGCTCCTGGGAGACTCGCCCGGCATGGGGTGTGAGGGCACACGGCTCAGGCTGGGAGTTGTTCACGCTGGATGGGGGCAGGGGGCAGATATCAGGTGCGACTGGCACAGCGCGGACACACTGGCTGTCATTTGAGCCCGCTGGGCGAGGCTGGGAGGAGGTTCCTGCTTGCTCCAGGCTGCCTGGGCTCAGTTTACCATCTCTCTGCAGGTAGGCAGCACCCAGCAGGCCTGTCCCGGCCTCTGCCCCCACAGAGGTCATGACTTCAGTGGAGGCTGGGGGGGGGGCATGAGGTCAAAACGGGGGTCCAGGGCCTTGCACACTTTCCTGAGACCAGGTGGCCTCTCCACGTCGCTCCACATGTGTAAACTGTGGTTTTCAGACTGTGCCTTGGCCCGAGAAGCTCCGTTTTACAAGCAGCTTTTGACTGGCTTCTGAGGTTGAGGGGCGCCCTGCCTGTGGGCGGACGTGTGGACAGCACTCACGGGGTGCAGGTGAGAAGTGACTGCTCCTAAAAGCGGAGCACTTATTGGGGGTGTACCAGGAGTGTTAAAACACATCAGGGAAGGACAGAGACGTGCACCCGGTCACCCTGATGGAGGAAATGCTGGGGATCCCTCACCTGCACCGGAGGAGGAGGGGGACACACCTGAGGTGTGATGGTCACGGTCTGCACGGACTAGTCATCTGACCCCCCAGCACGTGTGTCAAAGAACCAACAGGCAGAGATGTTCCTGGGACTTGTGTTTGTGTGTGCGTGTCTGGTGTGTATGTGCACATCTATGCATCTGCATGCATATGTGTGATGAGTGAGTGTGCATGTGATTGTGTGCATGCGTGTATATACATAGTATGTGACAGTTCAGTGTACATGTATACACATCTGTGTATTTGCATGTGCATGGTGGATGAGTACGTGTGTGTGCATGAATGCATGAAGGGTGTGTGTGTATGCATGTGATGGTGAGTGCTCGCACGTATGTGTGTATGTGTGTAATGGGGGAGTGGGGGGCACCTGCCATGAACACATGTAGAGTCTTCCGGTGTTTTTCCTCAACCCACTTTCCGCTTGACTGAGAGCTGGTCCATCGCTGCCGTGGCAGCAGCCTGCTGGCCCCAGCTTCAGCCTGACGTGGGGTCTGGGGATCTGAACTCGGGTCTCGCCGGCTTCACAGAACCTGCGTCCTTCTGCCTCAGCGAGGCCCACTGGAAATCTGGAGAGTTCTGCTGCAGCTCTTCACCCTTGCAGCCGCCTGTGACCGATCCTACACAGATGCAGACACAGTCACTGTGACATGTGTGGCTGAGAGCTAATTTGGCAGTTAATGCTGGAATGCAGCAACCTGTGTTGGGCTCGCTTGCACTTAGGATGCCTGAGGCATGCTTGCCTCTGAGGTTTGCTCCTGTTGCCCGGATCCTGGACAGGCTCTGGGCCGATGTCAGGGTCCAGGTGTGGTGGAGGGGGGTCTCTGCCCTCTGTCTCCTGTCCGGACATCATCTTTGCAGTCTGTCTCTGCTGGCCGCCAGCCCCTTGTGCCACAGCTGACAGTGGGACTCGCCTCCTCTCTTGGCCTTTAGCTGAGGGCCCTGCCTGAGTTGTTTCTCCAGGCATCCGCCCAGCAGGCTGCACCTGCAGACCAGCCCCGGCTTCTCCATCCCCATATCAGCTGGCTCACTGCGGCACGGGTGACCCCAGCTCTCTGGTTTCCAGACTGGGCAGGGCCTGGGCACCTGCATTGCTGATGCCCTCCCGGGTGATGCCTTGGGGCTCCCATGCGATGCCGGGCAGCCTCAGTCTTGGCACCAGGTAGAAGTATCTACCGGCTCTGGCAGAGTCACTGCCTGGAGCCAGAGTCTGACTCAGGTGCTGGCTGGTGCAGCCGAGACCAGCCGGGCTGCACGGAACCAGACTTTGCAACGCGCCAGGAGAGCAGCGCGGGGAACCAGAGGCGGCTTGCTGCGGGTCCCGGGTTCACTGCCGGGGAGCTTTGCGTTCCGCCGGAGACGTTCTCTGGAGTCTTTAGTCGCTGTCAGAATCTCCGCAACTGAGGCAGATGGAAATCACACTTCCAGTTTAAACTCTACCCTTGTGGGGCGCGGCTGTGGTGTCTGCCTGGCCACTCTGTCCAGGGATGTGCATGTGACAGTCCCCGGCCTGCCGTGCCACAGCGGTTTCCAGGCTCCCCTCAGCATCCTCCTTCCCACTCCTCCCTCTGGCTCCTTCCCTCTCCCCCTCTGCTCCTGTGCTTCCAGCTGTGATGCAGCTGTGAATGACCATACATACATGTAAGTCTTGCTACCCACTTGCATTTACCTGTTAGAAGTCTGGGGCTCACGGTCATTGTTAGGGACTGGCTGTCAGTGCTCCCTAATTCACACTGGAGTGCTAAGCCCCAAGGGCAGATGATGTCATGCGGGTCTCTGGGAGGCGATTGGGACACTGGGGAATAGGATTAGTACCAGGATGCCCGGAGGCTGCCTGGCCCTGCCGTGCCAAGCGGGCAAGAAGCAGGTCTGGAAGGGCCACCCCGAGCCCTGGGCACGCTGGCCGTCTGGGACCTGCAGCGCATTAGCTACCCACGGTCTTCTGTGGCCCTGCACTAGAGCAGCCCAGAAGACAGAGCCCTGGGGCAAGTGACCCTCACACAGCAGCTCCACAGCCCATGGGCACAGTGAGCATCTCACGTCTTGGAGCCTTGAATGGGCTTCGAAAGCGATTCTGGGAGCGCCCAAGAGGGAAGATCAGCCACAGGGCGACTGAGAGAAGCCCGGGCCATCCCCGCAGCCCCGGGACTCCTAGGAGGCAGAACCGAAAGCTGGAGGGCAGAGCTCCTCGCCATGATGTGTCCTGCCCAGGGTTCCGAGGACGCAGAACCGGTGAGTGCCGAGAGATCTTTAGCTGGGGAGAGTTCTAAGAGAAGCACCGCGAGAACAGCTCGCCCCCCCCACCACTTCCGGCAGCGCGAGGCAGCGGGAAAATGGTTCAGGACAGTGGTGAGGGGTCTTTCTTATCACCATGACATGCTGACAGAAACGATTTTGGGGAGCAGAGGTTTATTTGGGCTCACGATTTCAGATAGTGCGGTCCATCGTGGTGGGGAAGACAGAGGAGCCTGAGCAGCTCTGACCACGGCGGCAGCAATGTGCGGTGGTCTCGTGGTGTGGACCAGGAAGCAGCGCTCAGGCAGGCAGGAGAAGTGGATATAGCCTTCAAGGCTCAGGGTTCGAGGGTACAGTCCCCTGGGGCAGGAAAGGCATGGCGGCAGGGGGGAGAAGGGTGAAGTAGGGGGTGAGGGGAGAGAGGGGAGGAACAAGGGGGGGTGCTGGCACTCAGCGCTCTTTCTCCACTTCATACAGTCTGGGCCCTGGTCCAGGGACGGCACTGCCCGCCTTCCTTCTAGAAGTTCCTTCACAGATGTGACCAGAGGTTTGTCTCTTAGGTAGTTGTCCACACCATCAAGTTGACCGTCAGTATCAACCATTAAACTGGTGTCCTTAGGGAAACCTGATGTGAACACAGGTGGCCAGGTGGGTCACAGGAGGGAGACAGGAAGGTGGTTGCACAGCTGACCTCAGTGTCCGGCCCAGGCTGACAGTGAATGCCCGTTACTCAAGCCTCCCTATTTGGGGTGCTTGCCCAAAAGTCTCTTAAATCAACTCAAAAAGCAAGCGCCGGAGTGTCTAGCTGGATAGGATACCACCGCCCTGATGATTTCTCACGCTGGTTTCCAAGCCTTTGCTCAGGTGTGGGCCTGGCTTGGTTACTCAGCCGCCCCATGCTTCTCTGGCTATGACCACACCCATTTTCTGATGTTCCCCGATGCATCTGAGAGCATACCTCTGGCCTTCTCCAGGTGTGACGCCCCAGCTGTCCCCCACCAGCCTCGCTGCTTCCAGCTGCTTCTCTGGCCACTGCCTTACCCTTCGGCACGTCTGCTGCACTGTCTCCTGCGCCCTCGCCCACGAGCCCAGAGCCCCACCACCCACCAGGAGAGCCCACGCACTACCTCGCCCTGTGTCTGCCGAGGGCAGAGCCCTTCTATCCATCTGCCACAAGACATGTGGATGCCTCCAGACGACGCCCCAGACCTCACCTTCTATGCATTATTTCCCCATTCAACATCAGCACCTCCATTTCTGTAGCATTCCGGAGTCCCCGCTTATCAATGAACTCAATCTAGAAACTCCCTCACAAACATGCCCAGAGGTTTGTTTGCAAGGGGATTCTAGATCCTGTCAAGTTGCCTGTCAATATTAACCATTATAGTAAATATGTATTGAAAAATGGAAAACACAGTAGAAAACCACGAAAAGTGGCCTGTAGTTCCCCGGAAACTTGGAAAAAGCAGTGAGCAATTGAAGGCGTGACCCTCAGACTTCGCAGAAGCAAGCCTCAGGCCCTCCAGCCCAGCCCGGCACACGCCCTGAGCACAGAAGCGCAGGTTGCGGGGTCCTGTGCCTTTAGGAAGGGGGGGGGGGTTGATTTTCAGACACCTTGGGGACCTGGGTCTGTGCTGTAGGAGACATCTGCCCCATTCCCATTCCTGCTCTTGGGTGGGGCCTTCTGGAAGCTTCCCCTTCCCCAGCCTCCTCCCTTGAGCAGCAGAGACTGCAGCCTGCTTCCTGCCGTTTTCTGGTGCGGCGCGCTCAGCCTGCTCTGATCCCCAAAGTGAGGGTGGGGACGGATGGCGTGTGGCCCTCGGGCCTCGCCTTCCTTTGCGGCCGGCGCGGGTGACTCAGGCAACCCCCGGCCTCCGCCGCGCCGCCCGCGGTGCCGCTAATTACAGCCCGCCCGCCTTTGAAGCGCTGCGCCCGGCTGCGCTCCGCCCCGCGCGGCGGCTCTCCGGGAATCTCCGGGCCGCGCGGGAGGTGCAGCTGCTTTTGTGGGGCTCACGTTAAGGCGGGTTAATCTGCGAAGAATCTTAAGAGCAGGCTTCGTGCGGCAGGGCAGGCTTCGCCTGCACGAGCCGGAAATGGAGGTTGGGGGACACAGCCGGCGGCAGCTCGCGTGGGGCCCGCGCTGCACTTTCCCACCTGCTCCGGGGTCGTAGCATAAGCAGAAGCCCCCACGAGTGTCACAGCGTTTATCATAACTGCTAAACAAATGTGACGTGAGTGAACACGTGCAAAACCAGCCAAGGGGGGTGGTGGGGAGTGGGGGGGTGGGGGGAGCTGCCTTTGATGCTGTCCCAGCAAGGCGGGGCTGGAGCTTTGGGGACTCCATCCAGCTCCTGGCCGGTGCATTTCTAGAAAGCGCCCCTGAAGGACAGGCTCAGCCTCCAGCGACCTGGGTGCCGCCTGCCCAGGCTCTCTGAGGGCAGCAGCTGTCCACACGGAGGGAGGTCCCTGCCCCTCCACCCTCACCCACAGCAAGCAGAGGGCGGCAGATGTGTGTCACAGTGACATACTTTCCTGAGTCCTGGAAAGGGTGGCCTGGACCGAGGCCTCCTGAAGAGCCCAGGGACACTTTGGGGGACACTTGGGGGGTTATTATGGTGCCAAATGTCGGAGGATCAGATGTAAGTGCCGACCCCGGAATCCCTGTCCACACCATCACCTCAAGAGCCCCAGAACAGGGCTTTAATTTTCCTCTTTAAAAAGACTTTTAAACTTCACTGTGTGTTTGTATGTGTGCGAGTGTGCGAGTATGTGCGTGCATGCACGTGTGCGTGTGCATGTGTTGTGTGCATGTGTTGTGTGCATGTGTGTGCCTCTGTGAGTGTTGCGGGGTTTCTGTCCAGGCTCTTGCATCCCTGACGGCTCACGGTAGCTCGGGCTCTGCTCACCTGCGAAGGAGGCGGCCTCTCCCTTCTGATCCTCCTGCCTCTACCCCAGAATCCTGAGGTTGCAGGTGTGGAGGTTTGTTAACCGGCGGAGTCTGCAGGCACTGGGTGTGGGGGTGGCGACATGACGTTTGTGTCGGTCAGGAAGCGTCGCTGGCATGCGGTTCCGAGGGGGTTGTCCCTCCCTCGGTCCCCACCTGGGCTGTTTGTGGTGTCACCGGTGCACATGGTGCAGGAGAAAGGATTTCTTGAGAACTGGCGTGGAAACTTCAAGCCTAGGTCTCGGTGTGGGAAGAGACTTGGAAACCCTGCTTGTCTGTCTCTCTGGCGTCTCTGTGTTTCTCTATTCTCTGTCTCCCATCTCTGGTTCTGTCCTCTCTTCTCTCCCTGTCTGTCTGTCTTTCCTTAGCGGCTTCTCCTTTATCCAGGTCAGACCTGCAGTGTGACTTACCTGAGGACCTCTGTACTGTGCACATAGACTTCCCAGGCTGCCTGGGGCATCATGGAGCCTCCTGGAAGGGCGCACCAGCCATCCTCCATCCTGAGTTAGACATCGCAGCGTTTCCCATGAACCATAGTCCCGGTAATTAACTCTTACCTGTCACTCAAACTGTTGCTGGTATGAGGGATCAAATGTACAAGCAGAAATCTCCCCAAGGTAACATAATTTTGGTTCTTTAAAAAAAAGAAACATTTTTTTTTTGTCAGTTAAAGGGTCACAGAGGCGGTTGTGCGGGGCGCTCAGCAGTCACGTCGCCCTGCCTGGGCCTGTGGCGCTCCGCAGGCACCAGGGCCTGTCCTGTGGGCACCCACCTTTCCACTCCACCCAGGTGGGGCTCCCGAGACGGCCGCAGCTGCGCTGGGAGGGGCCGGGGCCAGGACGGAGCGTTCTGTGCTGGGAGTAAGCTTCAGGTGGCCCATAGCGCTCCTCTCTGGGGACCGGCCCCCACGCCTCCCAAGCTGGAGGGCACAGTTCCTCCTTTTCGAGATTAGGGTCACCAAGAAGCCAAGTGTGGATAAGGGTTTCCAGATCCATGGGGGAGTAGCCTTGGGGGGTTCTGTCCCTGTCCCCTGCACCCCACCAGGACTGACCAAGCTGGGCTGGGGTCAGAGCTGAGGGGGGAGGCAAGGCAGGGTCTCGGCAGCAGTGCCCCCCACTCTGCCCTTGTCATTCCTCTCCCTCCACCCCTCTCCCTTCTTGCTCCCCCTTCTCCCCCTCTGCTTGTCTGTCTCTCTGGCGTCTCTGTGTTTCTTATTCTCTGTCTCCCATCTCTGGTTCTGTCCTCTCTTCTCTCCCTGTCTGTCTGTCTTTCCTTCCTGTCTCTCATCCCTGTCTCTCTGTCTCTCTAATCACAGTGTCTTGTGCCCTCAAACACCCACAGAATCTTCCTCTGCCAAAGCCCCTGAGTTGGGGCTTTCCTTTTGAAGCTAGGAATCTTGCATCGTAGGGGCTTGTGAAAGGGGGTCCTGCCAAGCCTGGGAGCTCCAGGGAGCACCCCGTCCCCAGGGCCACTCGCTCCAGAACCGTTCCCTTTAAGGATGACTCCCCCCACAGGGGAATTCCTGAAACCGACAGTTGACAAACCCACACACCCTCGGAGGGCTGGGCACCAGATAAAAGCCCTCCTGGAAGCGGAGGCCAGCCTTCCCGGGGACGGTGCGGACCGTGGGGTGTGCTGGGAGCCCGGGGCGCGGGGACCTGACCCCCGCAGGGTGCGGGGACTTGCAGCTGTGACTTGGACTCTGCCAACTGCGCAGCTGCGGAGACCTCCGGAGACCCCCAGCGGAGCGAGGCGACCTGCTGGGATTGGGGCAGCTGAGGACCTGGGCTGAGGGGCACTGCACAGCGCCTGCCCTTTCCGAGTCTCCCGCCGGCCGAGGTCACCTCTGAAGACCTCAGCGCGGCGGCACCTCAGGAAAACTGGTTTTCTAAGTTTTTCTGGCTTGTTCTCAGCGTTCCGCTGGAGGATCTATTTCTGTCTTTCCTTCGGGACAGCAAGTTGTGCTGGTGACTAATCCCAGACCTGAAGACTGACACCCGTTGTCACCTGCTCAGGCCCGAGCCCCGCGGGGAAGCACGAGATAAGCCCTGGCCCGCAGCCCCAGCCCGCCAGCCCACCTGCCTTCCGCTGCAGAGCAAATAAGGGTGGTTGGCGCTGCCAGGGCCACCTCTGTCCTCCCACAGGCACTGGCATGGGGCCGTGACCACCGGGAGGGTCCGGGCTTCCCCAGCAGGCAAGCTTTGTGCATCCCAGGATCCGCCGCCCCTCTGCAGGCGAGTAGAACCCCTGAATGGAGCTTGGCCCCCAAGCCCCTCATGTCTGTCCTGCTGACTGTGTGCGTGGCACTCCTCCCCCTGGTCGCCCCGGGCTGCAGCGCCCAGCGCTGGGAACCCTGCACAGGTAAGGCTGTGAGACGGGCACACGGGTGGGGCGACCTGTGTGCAGCTGGAAAGTGGGGGACATCTGGCAATGTACCTGGAAGGGTGCTGGCACCCGGGGGGGGGGCCAGAAGCCAGGCTGGCGGGGGCCGGAGGCTGGGGCACTGCGCGGGCTGCCCCGGCTGCCCCGGGCAGGGGCAGGGGGAGTTTCAAAGCGCTAGTAGCACAGAGGCTCCACATGTGCTTACCTGCTTGGCCCCCCCGAAGGCCGCTCACCTGCCTCAGGAATGAAGCCCCGGCAGCCCGCAGCCCCGCCACGGAGAGCAGCCACCCAACCTGCACTTAGCAAAGTGCAGGGCTGCCACGGGCCTGGCTCCGTCCCCAGCCGAAGGAGAGGCGCCCCACAACTCACACTTGGAGTTCAGCCAGGAGCCCCCCGGGGTTCAGCTTCTTCCCCTCTGGGAAGGGCACGTGGAATTGCTAGAGACTAGAGCATCTGCATGCTGGGCGAGGTTCCCAGACGGTGATTCTATTTACTACCCCCAAAGTTATGGAACGTGTAAAGGCATTGGGTCCGGCAGCTAGATGTGGGGGTCTGCTAGTCAGCGGGGGCCTGACATGAGATGCTGAGGTGGCTCGTGACTGTGGTTCATTTGTGCACCTTGTCCTCGGAGGCCGGAGTGGTCAGGCCCCCCTGCCGGCCGTTGCCGTCTGTGGTGGGACTCAGGGCTACGAGCCGACCCCGTGTTCAAGGGTGGGGCACCAACTGCCCGCGCGGGCTGTGCAAAGCAAGGTGTGGGTTGCTGGAAGCACTGGCCGTGGCTTCTAGTGGCCGCTCATCACAGGTTGGGGATAAGCAGGGCCTGTGGTCCGAGTACAGTTGCTGCCTTTGAAAACTGGGGGCAGCACAGTCGTTCCCTGTGCCTCAGGCCCCGGTCTGGCTCTTGAGCAGCTGCACCTGCTTGGCGACTGGAACAGGAGCTGCTGGTAGCACAAGCCCCCTGGCTGCAAGGGATGGACACCCTGTGCTAGCCTCTCCTGCGCCGTGCGGGGCCACCGCAGTGTCCAGGCGAGCCTCCGGGGACCCGGCGTGGTGCTGGCCGGAGTCGTGAGCCCCGCCCCGCTCGCTGGCGGGGACGAGTCGTGAGCATGTGTCTTCATGTTCCCTCAGCCCGGGCAACAGAACCAACCTGCGCGATAATCATAAAGGCCATTTATAAGGCCCGCCCCCTCGTCCCCCGCAGGTACGTTTCAAATAGTTAAAAGATGACCCAGTTCTAAGCATGGTGAACCAGGGAGGGAAGATAAAAGCCAGGTAAATAGCACGGGATAAATAATGAGAGGCTGCTCGCCGGCCAGCGAGGGTTGCAACAGGTTGAGTCTCTTTGGTTGCGCGTGCCCAAGCACCCCTGAGCTTGTACAGGGCTGCTGGTGCCTTCTCTCCCCCTCACCCCACCACGCCGGGCTGCCTGTGCCGTGCGGTTTGAAGGTCGAGCCCTGTGCTGTCTTGGTCCAAACCTGGTCCTGCAGCTGTGACCACGACAGGTGACATGCGGGTCACAAGCAGTAGCAAAGCTGTTGGCGCACACACCTGGGCACCCACACCTAGGAAGTGACAGGGGGACACTGCAGTCACCCCTGGGTGCCCATACCCAAGAAGTGACAGGGTACCGCAGTGACTTCCTGTGTGCCACTCCCTCGCCCTGCCTCCCCCCCCCCCCGCGCCCCTTGCTCCTGGCAGATGCCGCCTAGTGAGTCCAGGGCTGGATTCCCAGGGGTCCTCAGCAGTGGGCAGCAGAGGGGAGAGACTCCCTCCTGCTCCTTTCTAGGTGAAGCAGTAACATAGGTGGGAGCTCTCAGAGGTCACCCTGGTCTAGCAGTTCTTCTGTGTCAGGCAGGACACACGTGTCGGGGACAGCTTCTTGTTTCCACCACAGGTTGCAACTTCAGGGGTGTATCACACAAAGGAGCAGGAACACTGATGAGCACCCCGATACCCCCAGGAGCTTCCAGGTCCTCTGTGACAGGTGCTGAGGCCAGGGGCTGATGGGAAGAGGTTTAGTGCCTGCCACATCTGGGACTGAGATTCTGCACTGAGGTGCACGGGCGCTGCTGCCCTGCAGGACACTGGGCTTCGGGGAGGGCGGGGCCGGCTAGGGCTTGGGAGTATAACTGGAGGGGTGTCGCAGCGCTGTGGGGGGCGTGGTCCCCTGAGATGAGATGGCCGTTGACTTCTCTGGGAGCCTTGGCCCCAGCCGCTGCTGGGAAGGGTCCGTGCTGGCCTGGCGGCCCTTTGACTGGCCTGCGGTACCCAGGACCTGGGGCAATGGCCACGGTTGAGGCACTGTTGGGGCCGGGGGCTGGGTAGAGCCTGTGCCCACCAGCCCAGCTGGCTCCCAGCGTGAGTGGCAGCTGGTTTCAGGGCGTGCTTCTCTGCCCTGCGGGGAGCGTCCCGCCCCTAGGCTCGATCAGGGGTGAGGCTCAGCCCTCCCTCCCACCTCCCTCCTGCTTCTCCTGTGCTCAGTGTCCAGCAGAGCTGGGCGCTGGCCCTGCTCAAAGGGGACTGCATCGCTGACAGACCCAGTTCTGAGACCACTTAACCCTCAAACAGCATCACCCTCCTGCCTAGGAGGGTCCCCACCCAGGGGGGCCGCAGCAGTGCAGAGAGCTGCAGAGCGCTTCCAGGTGGGCTAGTGGTGCCAGGTGGAGCTGGGGGGTGGAGCTGGGGGGTGGAGCTGGGGGGCGGGGCCGGAGGGGCAGGTCAGATTTAGGGGCCGGCAGGCAGGCGCCCTGAGCAAGGGACACAGTGCATGTCAGAGGCCCCTGGAGACACCCATGACTCGGGAGTTGGGGTGCCTCACCTCCCGCAAAAAAACAGCTGTAGGGAGCTGACAGTCCAGCCCCCCCGTCACTTGTCCTTTGGGTTGCTGGGCAGAGGGTGAATGTCTGGGGGCGTCCTGCTCCCTACATGGGCAAGCGGGTCTCACGCAGCATGCTGATGACGCCCCCTATTGGTCAGCTGCGTCAGGTGCCTCTGGCCTTGGAGTCCGTCCTGCCCTCCACCCAGTGCCATCTGCTGGTCTCCAGCAGCTCTCCAGCTCCAAAGGCTGCTCACAGTACCCTTTCTGTTGGGGGCAAGAGGTGGGCTGTGACCAGCTGGTCAGGGCCCCCCATCCCAGGTTCCCCTTGAATTATGCACATAGGGGGATGGCACGGTCATGGGTGTCTTCTGCAGAGCTCGATGGGAACCGGGAAGGCCGACCTCGCCTGTGGAATGGGTCTTGGTGTTGGGAAGGGTGTGGAATCTGCTTCCTGCACTTCCTGTTTCAGAGCTTTTCATCTGTTTATTTCTTCTGTTCTCATTCTAAAGTAAGGCTCCCCCACCCCTCACAGGAGCCCAGCCCCCAGCCCTGAAGAGGTAGGCTCCCCCTCCTGCTACCCTCAGTCCCAGCACAGACCACCTTGCCCATATCCCTTCTCCATGAGCCCTGCCTCGCCGGCCGCTGTCCCCTGTCTGTCCCACACCCCTCAGCCTTGTGCATAGGCTCTGAGGTTGCGTGGCTGGATGGTAGGGGGACTGCGTGGCTGGATGGTGGGGGGGTCTGTGTGGCTGGTGGGGGGGGACTGCGTGACTGGGGGGCAGTGGGCGGTGACGTCACTGCCAGCTCACAGGTGGTCCTCCCTGGTCCTCGAGTTCTACTAACTTAGCTCAGAGTCTAGTCTCAAGCCAGGGAGGGGTCTGCAGTTGGGGGCAGACACCACTCACGGAGGCTTCGTCCTGGGGCAGGCAGCATGTGCAGGTCCTGGGGCAGGCAGCATGTGCAGGTGTGCCTGTGGGCTCTGCGTGGCCCCGGGCACCTACTCCATGCAGTGGGCCTGGGGGCCAGTGGCATCCTCACCGCTGGACATCTCCCCGGTGACGGCCTTGGGGGCAGGAGTTCTCTCAACTGTCCCTGAGCTCACTGTCCTGTCAGCGGTGTGCCCACGAGGACGCCCACGAGGCCCGCCATCCGCCAGCTTCCATGCTAAGCCTGGGTCCGCAGTACCCACACAGGCCCCGGTGGACCTGGCTCCTGTGTCCCGAGGACTTTCTGAGAAGGGTCACTGAACACACGTCACCCCTCAGAGTCAGAGCTTCCAGCGCAGGGCTGCAGGCACACCCAGTGGTCCATGAGGTCGGGAGAGGCTAAGTTGCAGAGGAGGAACATTCCAGAAGACCCCGTGGGAGAAGTCCCTGAAGGGAGAGCTGACATTCATACCCCTCGACAGGAGGGTCACGGAGACGGTGGTGTGGAGGGGGCAGAGCGCCACCTGTCTCCGTGGCCTCCGAGTGGGCAGACGGGGTGCGTGGGCAGAAGCAGAGACCCTGCCCGACCTCCTACCCTCAGCCTACACCCTGGAGTTCTGGGAATCCTGGGTCAGCACAGGCCAAAGCCAGGCCTGCCGGAAGAGGGCCAGGGGATCTTTGGGTGGGATTTAGGGTCTTGGGTTTCTAGGTTTGTAGCCTGCTTGCCCTCCCCCCGTTCAGAGGGTATTGGAGAGGGTGGAGATGGACATCATGCACATGCCAGGGGGTGGGCATGAGCCAGGGGTGGGCATGGCATGCTTGGGCTCTGGAAATGTGGGGACTCTCCAGTCTGGTTCCAGTCATCCAAGGGGTTGGGTCAGGTCTGCACCCAGATTCCAGAAGGTGGATCCTGCGCCCCCCATTTGGCCTCTTGATGCGCTCAGCCGCCAGCCGGGTCTGGACATACTACAGGACGTAATCGCAGGGGCAAGGGAGGCAGAGGGCCCTGCTCGGGGTGCTGGGCTTCCCTTGGGCCCCTTCTTCCCAAGCACCCCACACCCAGGGACGGTGAGACTTGGGACGCAGGCCTCCTGCTGGGGACCACTCCAGCTGCCAGCCACCAGCCAGATGCGCCCCAGTATGGCCCTGAGAGCTAGAGGGGACCGGCCCTGCATCTTGGTCGCTGGAGCCCACCTGGAAACGCTGCACAGCAGGCTCCCCTCGACACTGCACAAGCCGAAGGCAAGGCTGGCCAAGAACAGGTCGGGAGAGGGACGTGCAGAGACTGGAAAGACAGGTTTATTAGTTGCAAGGCGACAGGTGTGTGGGGAAGGCAGGGAGGCTGCCTCGCTGCAGTGGCAGCCTGGACATCACCGAGAAGCAGGGGTGCAGCTTGGTTGTGGGGCGCGTGTCACCGAGTTGTCAGGACAGGTTGGCACCAAGTCTGGAAGGCGGCAGCGAGGTCAGCAGGGGCCGGCAAGAAAGGGACTCTGTTTAGCCTGTGGCCCGGAGTAGGGTAGATGGGTCGGCCGTCAGCAGCCGCACTTCTGGCCCGAGGAGAGGCCGCAGCAGGCCGGGCGGCAGCAGGCCGGGCGGCACAGCAGGGACACGCTGGAGGCCGGGCGGCAGCAGCTGGGCTGGCAGGAGGAGGCACAGCAGGAGGAGGTGGGCACGCAGCAGGCGGGTCTGCACACGGGGCGGCAGAGCAGGGACACGCTGGAGGAGGGTCTGCAGCAGACGGGGGCGCAGCAGGAGGGCTGGCAGCAGGAGGGCTGGCAGCAGGAGGGCTGGCAGCAGGAGGAGGAGGATCCGGAGCACACGGGGGTGCAGCAGACAGGCTTGCAGCAGACAGGGGTGCAGCAGACGGGGGTGCAGCAGACAGGCTTGCAGCAGAGGGTCACGCAGCAGGGTGGCTGGCAGGGGGAGGAGGTGCAGCAAGCTGGCTGGCAGCTAGACTGCTGGCAGCAGGAGGGAGAGCAGGAGCTGGTGCAGACGGACTGGCAGCAGGGGCTGGACGCACAGCTCACTGGGGTGCAGACGAGGGTGAGGCAGGGGGCTGGGGCACAGCAGCTGGGAGCGCAGCAGCTGGGGGCGCAGCATGTGGGGGCGCAGCAGGAGGGCTCGCAGCAGCTCTCTGGACAGTCGTCCACCTGCCAGGACGCGTCTGTGCAGGAGTCGCAGGAGCGCGGCAGGCAGACCCGGCTGTCATAGCTCAGGTCGCTGGAGCACAGGGACACGGTGGAGGCGGCCATGACGGGCTGGGCTGGGGTGCGAGTGTGTATTTGAGTGTGTGCGTATGCATGTGTGTGGGAGGCGCTGAGCTGTGGCCTTTTATTCTGCGTGCTGCTTGTTGTGGGACGGGCATCAACCCCTTCCTCGCTGGTGTTTTTGTTTTGTTTGCGGAGGAGCCGCCCAGCTTGTAAATGCCCTGGCTGTGTGTCGGGCCGGACTGACTATCCTGACCAGGGTTTCCAGTGTGGAGGGGCCAGCAGGTGGGCGCTGAGCTCCCCTGGTAGGGATTTGAACCTGTGTTTCTAGAACATTCTGTTGTTGGTCTCAGCACTGGGCACATCCCAATACAAAGTTATAGATTAGGAGCGTTGCTTTGCATTTCTCACCAAGTATCTACAGATGAACCGTGGGTGAGACGCCACTGGTTCTGCGGGCAGCTTTGGTGGGTTCCGGCCCCTCGACCAGGCCTTGGTCTGTGTGTAATGTCCTCAGCCCGCTGCTGTTCTTGCTGCGGTGAGCTTGTCAGCAACAGGCCTGGCAGGACTATACCTGGCTGAACGGTGGCCCCTCTGCCGCGTCCCCAGGTGGGAACGCCCAGGAGGCTTCTGGAGCCGCGCGCCACGCCGCAGTCCATGCGCACACCCTGGGCCAGTGTGTTCCCATGGCGGAGCCCCAAGCTTGTCCGGGGGCTGCAGGTGCCCTTGGGGGACCAGGCCTCGGTGGCTGGCGGGGTCCCTTTGTCACCAAGTCAGCCTGAGCTGCAGCTTCGCACGTTCCCTTCTCCACAGATGTGATTTATGAGGATTGAACAAACTCAAATTTTAAGAAACTTCAAAAGTGAGGCAAAATATATGTGGGTTTATTTTCTTAAGCGTTTCCTTTGTGTGGAAAGGTATAAGGTGACTTTGCATGTGAAGGTGTAAAGTGAGGTGCTCTGGTGAGATTCAGGGAGCGAGAGGCGTCCTGAGACCTGGACACGCAAGTCAAAAGCGTTCTCGCACTCTGTGGGGGCGAGGGGTGAGGTGCGGGGTGCGGGGTGCGGGGTGTGGGGGTGTGTGTCTGTGCTCTGTGGGCGGGTTAGGCTTGGTCACTCGTGTGTGGACAGGAAAGGGAAGGAAGGCCCCAGCACATGGCTTCTTTCCTGCTGGGTCCCAGACTCTCCTTGTCCTTCGTCTGCTACAGACCCAAGTCTTCCTCTTAATTTGCTTGCACAGATATTTTAGTCTGACTAGCTACAGACTCCAGGATGTGCTTATTTATTTATTTATGGTTAGGTTTTGGCAAAGAGATTCCAAGCTGTTGTGGAAACTCTGTTTGCCCAGGTTGCCTAACTTCAGACCAGGAACAGGACGAAGCTCCACTGGGGAGCCAGGTGCGCCTCCTCCCCGGAGCACTCAGGGGCTCCCGGGGCCGCCTGCGCCTCCTCCCCGGAGCACTCAGGGGCTCCCGGGGCCGCCTGCGCCTCCTCCCAGGAGCACTCAGGGGCTCCCGGGGCCGCCTGCGCCTCCTCCCCGGAGCACTCAGGGGCTCCCGGGGCCGCCTGCTCCGTGCTAGGAGAAGTCCACTCTCCCTAGAGTCAGTGTAGCTCCTACAGTGGTGCTTGTGTCCGAGGCAGCCGGGACAGGACGACATCGTTAGTTCTGATGTGGGAGGTAGGATGGCCGGATGCTGTCTTTCATCCATGGAGGGAGGGTGGCCGTGAAGAAGCAAGGTGACTTTGTGAGGTGCGTGGAGGATCTTCGAGAGGTGGTGGTCGCTGACCCTGGGTGGCCCTTATTTGGTTCTGGTTTTATGCTGCCTGAATGACATCGTGAGAGATTTGGAAGCTACAGGTCATGCGTGGTTGTGCCAGCTTCCTTTGGGAGCTTTGGCAAATCTTGGCCCACTGCTGGATAAGAACCTGCATGGGTCCCCAATTCTCAAACTGCTGCAGGAAAGCGTCGTTCTCAGCTAAGAGGTGGTGCGGCGTGTCTGTCTCCTGGCTAGGGGTCTGCTGGCGCTGCCTGTCCTGACTGGCCACCAGGCCTCCCCTTCCCTGGCTGTGGCACACCCCCAGGATGGTGTGATTTGAAGGGCCCTCAAATTTCCCGAGGGCCAGCCTGGTCCACTGTGGTGTCAACCAAGCGGCAGGGACTGAAATGTCCTTCCCAGACTGATGTTTTGGATACTCGTGTCCACTGCGTGGGCAGCTTTGGAGCCTCGGGGAGGAGGATGGCGAGGGCGGGCTCTGACGGTGGTGCCATCTCTGGCTCCCATCTTGCTCCGTTTCCTGTTCCCCATGATATGAATGGCCTCCGCCACGTTCCTGCCGCTGCCTGCCCCGCGCCCCACGAGGATGGAATGAGCCTCCGAGAGCCGGAGCCAAATAAGCCCGTCTACCCCCAGGCTCCGTCGGGCGCTCTGGTCTCAGTGACCGAAGCTCCGAGTCCAGGCTGCAAGGTTCCTGAGGGCTGAGCCGTCTTCCCAGCATGCCCTGCAAGGCTCATTTAGCAGTGGAGTCAAGAGCGAGTCTCTCCTGAATCACCAGGTTGCTCCGCCTTTCTCCAGGGTTGGCATCTCCTGTGGATGAAGAAGACACCCTCTTTCAAAAGCCGAGCCCACCATGAGCCACAAAGCTCTGGCGCCTCCTGGGAGGGTTTGTCCCCTGGCTTGTGATTCAGGTTCTTGCGGCTGCACAGTCCCCATCTTACTCTTTTTTGCAGCAACCCAGGGCCACCCTGGCCAGGAAATGCTGGGGAGCAGCGGGCACAGGCTGGGGGGCTCACAGCTGGGTGCTGGGTGGTCAGGTATATAGTGAGGAGGAGGGGGCACAGGCTGGGGAGCTCACGGCTGGGTGCTGGGGGGTCACGGATGTGCTGGGGAGGAGCTGGGACAGGCTGGGGGGCTCACGGCTGGGTGCTGTGATGTGGAGGGGTGTGGATCAAGGGTGATGTAGGGGCATATAGGGGTGGGATTGTAGGTGTTGTGCTGGGGGGATCATGGATGGTAGGGGGGCACGGAGGAGTAGGACTGTGGGTGGCATGAGCACGCTATGCCGGAAACTTCGATCAGTGTACAGTGTCTTTCCACCATGCCAGAATCTGCTGACTAGCAATGAACCCATAGCGATGTGGTTTCATTGGCTGCAATTTGCTAAGTAATCCGGGTTCGCTGCGTAGAGGGCCACGGCAAACACAGGTTTCTTTTATTCCGACCGTGATTTCTGCCAGCTTTCAGATCACATGGCAAGGAACTGCATGTGTGCGTTTATAGTGATCGGTACCGATCTAGGTGCAGACGCTGCCCAGGGCCGAAGGGGCCTCAGCAATAGCCAAGGTTTTTTTTTTTTTTTTTTTTTTTTCAAGTATTTTATTTACTTATTTGAGGGAGAGAGAGAATGAGAGAGGGAGGGAGGGAGAACGCAGACCGTGTGCACAAGTAGAGGTCAGGGGACGACTTTCAGAAGTCAGCTTCCTCCTTCCACCTTGTGGGTTTCTGGAGACTGAATTCAGGTTGCAGGTGTGTGGCTGGCACCTTAACAGCTGAGCGATCTCGCTGCCCCTGCAAACTGGAGGGGTGCTGCGGGGTCACTGTGGGGTCAGTGCAGGGCTGCAGGGCTGCAGGGCTGCAGGTGGCTGCGGGGTCATCAGGAGGAGCTGCAGAGACGGAGCACAGGGCCTAGCTCAGCAGGACAGATGGATGGATGGATGGATGGATGGATGGATGGATGGATGGATGGATGGATGGACAATGGATGGATGGACCGCAGTCCAGGGAGGCCGCATGAGCAGTGGAACGGAGGAACTGAGGTGGGGTTTAGCTGGACGCGCTCTGCTGTCAGACCACAGCTCTGTGCGACACTGCCTCTGCTGTTAGACGTCCTCTCTGGGTGGGACGAAGAGGCTGGCCCTTCTGTCTGCTGTGCCCCAGGCCTCGAGCCTGGTTTTTCTCCTGCCATTTTAGTATCCCCATGCGCTCCCGTGTCCCCGTCTGCTCTGATGAGTTGCAGGTGGTGGCGCTTTGCATTTAGGACAAGTTACTGCCTGTGACGGGTGGTGTCACGTGCCAGCGAGGCGCAGGGCGTCCTGCTGCCGCATGGTGTGCAGGTGGCCCTCCCTGCTGCCTGTGGCCCTAGATAAGGCTCAGCCTGAAGCCACGGCTCCACCCAGCACGGCGCCAGGGTGAGTAGCTTGGCGTCCACAGAAGCCAGCTGGGGTGCTGGCCCTGACCTCACGTGGTGCCGCCGAGAGCTGTGGTGGCCGTGGGGACAGGTAGGGGGCCAAGGAGGGTCCTGGGATAGCAGAGCTTATTCTGCATGTTGAGAAACCTGCAGGGTGTTTGCTGCCTCCGAGGGACGGGAGGTTTCTGGGAGGAGGAGACGAGGGTGGTGCCAACCCTGGACTCTACAGGGCTGTGGGCCGCAATGGGCCTCTGCTAAGGGACCGGCTCCACCTCCCAGCAGCCACCCAAGGGCCTCCCCTTGGTACCAGACCGTACGCATGGTATATATGGTCACCACCTGAAGTGTGCCTGTCCTTGCCAGGCTCCGGGGAGTGGGGTTGACCTTGAGGGGTGCGCCAGAGACTTCTTAGACCAGGTCTTCCATGCAGGTGTGCCCCCTAGGGAAGGCGGGGCACAGCCGGGGGAGTGGGGGCTGCACGGCTTCCCACCTCCCATAAGGACCAGACGGGATGCCGCCAGAGGTCACAGAGGAAGCAAGTGTGGCTGAGGCATCCAGAGCATTTATTTAGGTTCTAAGAAGGTTGGTGGCCAGAGGGAGTCTGACTGCCCCCAACTGCAGTTGGCAGAAGTCGCTTGGCTGAGAAGAGACGTTAAGCCTGCACCGAGGCAGCCAGGGCCTCTGGGAAGAAGCGTGCAAAGTCCTTCAGCAGCTGCACTTCTGGCCCGAGGAGAGGCCGCAGCAGGTGGGGCGGCAGCAGGCCGGGCGGCACAGCAGGGACACGCTGGAAGCCGGGCGGCAGCAGCTGGGCTGGCAGGAGGAGGCACAGCAGGAGGAGGTGGGCACGCAGCAGGCGGGTCTGCACACGGGGCGGCAGAGCAGGGACACGCTGGAGGAGGGTCTGCAGCAGACGGGGGCGCAGCAGGAGGGCTGGCAGCAGGAGGGCTGGCAGCAGGAGGGCTGGCAGCAGGAGGGCTGGCAGCAGGAGGAGGAGGATCCGGAGCACACAGGGGCGCAGCAGACAGGGGTGCAGCAGACAGGGGTGCAGCAGACAGGGGTGCAGCAGACAGGCTTGCAGCAGAGGGTCACGCAGCAGGGTGGCTGGCAGGGGGAGGAGGTACAGCAAGCTGGCTGGCAGCTAGACTGCTGGCAGCAGGAGGGAGAGCAGGAGCTGGTGCAGACGGACTGGCAGCAGGGGCTGGACGCACAGCTCACTGGGGTGCAGACGAGGGTGAGGCAGGGGGCTGGGGCGCAGCATGTGGGGGCGCAGCATGTGGGGGCGCAGCATGTGGGGGCACAGCATGTGGGGGCGCAGCAGGAGGGCTCGCAGCAGCTCTCTGGACAGTCGTCCAGCTGCCAGGAGGCGTTGGTACACGCGTCGGAGCAGACGGACATGGTGGAGGCGGCCATGGCGGGCAGTGGGCAGGAGGTGGGTGAGTGAGGGGTGTGGGAGGGATGAATGAGGCGGGAGGGGTTGGTGGCTTTTATCTCTCTGAGCGCGTGAGTGTTTGTTGTCCTGCCACAGTTCCTTGTTGGTGTTGGAGCCCTTGAGGATGCTGAGAGTCACCCGTGACCCGAAGCTTTGCTCATAAAGCCCCGGGAGGCTGGAGCCCAATGGTCCATGGGTCTGGGTGGGGCCACGAGGGCGGGCCACAGGGAAGCGTCCCCTTGGCCTGTTTGCCAGCCATGGGAGGGTCCTCAGCTGCCTGTGGTCCTGAGTCCTGGGGTACCTCATTCCAGCTTCCTCTGCCTCTTGAGCCCTTGTTGGAATCATCAGCACATTTTGCCCTTTATTTTCCATCTCTTTATTTTGGATCTAATTACTCCCCTCCCCCCAGCAACATCCCGGAAGTTGTTTGTTTGCTTTTTTTTCCCCCTTAAACAGCAAATGTTTAAGTAATCATAGGGCTTCCTTTGAATCAGGAAGTATTCTGAGCAAATTTATACATTATTAATCCTCACAGCCTTGTGAGGGATATATTGTTATTGTTCCCAGGGGGGAAACCAAGGTACAATCGAGAACTCACAGAGTCCACACCAGCAAGCAGAGGCACCGGGAAGGGGGTCTAGTGATCCGACTTCCTAATGGTCAGACTGCTGCCCCAAAGCAAAGTTGATGCACAAAGTCAGCCTGCAAAATTGGTTTCCTTGAGAGGCGGGGCGCGGGCCCGGGCGGAGCACCGGCGTGGTGCTGATGTGAAGGCAGCATGGTGGGGTCTGGGGGAGGGTTTGCTTATCTAGAAGTTTCTTCTATCTGAAACAAGAGGATGCTTGTTAAGTGCCAAGGAGCAGGAGTGGTGGGGAGGGGCTGACGGGACGCGCCCGCTGGGAACGAGCATCTTTTTGGTGCCCGCCTTGGTTGGCACCCTGGGGCCTTGGGTAAGGGAGCTGGGAGAGGGGGTGTCAGATCCAGGGAGGCGTCCAGCCCTGCCAACAACCTGATCTGCAGCACAACAGCAGGCGAGGCAGGGCTGCTTCTCCTGGGCTGGCGTCCCGATTAGAAGGTGAGGAACTTCAGCAGGCTCGTGGTTTGAGCTCCTCGTCCTCGGCTGGTGGCGCCGTTTGGGGTACCGGGGCGTCACTGGAGATGGAGCCGCTGGGCTCGGGATCTGGGCTGCTTCTGGCTGGTCCGATCTGTGTTCTGCTCAGATGGGCCTGGCTGCGTCTCAGCCCCGCTTCACCTCAGACCGAGCTGCAGCCACCTCAGGGCCACGGTGGGTGTGTCCTCAGATACCACGGCCAGCACGGCCTCTGTGGCCTTGGTTTGCATCTGTCAGAGCTTGTCACAGTGGCGATAGGTGTAACAGGAAACTAGTACCAGGAAGGGGCTGCAACCTGACGTATCCGACGGCGTGGCTCGCAGATCTGTGGAAATGGAAGGGGGGAGAGTTTAGCGCTGTGGACCGATGAATCACCAGGCTGCTATAAGAACTCAGCGGCGGTTCTCACGGGCGTTCAGACGCCCAGAATGTCGAGATCAGTGAAGACTGTTCATGAGGTTTCAGAGGGGACAAGGGGCTGGCCTAGTGGTCGTTCATGTTATGTTCTGGCCTACATCTGGCTGTATTTTTAATCTCGAAACCCACAGTGGAGCTAAATTTAAAAATCAAGACTAATGTGCTGGACAGAGGAAATGTTAGGGGGTCTGGGGGTCGGGCTGTGGCTTGGCTGGTACTGGTGGCCGCCAGGTGGACAGTGAGAACTGCGGGCACAAAGGGAAGGCGCTGAGCAAGGAGCCCGCTGGGCATCGAGGAGTGTGACCTAGTGACGTCGAAGGTCGGTGCAGTGTGAGCAGCCTGCCCTGGAAGTCCTGATGTAAGCCGCCACGGGCTCAAGTATTCTGCCTCGGGGAGTGAGCCGTCTGCGTGGGTGTACCGCGCCCACGCTCCCGCGCCCACGCTCCCGCGCCCACGCTCCCGCGCCCACGCTCCCGCACCCATGCGCCCACGCTCCCGGCTCTCACACTGCACAAGGTTCATCTCTGATTTCAAAAGGTCTGTATTTAGCACTTGACTCTGCTGGACTGTGGAGTATGAAGCCCTGCAAGGGACCTTGAAAGGGACTGGGAAGGGGTCCTAGGGTGACGGTGTGTCCCCCCCCCTGCGTTGTGTGACCTGCTGTGCCTTCCTGTTGCGGCCACCTCCACCCACTCAGTCCACAGCCCAAGAGGTGTTTTGGGCAGTGGGCCCAGGTGCCCGGTTAGGGACGAGGGAGAGTGAGCCCAGGTGCCTGGTCAGGGATGGGAGGGGGGCTGTGGCGATACTTTCAGAGCAGAGAAGATGACACTATAACTGGTCCTGTGGGAGGAAGGGAGCCGGGGGACCCTGTTCAGCTGAGAAGGTCCTTGCTTCGCTGTCTCTCGGTTCTTAGCGTCTTAGGGTATTGATGGGGACCAAGTCATTCCTGAATAAACGTTCCTTTGCTTTTCAATGGAGAACGCTGAGGCACGGCTCACTTATCCTGCTAAGGTTACGGGAGGGGGCGCTGCATCTCATCGGCTGCTCCCCGTACCCAGTGATGCACAGGGGGATCCGCGTATCTTGCAGCTCAGGGAATGACAGACATGGACAGATGGGTAGAGATGGGGTCCTCGAAGTGTTTCAGGCAAGGACGTGTGCTGGAGGGTTGGGCAGAGAAGGGGTGGGCGGGGAGGGAGGGGGAGAGCGGAAGAGGACTCCTGAGCTTGTGCGACAAGCCGTGGAACTGTAGTCAGTCTTCACGTTGCTGATAAGCACGTGGCCAGCAGCTTAGGGGAAGACGGGTTTATTTCAGCTTGTGATTCTGTGACACTCGTCGTCCAGTTGGCAGGAGAGTTCACACCAACGCCAGGAGCCAAGGGAACTGCCACACTGTCTGGGCAGGAGCTGCTAGAGAGGGGCACACGTTCTCACCTGTCAGAATGCCTGCAAACTACCCAGCCAGCTGGCTGCATCTTGCCCCCTGCCCAGGAGGTCTCGCCCACCACGGGCTGCTTCTTCCTGCTGCGATCAGATAATCTCCCACAGGCCTGCAGGCTTGTCTTCACCACCAGTTCTTCACAGATGGCCCAAAGTCTCAGCCTCAATTGTCAGGCGACTCCTGTATCTACCTGGGACACGCGGCTCACTGTTTACTTGACGTCCAGGTATGAGTCAGTGTGAAATAAGTCTGCGGCTGGGGCCGTCACGTGCTGCTTGGTTTGGGAAGAGCGTGACAGGGCTGCTAGTCCAGTGGTTAGCATGGCCCCCTAGCAGTCCAGTGGTTAGCGTGGCCCCCTAGCAGTCCAGTGGTTAGCGTGGCCCCCTAGCAGTCCAGTGGTTAGCGTGGCCCCCTAGCAGTCCAGTGGTTAGCGTGGCCCCCTAGCAGTCCAGTGGTTAGCGTGGCCTCCTAGCAGTCCAGTGGTTACGTGGCCCCCTAGCAGTCCAGTGGTTAGCGTGGCCCCCTAGCGGTCCAGTGGTTAGCGTGGCCTCCTAGCAGTCCAGTGGTTAGCGTGGCGTCCCATGTTAGGAAGAGCACGCGTGTTTATGAGGCCGTTCTCTGCTCGTTCCTGCTGTTTATCTGGGGCTTCCTGGTTCTACTTACTGTTGACTTGCTCGTGGGCTCTGTCCCCAGGATGGCGAGCGCGCGGCCGTTCAGCGAGTCTCAGCTTTGCTTCTTCGTGGGCCATGTTTGTGGTGTTGGTTCTCCGGAAGCTCCGTAGCTGAGGCTGACGTCTGGGTCGTTCTGCTCTCTTTTCCTCATACCACTGGCTTCCTTTCTGCTGACGCCGTGTCTCCTCTCTGGGAGGGGTTCTTCTGCAGGGTTGGGGGTCCACGCTGTCGTCATTCCGCAGGGTCAACCGTCCACCCCACTCTCATGGTCTCTTGTTTAGCGATTTCCAGTCAGAGCTGCATCTTTGGGGTTGGGGTCTACGGTCTTTCTTTTTTATTATTATTTATTATTTATTCAATTGTGTGTGTATGCGTGTGTGTGTATGTATGTGTGTATATGTATGTGTGTGTATGTATGTGTGTATATGTATGTGTGTGTAGAACCATGGACGAATTCGGGAACCAACATGGACGCCTCCACCTCCTCTTTGTTTACTCTGCCCCGGGATTCACAGGCTCCGCCCTACCAGGACCAGAAACGCAGGCCGCCCCCGCTTCCACCCGGCGTCTATACATGGGGTCTAGGATCCGAACTCAGGACCTTCCACCTGCAAGGCAGAGGCTTAACCCCTGAGCCACCTCTCCAGCCCCCGGTCTTTCTTTTCTTTCAAACTTTGTTTGATGTTTAGTTCGAAGCTGGGTGTTAGGGGGAGCATTTAATCCATGTTCAGGCTCCCGGACTGTAGCATTGACTGGGCCTCCTTTGGGTGACATTCCTGACTCGTCCTTTTCAAATGACAAACCTCATTTAACAGTTTCGCCCTTCCCGGAGGTCTCTGATGCACACTGTTTTTTCACTGTTTACTTTTTTTTCCTGTTCCTTAAGTTTAAAATCTCTGTTTCTTTGGGATTTTTTTACACTTACTTAGTCTTCCTTTCTCACAACTTGGTTCCTGTGCGGTAACCCGGCCACGGGAGGCGGCCTCAGGGATCTTCTCAACCTAGTCTACTGTGTTCCAATTGCCTAGGAAAAAAATATTCCAGCTAAAATTTCTATTCTAAACTGCCTAATAGAAACTAGTCTCTTTCACTTCTACCTCCTTTCAGGCTCTGCCTTCCGGAGCCAGAGGCGTAGACTGCCGGCTTGATGTTTTGTATTTGGGATCTGGGAGCCAAACTCAGGTCCTTCTGCATGGGGGACAAAAACTGAACCTCTGAGCCATCTTTTCAGCCCCAGATTTATTTATTCATTCATTCATTCATTTATTCATTTATTTATTTATTTATCTATCTATCTATTTATTTATTTATTTAATCTGTTTATTTGAGGGGAGCTCTAGAGAGTGTGAAGGAGTGCCTGCCACAAACGTGGATTTGTAGAAGATGATTCTCTCCTTCCACCATGTGGGGTCTGGGATGGATCTCGGGTCTCAACTTTACGGCTTCGCCATCTCTCCGCCTCTGGGTTCGCTTTTCATCTGCACACCTGGTTAGTTTGGATTTGCATATTGCCCACCCCAGGTCTCGTTTAATTTGCATACCATCATTCAACCATTTTCATTTGCATATCCCTGCCCCAGGTTTGATTTCATTTGCATGTCCCACCCTCAGGTCAAATTTTCATTTGCATCCCCCCCAAGCAAGTTTAGTTCTCATTTGCATACCTCTTGTACTACAGAAATTCTTGGGTTTGGGGTTCTTGGTCTTTGGGTTCTCTTAAGTTAAATGTGGGAGATGCTGTCTTTAATTTTCAGTGCTTTCCGGGCTTCCTGTCGGCCAGCGTGACACGGGACATTCACTTTTTAAAATCGTTGGCTGTTTCTGCATCCCAGCATCCGCAGTGCCCCCCAGGGTGCGGCTAACGTGGGCTCTTGTGCTTTTTGGTTGTAGAATTCCTTTTTGCTGATCACCTCAGTTTCTGAGACTCTATCTGCCTAGGAAGAGACCGTTTCCCTTCATCTGTGGGCAGTTGCCTCAATTCTCTCACTCGTTCTTTTACTTATGGAAGCGACTTCCACCTAAAAGCATCCTTTCCTGTCTGGATGTGTGCGGGCGTCTTAGGCAACGCTGAGTTCTGTTGTCTTGTAACTACTGACTTTTGCCCAAGCACACGGTTGTCGGCCGGCTGTTTTGAACTTGTGCAGATTTGACTGTATGTTGTAGGGGTCCTGCCTCCAAACTCCGTGGATGGTGACGTTAACATCCCACCCACGTTCCCAGAAGCCTCCCCGTGCTCACTTAGGTGTGGTCTTCCTCTAGAGTCTCCGGCCCCTGCAGGGTGCTGCATGAGGCTCATTCAGTCCTCCGGCAGCTCCTCTGTGGGAGGCGGGTCCTGACCCAGAGCAGCCCGCCCTTCAGGCTGGAGGATGTGGGGCGCACAGACAGGCACCTGCTCCCTGCTTCCAGCCCTCCTTTGGGGTGCATACTGCCCGTGTTCTGGACATTTCTCCTGTTCACCTTCGATACCCTCTTGGGAGAGCTGAGCTGTTGTGTCTGCCTGTGCCCACTGGCATCACTGCACTGGGAGCCATGTGAGAGCCTATTTTCAGTTCTTTTACTTATGGAAGCGACTTCCACCTATTTTAGCTGCTTCCTGAATGTTCCTCAGCCGCAGAGACGGGGGCTCGCTGGCCACGGTCCCTCAGCCGCAGAGAAGGGGGCTCGCTGGCCATGGCTTGTCGCATCGATTTTCAGGGTTGTCTATTCCCTGAGGTTCCAAAGGGCTTAAACCTCAGAAGTTGTGGTTTCAGAAGGTCTTTTGGAGACTTCTCACCTTGGCTTCAGTGGGGCACCGACGGACTGACTTCACGGTACAGACCCGCATCCACTTGCATCAGTGACTAAGGAGCTTGCATCAGTGACTAAGGAGCTGGTTGACCTGGCGAGGGGCCACGGCTGCTGGATGCCAGATGGGCCGACTGTCCTGTCTATGACGGGCTGGCTTGGAGAGCCATGGCCTTCCCGCAGGGGCTCAGAGCCATTTGCTGGTCCTGTGGTCTGTGGGCTCTGTGAGCTGGCACTGCCCTGGTGCCATGCACCCTGCGGGCTCTGTGAACTGGCATTAGGCTGGCACTGTGCATTCTGCAGGCTCTGTGAGCTGGCACTGCCCTGGCACCATGGGCCCCGCGGGCTCTGTGTGCCAAGTCCCTGTCTCCCGAGCTGCTGCGAGATGCCATCTACCTGTGCAGGCAGAGGACAGAGGGCGGCTCGTGCACAGCCTCCTTAGACACTGGCACGGTATCTTCCCACATGTCGGCCCCACTCACATCCCTGCCTGTGCCACCTGAGGCTGGCATTGGGCTTCTGGAGTGCAGCTTTGGAGCACCCTGGAAACGACTGGTTGGCACCTAGCATAGCATCCTCTCCACTCTCAAAGCTTCCTTACTTTGAAGAGAAATAAAGGGACACAGAACTTCGCATAGAGGCGGCTCTGGAAGCTTCCAGGTGCTTAAAAGCAGAGGCTGGGAGAGTGGACGGTGGAAAGGAAGCCTCCGTCCCTGGCACGGGGTCAGGGCAAGGGCCGCAGGAGAGGACGGAGTCAGCCTCCCGCAAGGGGCCAGGCTTCTTCACCACCCTCTTGGGCGGGGTCCCAAACCCCAGACTCCCCTGTGCTCACATCACCTCTCCCCGAGCCCCAAGTGACCCTGGCGGACACTCGTGGGGTCCACAGTGGAGCCGACCTCTCTGGGGCTCGCAGCACCCAAAGACGGCCATCTGGAGCCACCCCGTCAGCAGAGGCCCCAGCTGTGGTCTCAGACCTGCGCCGCGCCCCTGCCTTGCCAAGGGACGCGCTGGTCCCGCGTGCTCCTCGGGAGGGCCCCCTTCAGGCGGCCGGCGCAGTGTCTGTCTGGTTAGAGAGGTCCATGTGCCCCAGGGGAAGTCTCAGAACCCGCAGCCTCCATTCCCGCCGCAGCCTCCATTCCCGTGGCCTGGGGACCAGCTCTCTGCGCGTCCCGTCCATCCGTCCGCTCTGCTGGTTTCTGTGATGAGGAACACTCGGGATGAGGAGCCGTGTTCAGCTCCAGCAGGCTCTTCTGGCCACAGGAGTGCACTTCATGGCCGCATGAGGAGCGGCATCCATGGGGGGGACGGAGGTGGGCGGGGCCGGATCTGACACCTGGACCTTTGGGATATTAAGTGACAAAGTCAGGAAGAGATGGACTTAGCGGAGTCCAGATGGCGCCAGGCGAGGGCAGGGGGAGCCGGGGCAGCAGCGGGCGAAGGAGCTGAGTCGCGCAGCCCAGGGACAAACACAAACAGACACAGACAGCAGCAGAGGCCCGGGGCGGGACGAGGAAGCAAACAGGAAGAGCAGCCGCGTGCTGGGCTGCTGGACACCGGGCCGGGTATAAAGGCCGCCCGGGAAGGCGCTGCAGACATCCCGCCCTCCTGCCGCCATGTGCCACACCAGCTGCTCCTCAGGCTGCCAGCCGGCCTGCTGCGTGTCCAGCCCCTGCCAGGCCTCCTGCTGCGTGCCCGGGAGCTGCCGGCCTGCCCTGTGCGTGCCTGTGCGATGCCAGGTGGCCTGCTGCGTGCCCGTGAGCTGCCGGCCCACCGTGTGCATGGCCCCCTCCTGCCAGTCATCTGTGTGTGTGCCCGTGAGCTGCCGGCCCGTGTGCGTGACCTCCTCCTGCCAGCCCTCGGGGTGCTGCCAGCCCTCGGGGTGCTGCCAGCCCTCCTGCCCCACCCTGGTGTGCAGACCTGCCACCTGCAGCAGCTCCACCTGCTGCTGACAGCGTCTCCGGACCGGCTGCCCTGGTGTAGATGGGACAGTGCTGTCCCTGCCAGCACCTGTCATCATGGCCACAGATCCAGAGGTCTGGTAGACAGGAAGACACCAGGTTCTCCTTGAAACTGTGAAGAGAGAAAGAGGAAGAAGATGCAGATTTGCCCCTCCCCTACTCTTGCCCCGCCCGCACACCCTGGCTTCCAGAATCCTTTTTCAATGTCTGAATCAAATAAACCATTTCAGCCATGTAGCTCTTAGTTACTTCTCTGGTTCCTGTGGCCTATCAGAAGCACCTGAAGGAGGAAACATTTGCTTTGGCTTCGGGTTTGAGTCCATCATGGTGGGGAACACGTGGTGGCTTCCCGCGTGGGCTGCAGCAGTGGGAGCTCACAGACTGGCTTATGCAAATTTAATAGATCGGCAGCCTCAAAGGTCACTGCCAGACCCTCCTCCACCGAGCCGGGCCTCCACCTCAAAGGTTGTGCAACCAACGGCAGCGCTGTTAACTGGCAACTCTGTTCAAACACGCGAGCCCGTGGGGGCACACGCATGAGTCCGTGAGGACACACATGAGCCCATGGGGACACACACATGAGCCCGTGGGGACACACACATGAGCCCGTGGGGACACACACGTGAGCCGTGGGGACACACGCATGAGCCCGTGGGGACACACGCGTGAGCCCGTGGGGACACACGCGTGAGCCCGTGGGGACACACATGTGAGCCGTGGGGACACACATGTGAGCCGTGGGGACACACACGTGAGCCGTGGGGACACACACACGAGCCCGTGGGGACACACGCATGAGCCCGTGGGGACACATCACACTGATCCAGCCCATGGCTCTGTTCCTGGGCTTTGTTCTCGCAGTGTCCTGGGCCTTTCTTGTGATCAGAAAGGACGTGTCTGGCTTCCCTGTGGCCCCTCGTGGGTTGCCAACATGTGCCCTGCGTGGTCGCCCCTCTCTGCCAGCCCATTCCACTTCCCCTTGTGGCGCTCATTCCGTCCTTTCGTGTGGGTTGTGTAGAAGGGGCATCTTTCTCCTCTGGGACGCCCTGGTCCTCGGTGACTCGTTGCTACAGCTTTCGGCTCTCGCATCCAGGCTTACTCTGGCTTGTGTGCCATCCGTCACTGGTCCTCGGGTGTCCGTGTTGCACTCATCGGTCCAGTGGTTGGAGCCCAGCCGGGTGCTGGCGACCCCCAGCACACCCCTGGGTGTGCCACAGGTCTCTGGAGGTGGCTGCTGAGGCAGCCCCTGTGTTTGCATCTTTTCCAGTGAGGTGGTTGATGGACCCCGGTGCCTCTCGGTACCTTCAGGTCAGTTGTTTGCAGTGACATGAATCTTCTCGGGGAGCTTTTTGCCCTCCGTGTCCTGCTCGCGGCTGTCCCTGGGCTCCCGGTGGGGAGCGGCATTGGTCTCACCCCGAGCAGTCAGCTCTGTCGTGAGCTTGTCAGGCGAGGGTCTCAGGACAGGTGGGTCTCGGCTTCCGCCATCTCATGACTTTTCATCGATTCCGTGGTGATGGACACGTGCTGCACATGTGCCTAAGGAGCCGGCAGCCAGGTGGCGCGGGGCCTCTGCTTGGTTAACATGGGGTCACACGCAACGGGCAGTCATGGAGTGGTTGTCATGAATTCATGACACACCCCTGTGCACCATTCCTGTGTGTGCTTGCGCAGCACACACACACGCACACATGCACACATGCACACATGCACGCAAGCATACCTTTCTGCACGTAGACAACAAGGCATCCACGTGTGCTCAGACCTCACAAGTCCGTGCACATTTAAAGCCACGATCCCATTTGTAGTTCTGCCTGTGTAGGTTGTGGGATGTCTGTGGGCCCCCAGGGCCTGTAGGTTGTGGGATGTCTGTCCAGCTGGAGCCTCAGCCCAGGAGCCCCCGTTGGGCTGGAAGCCCCACCTTCCAGCAGTGCATCGGGGACCTTGTCCCGTAGCTGCGTCTCCTGCTTGAGTAGCAAGCGCACGGTGAGCCGCTCAGCTCTGCTCATGCTTGCACTCACTGTCTGCTGGCTGCAACTTTGCTTCATTGTCAAGAGCGCAGGACTCAGCGTTGTCCTCTGGGTGCTCTCCTGGGTCCCCGTCCCTGGGCCCCACCGCCCCTGCGAGCCATCAGTGGGTTCCCGTGGGGATCCGCGCGCGCTGCCTCTCTCTGCTTGGAACTTTCTCCTCCTTCATGGTTCTCCGTTCGCTGGATCTGCCCTGTGCTCTCTGGACCTTCCCTCAGCTGTGGTCACAGGAGGCCGGTTGTCCACAGCCCGCCCATCAAGTCTGCAGGGCTGCTGTGGTCCCTCACATCCTTCCTGCTCTGCTCCCCAAGGCTCCGGGGTCCTGTGGGAGCTCATGGTTGAGGAGGTTTCTGGGGACCCTTCATCTCAGCCTCAGCGAGAAGCAGATGACAGAGGCTGACATCACGCCAGGGGTCAGAGCTCCTGAGAACCAGCGATCCAGGGGTGGGCCTATGGCTAGGAAGCTTGGCTTCTGGAAGATGAGAGAGAGAGAGAGAGAGAGAGTCAGTCTCCTGTGAGGGTGGCTGTGTGAAGATGTCTAACCTGCTCTCGGTGCTTTGCAAGCAGAACTCTGGGGAGTAGTAGAGGTGGTGTTGCAATCTGTATTCTGATTACGGTTTAGTCCAGCCCAGCGGGCAAGCTCACGCCAACACTAGGAGCCAGGGCACTGCCACACCACGTCCGCAGGATTGCGAGAGGGGGACAGACCTCTCACCAGCAGCAAGTCTGCCAACTTCCTGGACCAGCTTCTCCCAACTTGTCGCCTGCCCAGGGATGGCCCACCCACTGTGGGTTGGGTCTTCCCACATCAAGCAGACCATCTCCTGCAGGCTTGCTCAGGGCTCATCTCAACTGCCAGTTCTTCACAGAGCTTCACACCTCAGCCCTCCATTGTCAAGCTGGCTCGTCTACAGAGCAGCACAGGGAGTGAGGACGGTCGCTGGGGTGCGGGACGGATGTGAGCACCAGGGAGTGAGGACGGTGGACGGTCGCCAGGGGTGCGGGACGGATGCGAGCACCAGGGAGTGCAGGCAGAGGGTGATCGAGTGGACTCGTGTCTGCATCTTGCCTTTCCAGGAGAAATATTCCCAATCCTTGTGCTCGGAGCACGTTTCGCTGAGCCCCGAGTGGCCAGTGTGGATGCTCGCAGATCCCTCGAAGGTGCTGGTTTCCTGGTGCTCATAGTTCAAAGCTCCACATGCCCAGAGGTGGCCTGGCCTTTGGCACCAACAGATGTCCCAGCTGTGTCTCCCGTGGGCCTGCATGAGCATCAGCCATTGTACCAGGGACATGTTTGGGACATGTTTGGTGGACTGTGTCTCCAAGCAGGAAAGATGCGGTATCTGTCTCCTCCTAGTGCCTAACAGGCTCCAAGAGACAAGGTTCGTTCATGTTTCAGTGAGGAGTCTCCGTGGCTTCATCCCCCGGGGAGGCAGGATCTCTGCACTCCTCCCGTCGGTGGGAGCGACCTGAGACGCTCAGATGACAGCATCTGTACCGCTCCTGCAGGCTACCGGCCCTTTCTGGCCAGAGAGACTGTGAGGCTTTTGTGGTTGAGTGAGGACTGTCATTGGGGACTGGTGGGGAGAGTGTCACGTGTGTAAAGGGTGTCTTATGTCGAAATCAGGAAGAGATAGAGTCAGAGAATCCAGATGGCGCCAGGCAGGGGGAGCCGGGGCAGCAGCGGGCGAAGGAGCTGAGTCGCGCAGCCCAGGGACAAACACAAACAGACACAGACAGCAGCAGAGGCCCGGGGCGGGACGAGGAAGCAAACAGGAAGAGCAGCCGCGTGCTGGGCTGCTGGACACCGGGCCGGGTATAAAGGCCGCCTGGGAAGGCGCTGCAGACATCCCGCCCTCCTGCTGCCATGTGCCACACCAGCTGCTCCTCAGGCTGCCAGCCGGCCTGCTGCGTGTCCAGCCCCTGCCAGGCCTCCTGCTGCGTGCCCGGGAGCTGCCGGCCTGCCCTGTGCGTGCCTGTGCGATGCCAGGTGGCCTGCTGCGTGCCCGTGAGCTGCCGGCCCACCTGTGTGCATGGCCCCCTCCTGCCAGTCATCTGTGTGTGTGCCCGTGAGCTGCCGGCCCACTGTGTGCATGGCCCCCTCCTGCCAGTCATCTGTGTGTGTGCCCGTGAGCTGCCGGCCCGTGTGCGTGACCTCCTCCTGCCAGCCCTCGGGGTGCTGCCAGCCCTCCTGCCCCACCCTGGTGTGCAGACCTGTCACCTGCAGCAGCTCCACCTGCTGCTGACAGCGTCTCCGGACCGGCTGCCCTGGTGTAATTCATCTCGGATGCTGTGGGTTCAGCAGATAGGGCTCATGCCCTGCACAGCCCCTCCTGAGCTTCAGGGAGAGAACGTGGCACATCTGACTTCCGCTGCCCCTGCCCTGCTCTGAAGGATGCCCTTGGTCTCAGTCTTCTCTGCCCCATGCATCAAATAAAGTCACTTCCCAGTGTGCAGCTCGGCGAGTCTGCCCTGTGCGTCTTTCCTGTTCTAACAATCAGAAAGGCTGGAAGGGCCCAGCCTTCGGCACCTCTGCTTCACCGTCCTCTGGGGGATACTCTGTCCGTCTTTCCTGTTCTGAAGGGCCCAGTCTTCAGCGCCTCTGCTTCACCGTCCTCTGGGGGACACTGGATGCAGGAAGTGGCCTGGTGTCTGGTCAGTTCCCGGCATCCAGTGGCTTCCCCCGTGGACCCACCTGGCCCCCACCCCTTTCTCATGGGTCTACAGCTGAGGCTGCAGGATGGTTGATGTTCAGACTATCAAGAGGACACTGTCCGTCTCTGGAGACTCAGGGCACCCTGAGTCTTGGTGATTTCCTTCCCACTGGGCGACTTTTGAACCCTTGTGTTCTGGGTATGACCCTGTGATGATCGTCTACAGCATGATAGACACCGTCCAGTCTCTCACGATTGGAACACGTCATCCCTGCGCCCTAACACTGTGGGGAACCCCGGCCGCAGTCCCATGTGCACTGTATCTTTTCAAGGAAAAGGGTTGGATTCCACGACTGCGTGTTTTCCTCAAGTGCAAAGTCACTTTCAATGACTGTCTGTAAACTTTTCTCATCATGCAGACAAAATGCCCAACAGAAGCGGCTGCAAGCATGTTGAGGCCACAGACCGACACGGCGGGGAGGTCAGCGGGGAGGGCGAGGCAGCCGGTCCCGTCGCATCTACAGCCAGGGGTCAGACAGAGAGGGATGCGGGCGCTGCCCCGCCCTTCATTCTGTGCCTGAGTGTGTGGCATGGTGCCCACCTAGGGGCTAGAGCTAGGGCTTTGGCTTGTCCTTCAGGCCCTGTAAGCTGCTCCTAAGGTGCGAAGTCATTTTACCCCCATTCAGGGTGGTCAGAGCCCCACGGTTGTTTAGGTGACAGCTTCTCACGAAACCAAGCCAGAAATGGTCCCTGTCATCCCGGGCTGACAGGTCTGGATGAGCACACGTGCTGCACACACCTGCCTCATTGGTACACACGGCCCCTTCTCCCTCACACACATGCACACTTGTACTCACACCATCCTGAACACAGAGGACAAATGTCCTCGCACACGTGTGTGCTTGTCAGGAGAAGCACTCGGCCGCACTCCTGCAATTACGTGTGTTTAAGCATGTGCATGTTTGTGCTATATCACATGCAGACACCTATGTAGCATGCACTCATGCATGTCCACCACACCCCTGCACTGTGCACTCAGGCATGCATGTGGATGGATGCCTTCTGCCCCCTCCATTCGGAAGGTGAAACTGGAGTCTAGGCTCAGCGTGCGGGGTGGAGCCCTGACCCCCTTCATGTGTTAACTTCCTGGTCCCTCTGATGAGTAATAAGGAGCAGGATTCTTTCATCCCGGATCCAGCCAGTTTCCCACTATCCCAGTGTGGAGTGGTTGGCTTCTCAGCGGTGCACGTGTCCTCACCAACCACGCCGTCCTGGCCACGGCGTTCCTGTTGCTCCCTCTCTGGCCGGCTCCTCTTCTTCACGGTCTTCTGCTTGCAGCTCTGATTCTGACCCTAAGTCTGGTGAGAAGCAGCCAACAGTGTCCGCACCACAGCGGCGTGTGTGGCTGCCTCGCGATTTGCCCAGCAAACTCTCTTGTCCTTTTAGACCTGGCCTTGTAGAGTGTTGATGGACACAGATGAAATGCGCATGTTTGCTGGACGATAGCGTGATGGCCTCTAGTCCAGGCCCCAGTAGCCTTGCGCATCTGAACCCTATGTGCGCAGTCTCTCTGCCGAACCTCCACTGGCACTCAGGCCTCGAGTCTCACCAGGACGCTCCCTTAGCTCTGCATCTCCTGCAGCCTGTATCCCAAAACGCTCTCCGATCTCTCCCATAAACCTGCTCCAAAGGCAGGAGAGCCTCATGGTCCGTATCTAGTGAGGCAATGCACCCATACCAGCTTTCTGTATTATTTCTTTATTGCTTCGTCATGATGAGATGTCCGGCAGTATAACTTAAAAGAAAGGGCTAGAGAGATGGCTCGGTAGATAAGTAGGTGCCAGACTTCAGTACAAGCATAGGGCAGACTCGGATCTCCAGAACCCGTGTGGCAGCTGTGGCAGCTGTGGCACTGTGGGAGCTAAGGACAGGGACTCCCAGGACAAGCGGCTCAGCTGATTGGTGAGCTGTGAGCTACACTGAATGGCCCTGGTTCAGCCGTGGAAGTGGACAGCAATGTTAGGCCTCCACAGACACACGTCCACAAATCATGTGCACCTGCACACACGTGCGTGCAAATGCTCGAGGGTGCTCACACACGAGGGTGCTCACACACAGGTGCACACACGGAGGCACATATACACGGTGGTGCACACACACCAGAGACACACATGTGGAAGTGTTCACATATGGAGACACATACACAGCTGTACACGCAAAAATGGAGGTGCGCACACATGAAGATACATACATGAAAGTGCACACACAAGGAGGCACACCACAGAGAGACACACACGGAGGAACACACACTAACATGGGGGTACTGCATGGAGGTGCACCTGCACACGCACACACACACACACACGCATGCGCACACACGCGCACACGCGCACACGCACACGCGCACACACATGCACGTGGAGGCACATGGAAGTGCACACACACAAAGTGTACACACATGGGGTACACAGAGAATTGCACACACACAAAAGAGTATACACACAGAAGCACACACACAGAGGCACACACACACACAGGCACACACACACACAGGCACACACACACAGAGGCACACACACACACAGGCACACACAGAGGCACACACACACACACACACAGGCACACACACACAGGCACACACACACAGAGGCATGCACACACACGCACACACACACACAGGCACACACACACAGGCACACACACACGCACACACACACACGGCACACACACACACAGGCACACACACACACGACACACACACACAGGCACACACACACACAGGCACACACACACACACGCACACACACACACCACAGGCACACACACACACGGCACGCACACACACACACAGGCACACACACACACAGAGGCACACACACACACACAGGCACACACACACACAGGCACACACACACACAGGCACACACACACACAGGCACACACACACACAGGACGCACACACACACAGGCACACACACACAGGCACACACACACACAGGCACACACACACACAGGCACACAACAGGCACACACACACAGGCACACACACACAGGCACACACACACACACAGGCACACACACACAGGCACACACACACACAGGCACACACACACAGGCACACACACACACAGGCACACACACACAGGCACACACACACACAGGCACACACACACAGGCACACACACACACAGCACCACACACACAGGCACACACACACAGGCACGCACACACACACAGGCACACACACACACAGGCACACACACACACAGGCACACACACAGGCACACACACAGCACACACACACAGGCACACACACACAGGCACACACACCACACAGAGGCACACACACAGGCACACACACACAGGCACACACACACACACAGGCACACACACACACAGGCACACACACAGGCACACACACACACAGGCACACACACACACAGAGGCACACACACAGGCACACACACACAGGCACACACACACACACAGGCCACACACACACAGGGCACACACACACACAGGCACACCACACACACACAGAAGCGCACACACAGAGGACACACACACACACACACAGGCACACACACACACACAGGCACACACACCACAGCACACACACACAGGCACCACACACACACACACAGAAGCGCACACACCAGAGGCACACACCCACCAGGCACACACACACACACAGAAGCGCCACACACAGAGGCACACACACACAACACAGGCACACACCCGCACACAGGCACACACACGCACACAGGCACACACACCAAACAGGCACACACACACACAGGCACACAACACACCACGCAAACAGGCACACACACGCCACACAGGCACACACACACAGAGGCACACACACACACACACACACACACACACACACACTTTCTCTCCCACACGGCTATGAAGACACCTAATGGAGCCAGAACTCACGTTGGTGCAGTGTCAGCGCCTCAGGTCGTCCTGGGCCGGAGCAGTCTGAGTTGTGGCGTCCAGGAGAGAGCTGCGGGACCGGCTCGGCCTGCCCAGCATCGTCCTTTCTGTCCATCTGTCCAGCCCTCAGCCCACAAGTCTCCCCTCTCAGCTGATGCTCCCGGGCGCTCCCACGGTTCCTCCACAGGCCTCCATTTCCTGGGCGACGTGCAGTCAGGCGACATCAGGACGAGCCCCCAGCTTCCCTCTGGTGTGGGCCAGACCTCTGGGATCCCCTGTGGTTAGAGGGCTGGAGGATTGGGGGGGTCTTGGCGGAGGTTCAGAACAGGAAAGCAAGAGGGGCGGCAGACACACTTGTTCATTTCTGGAGAGGCCGAATTTTGTTTAGAGCGAGGAGGCAGGAAGGACCCTGGGAACTGGAAGAGTCTTGGGGTCCTCCTGCCTCTCCAGGAAGGAGGCCAGGACCCAGCTGTGCAGGACCAGGGCAAATGAAGGCAACGGCGTGGTGGGTGGGGGTGGAGGCAGTTCATAGCTGGGCTCACGGGGGTGGGGGGCAGAGCAGCAAGCCTGGATTTGAGGGATCAGAGGTGCCTCAGGAAAGGGTCTGCAGGGCACGGTGGGGACAGGCGGGCTGGCAGCACCCGGAGGACCAGCAGCTGACGGGCACGCAGCAGCCTGGGGGGGCAGCCAGGCAGCAGGGGGCTCTGATCCAGGGTGGCAAAGGGGTGGGTGTCTGCCAAGCACAGCTCCACAGCCCCGGGAGGCAGTGGCAGAGCAGTTCACGTGGCTGGCGAGGTCTGTAGAGGGCTCGTCTGCAGCAAATACCATGCAGACACTCGGAGTCCCATGCACGGCTCTGGGCCCACTCACATGCTCTGAGTCTGAGTCTTTGGGATCTCACAGCAGAAGCTCAGAAACTGTAGTGGAAGGATATGAATCCAGATGGTGCCAGGCGAGGGCAGGGGGAGCCGGGGCAGCAGCGGGCGAAGGAGCTGAGTCACGCAGCCCAGGGACAAACACAAACAGACACAGACAGCAGCAGAGGTCCGGGGCGGAACGAGGAAGCAAACAGGAAGAGCAGCCGCGTGCTGGGCTGCTGGACACCGGGCCGGGTATAAAGGCCGCCCGGGAAGGCGCTGCAGACATCCCGCCCTCCTGCCGCCATGTGCCACACCAGCTGCTCCTCAGGCTGCCAGCCGGCCTGCTGCGTGTCCAGCCCCTGCCAGGCCTCCTGCTGCGTGCCCGGGAGCTGCCGGCCTGCCCTGTGCGTGCCTGTGCGATGCCAGGTGGCCTGCTGCGTGCCCGTGAGCTGCCGGCCCACTGTGTGCATGGCCCCCTCCTGTCAGTCATCTGTGTGTGTGCCCGTGAGCTGCCGGCCCGTGTGCGTGACCTCCTCCTGCCAGCCCTCGGGGTGCTGCCAGCCCTCGGGGTGCTGCCAGCCCTCCTGCCCCACCCTGGTGTGCAGACCTGTCACCTGCAGCACCCCTTCTTGCTGCTGAATCAGCTGCCCTGGAGCAGAAGGGACAATCCGGTCTCCTCCTGTCATTCTCCTGCCGACTGTGATTTATCATCAGGCCGGGGGAAGCACACGCAAGCACGATCTTGCTAGAATGGATCCCCTCCCCCTCTCCATGGGACATCCGGGCTGTAGGATCCCCCTCCAACCCTGTTACATAATAAAACAGCTTTTGCAGTGCCACCCCGCATTCTGTCCTGCTCCACGTCTGTCTTCTCGCTATTGTGGTCACAGGGGACTGTGAGGCCTATGCTTTCTTTGCCCAGCTCCACTGCAGAGCTCACGGGACAAAGTCCTGGTGCAGGGCACGGACAGACCCGCAGCCTCCCCTTCCAGGTCCTGCGCGGAGGCTGCGTGGATGGCGGAGGCTCAGCGTGTCCACGCTGGTGTTTAGTTATTTCTCTCTGATGTCTAATGTCCTGGTTGTGATGATGTTCCTTCTACAGGACAGCTCTGAAAAGTGAGTCTCACGTGCAAAGTGGAGCAGCTGGGTGGCGCCTCCCGTCAACCGGCTCCACAGGCTGGTCTTTAAAGTGGAGGGGCTGATACAGAGACTGGAAAAGCTAGTCGTGGTCCGCTGACTTCTCCGACCCCCGCTGTCTGGCACAAGCCGCTTCAGTGCCCTCTGGTCTTCTGGCAACTTCCTAGCAGCGCTGGGGACGGTCTGGCCTGTTCAGTGGGCGGCTCGTCCCTGCTGTGACTGCGTGACTATTTCCTGCGGGGGTTCCCAGGACGGACAGGTGTGTTGGGGGTTCCTGGAATGGGCAGGCAGGCCTGTGGCCCCAGGCCCTACTGCACCCCATGATTCCAACCTAGAGGCGCCTCTCCCACAGGCCTCGCCTGGGCTTCCCTGGGCTGAACCCTTTTCCTTTATCCCGCAGACTGGTGAAGATTCACCAATTTAAAGGCAGTTTTATAACCCAGCAGGTTATAGAACAGGTGTGTGGGGCCCATGTGTGGTTGAAATGGGAGCTTTGGAGGAAACTGAGCTAGAACTGGAACCAGTCAGCACCAGCTAGCAGTCCTCCCGTGCACTCCTACCACCACCCCGAGCATCAGCACCATGCGCGCCCACGACATGCGCGTGCAGCGCCCTCCCTCCTCCTCGCGTGCACGGCCCTCCCTCCTCCTGTGCACTGCCCTCCCTTCTCCTCCTGTGCACTACCTTCCCTCCTCCTGTGCAGCGCCCTCCCTTCTCCTGTGCAGCGCCCTCCCTCCTCCTGTGCAGCGCCCTCCCTCCTCCTGTGCAGCGCCCTCCCTCCTCCTGTGCAGCGCCCTCCCTCCTCCTTCTGTGCAGCGCCCTCCCTCCTCCTGTGCAGCGCCCTCCGTGCTCGCCGTGTCATTCAACCACCCTCCTCCTTCTGTGCAGCGCCCTCCCTCCTCCTGTGCAGCGCCCTCCCTCCTCCTTCTGTGCAGCGCCCTCCCTCCTCCTTCTGTGCAGCGCCCTCCCTTCTCCTGTGCAGCGCCCTCCCTCCTCCTGTGCAGCGCCCTCCCTTCTCCTCGCGTGCAGCGCCCTCCCTCCTCCTGTGCAGCGCCCTCCCTTCTCCTGTGCAGCGCCCTCCCTTCTCCTCCTGTGCCCCGCCCTCCCTTCTCCTGTGCACTCCCCTCCCACCTTTTTGCAGATCAGTATGCCACACGCACGCAGTGCTCACACGCAGGAGCTCAGCATCACACTCATGCACATACGCTCACATGGGTGCATGTTCACACCTACGTAAATGCCCAGGGGTACAAATTTCCTTGCCACAATCATTTTATTTACGTGTGAGCACACGCCCATGTTCACTCTCCTCATGTGTAGGCAGCGTCTGCTCACACACCTCCTGATGGTCCACGCGCCCCCAGGCCCCCAAAGCTCACGCAGGCACGCGCGGGTCCTCTGTCTTCCTGGACGAGGGAAGCTGGTTTGGAGCGCAGGCAGCGGACGGTTTCTCAGGACTTCTTGGGAGACGCAGGCCTGCACCTTCCTGTACGGGTCGCTTTGCCTTCGACAGGATTCCGGCAAAGCGACCTGAACGGGAGGGGCTGCTGTGGCGTGCCCGGGAGCCCAGGACGGGATTCCTGGTGCGCAGCTGGGTTTCCGTGCCGTGTCCCATCTGGTGGTCTCCCCACTTAGCCCTCTCTGATCTTGCCATGCACTGCCTGGCCTCATGGGCGCCCCTTGAAATTCCACACTGCGTGCCCACGAGCAGGACCCTGTCGACAACCAGGGTCTGCTGGGATCTTGACAGTGGCCACCCCTTTGGTCGCGGCTGTAGTGCATATTAGGACCTGGCTGGAAACGTGCTCCCCACGGCCAAAGGCAGGCCGGAGCTCTTCCCAAAGGAGTCTTTCTTTCCTTCTTTTTTATAAAAATTGTATTTATTTATTTATTGTTTGTTTGTTTGTTTATTGTGTGTGTACCTGTGTGCATGTGTATGTGTGTGTGTGTGTGTGTGTGTGTAGAACCACGGGCAAATTGGGGAACCACCATGGACACCTCCACCTCCTCCTTGTTTACTCTGCCCCGGGATTCACAGGCTCCGCCCTACCAGGACCAGAAGCGCAGGCCGCCCCCACTTCCGCCTGGCGTCTATACGTGGGGTCTAGGATCCGAACTCGGGACCTTCCGCCTGCAAAGCAGAGGCTTAACCCCTGAGCCACCTCTCCAGCCCCTCTTTTCTTCTTTTTATCTTAATATTTTTCGTTTTTAGTTAATGTTATATACACGAATATAGTGACCTTCTTATATTTTCAGTCTTTAGTCCCAAATCCCATCCCCCTCCTTTTCCCCTTATAACCCTTCATCTCCCCTTGCCACACTCCCTCCTATTTTCAAATCTTTTCGCTTGTGTGACCCACTGTGTCCCATCTAGTGTGTGATGACTTATGCCTGAGCTGACGCCTACTCTGGCAAGCGTCCTAGACCAGTGGATACGTCACTGAGGAAAGCGTCCTCCTTACTTCCCATCAGCACGAGTCCTCGTCATCTCCGGAGACCTGTGCAGCTTCTTGAGATCTTTCTGATGTCGTGGCGAGGTAGCGATAGGTCAATTCCCGCGCAGTGCTTGCGTAAGTGTGCGCATCTGCCGTGAACTCTTGTGCATCATGAATACATCCAGGAGAGAACGCCTGACCTACCACCTTCCCACTGCAGGGCCTTACGATCTGGCTTCCCCCTCTTCCCCTGATGTTCTCAAGGGGAAGTGTTTCAAGCGATGATCTGAAACTTTTGAAATCTGATACCTGAGAATAGACCTCTGCTGGCTTCTCTTGCCTGGCTAGAAGCCTGCGGCCTCTGGTCGCGGTGGCCACCGCAGCCTCTGGTCGCGGTGGTGACTTGTCCCCACCCCCGCCAGGGCGACGCCCACTCTCTCGCTCTCTGATCAGGCAGCCAGTTTCCACCCCTCTGCCCGTTGCCCCTGCTTGTTACTGTTCATCCGGCCACTGGCAAGAAGCTGGTGCTACGCGAGTTCTTTGCTGTCTCGACATTTCCTCTACTAACTTCATCTGTCTGTCACTTAAAACTGAGCCCCATAAAGATTCCGGACACTGACAAGAAGCTCATCACTGCTACGAGAATATACACAGCTGACCTTTGAGCCTGCTCCCAAAGAAGCCTTGCTCTCACCCGAAGCCTCGGAGTCTTCCCGAGTGAATTTCCGCTGCGTTCTGAAGACCACCAGAGGCTCTCCTTCCCGCATCGTCGGGCTTCCACAGCATACAGCTCCGAACCCACACAAATTCCTTCTCCATACTAGGCCCAAAGGCCTAAACCCATAGTCAGGGGGTGGGGGTGGCTCAGGGGCTAAAGTCTTTGCCTTACAAATAGAGGGACCCAAGTTGGGATCCCCAGATCCCACGTGAAAATGTCAGTGGAAATGGTGGCAGCCTGCAATTCAGATTCTAGAAGCCAGAGCCCGGGAAACCCCAGAGCAAAGCAGTAAGGAGGTAGAGCCATCCAGGATGAGTCCTGAAGGCATCCCTTGGGCTTCCACAGGCACTCACACTCAAGTGCCCTCTGGTACATCACATGGACGCACACAGTAAAACACACACACACACACACACACACACACACACACACACACACACGCCATTATCAGGGTTAGTCACAGCAACTTCCTGGCTTTTCTAGCCCCAAATTTCTGTATTAGCTATTTCTTCATTGCCCTACAAACATGAAAGGAGAGAGAGTTTATTTATCATTCACGGCTTTGGAGCGTTATCACGGCGGAGCACAGCAAGGGTGGGGAGCCAACAAGCAGCCTCGCCCTCTTCCGTGCCCTCCGTCCAGGCCTCTAGACCGTGGTCTCGCCATCCAAGCAGGGGCTGCCCTCTAGGGTCATTCTCTCGGAAACACTCACGAAGGCATGACTGAGATGTGCCTCAGTCTTCTGGGTGATTTTTTAAAATTATTTTATTTTTCTAGTTTTACAAGCAAATTGAGTTCTTATCCCTGCTTCCCTCTGTCTCCCCTTCCTCTCCTCCCATCCCCCTCTCTTCCCTTTATCAAACCATTCTACTCCCTCCCACCCTCCTGCCTGTGCGCTTCTATGGACCCTAGGGTTCCCTCTGGCTTGTCTAGTCTTGTGGGGGGTTCGGGCCTCTTGTAGCATACAAAGTTGCCTCTTTTGGGGCCACTGCACTGATAGGGCATTTCCCTTCACTCATCCAGCTCTTGTCCCTAGGGTTTCCATTGTATGTTCTTATTTTTCTTAAGCTCCTTGATAGTCTATGGGGCATGTCGGTACACAGTCATTCTGCAGGTCTGGTCAGGACAAGTCTCACTCAGTGAGCTCCTGGATGCAGCAGTCCTGCCTTGAGTGGAGCGTCTTGTCCAGCGGTGGACCTTCCCATTTCAGGTTCTTACGATCTTACCGCCCCTTCTTCTGTGAGGTTTGGCCCGGTTCTGGGTGGGCCCTGCTGGGTCGCTGGTGCTCTGCATTATTGGGGCATTGCTGTCCCTGCTCTTCTACTGCCCTTGGCTGCTCTTCTAGTCACATCCACAGTGACATCACACTTCTCCCCCAGCACAGCCCTGGGGCTTTCCCCAGCCTTCATTGTGGCAAGTGTTTCCTGGGGGGGCAGCAGACGTGTTCAGAGAGGAAGGAAAGGAATGACGGTTGCACACGTTCAGAAGGGAGGAAAGGAATGATGGTTGCACACGTTCAGAGAGGGAGGAAAGGAATGATGGTTGCACACGTTCAGAAGGGAGGCCCAGCCCTTCTCACGGCCACGAGACAAAGGTAACAGGAGGGTTATTTGGGGGGCAGGAAGGAGGTTTGGTGCGAGGCCGGCCTGGTCTAGCGCCATGTGACCCTGATGGAGGGTTGGTCGTGGGGGGCAGTTTTCATCTGGGCTTATGGATGGGATGTAGTAGCTGAAGCATTAGCTGCCGGAGATTATAGCCATCAGTGGTATTCAATGGGCGAAGCCTTAAGATCCAGGTGGGACAGGAAGGCTGGCAGCGCCTGGCACAGCCCCTGGGCATGCATGTGGCCACAGCTCAGTGACCTGCAGGAGACCTGTGCAGTGGGCCATGCGGGAGGCTTGTGGAAACGGCAGCCACACAGGGGCTTCCCCAGCGGGACTTCCCAGGCGGCAGCAAAGCCCACGGCCAGAGGTCAGGCTGCTCATGATGGGGTCGCGGCACAAAGAAACGGGGTGGACTGGCAGGCACCAGGTTCTGTTTGCATGGTGTGTGGTGAGGGGGGCTCAGTGGTACTGGGCAGAGGGAGGGCCGGGTTTTCAGGGGATGCGCCTCTCAAGAGAGACGGTTCTTTCCTCTCTCCAAGCAGCCCCCCTCCCCGCCATCTGACGCGCCTCTTGAATTGCTTTTCTTAGGCACAGATTAGGGTCAAGGAATGCGGCTTTTGCTTCGATAAACTTGACATGTGGTTCCCAGGCCTTTGCAACTGCTTTGTACCAGGAATGTGGAGGAGTTTGGGACTGTGGGCTAGAAAATCCTAGAAGGTGGTATGCGGATATTAGTGGGCTGTTCTGGTAGGAATATGTAAGGAGAGAATTCCACTGACAAGAAAGACAGTTAAGACTGTGCTCACAAGAGGCCATCTGTATCTATTCTGGCAAAACAAACCCAAACCAACCCCCCAAAAAACAAAGGCTGTTTTTTTTGGCCAAGTCCTAAGACCTTGAGATAAGCTGAATTAAAAGATAATAGGATAATGTGTTTGGTAGAGGAATTTTAAAGACAGTGACATTTAGGCTGTGGCAGGGTTCTCTCTGTGCAGCCGAGTTGGACAAGACAGGAACATGAGTCAGTTTAAAGCTGCAGTGGAAGCGTGTGGCGTGGGAGCTGTGACTATGGAGATAGCAACGTTAGAGAGAAACCTCTTGTTCCGTGAAAATACGTAAGGGGCTCTGGGGAGAAGAACCCACTTACGAAAAGCTCAGGCCTGGGAACATCATTTGAAAGGTGGGAGTCCAGACGGCGGCAGAAGAGCTGCCTGCCTTGGAGAGACCCCGACAGCATGCTGGGGGGCTCCCTGCTCTGGAGAGACCCTGACAGCGTGCTGGGGGGCTCCCTGCCCTGGAGAGACCCCAACAGCACGCTGGGGGGCTCCCTGCCCTGGAGAGACCCCGACAGCATGCTGGGGGGCTCTCTGCTCCGAAGCAGGGGCAGCATCGGGCGAAGGAGCTGAGTCGCGCAGCCCAGGGACAAACACAAACAGACACAGACAGCAGCAGAGGCCCGGGGCGGGACGAGGAAGCAAACAGGAAGAGCAGCCGCGTGCTGGGCTGCTGGACACCGGGCCGGGTATAAAGGCCGCCCGGGAAGGCGCTGCAGACATCCCGCCCTCCTGCCGCCATGTGCCACACCAGCTGCTCCTCAGGCTGCCAGCCGGCCTGCTGCGTGTCCAGCCCCTGCCAGGCCTCCTGCTGCGTGCCCGGGAGCTGCCGGCCTGCCCTGTGCGTGCCTGTGCGATGCCAGGTGGCCTGCTGCGTGCCCGTGAGCTGCCGGCCCACTGTGTGCATGGCCCCCTCCTGCCAGTCATCTGTGTGTATGCCCGTGAGCTGCCGGCCCGTGTGCGTGACCTCCTCCTGCCAGTCCTCGGGGTGCTGCCAGCCCTCGGGGTGCTGCCAGCCCTCGGGGTGCTGCCAGCCCTCCTGCCCCACCCTGGTGTGCAGACCTGTCACCTGCAGCAGCTCCACCTGCTGCTGACGGCGTCTCGGGACCGGCTGCCCTGGTGTAAGGAGGTTCTTTGACCCCTTCTGTTCCCTTCCTTCAGACCTCAAGGTCAGCATGTGAGGCTGGCGGGAAGTACTCTCAGCACCCCAACCTGCAACTGTAGGGAGCAGAGAGCAGAGTGATTTGGATCCTCTACCCCTTCCCAGAATAAAACTGCTTCCCAGTATAGTTCTTCAAGTCTGTCTGGTTTCATGTCTGTCTCCATCTGTTCTGGTTGTCAGAACAGACCTAAGGACAATGCTGTGTGTGTGTGTGTGTGTCTGTGTGTGTGTATGTGTGTGCATATGTGCGTGTGTGCGTGTGTGTGTGCATGTGTGTGTGTGCATGTGTGCATGTCTGCATGTGTGTGCCCGTGTGTGTATGTGCGTGTATGTGTGCGTGTGTGTGTGCGCGTGTGTGTATGTGCGTGTATGTGTGTGTCTGCGTGTGTGTGTGTGTGCGTGCTCATGGAGGCTCAAGGGTGGCATCAGAAATCATTGTGTATTGCTCTATTTCTTCCTGCTCTACTCTGGGGTCTTCCAGACTCTGCCTTCCAGGGCTGAGAGTACACTACCGTTTCCACCCAGAGTTTTTTTTTTTTTTTGCAAGCTCTGGCAAATTTTATTAAAGAAAATTTATTCATGGTTTACTTTTCACCAGTCTGTTCTGGCATGCTTCTAATAATGTCGAATCACCTGGATCAATGATAGACAGTGTACGTGCTCTGTAGTACTTTTCACAGGCTGTGCCCAGGTCAATATTGTTGCCACTGTAGTGATGGACGCCCGTTTGGCCCACATAGCATAGTATTCTATTTCAGATTTCCTCAAAGCCGGGCAGTTGTTGGCGAGGATGACCAGCTTGGCTTTGCCCTGTCTGATCATCTTCAGCGTCTGTTTGTACCCAGCACGTACTGCCCACTCTTCATGACAAGCTGGAGCCTAGAGTTGATGGACTCCAGCGACTTTTTCGTCTTCTTTGCGGCCACCATCTTCCTGCCTTAGGTGCAAGATGACCCCCAACCAGGTGCGGCCGCCAAGATGGCCGGGGAGCGAGAAAGGGTCCACCCAGAGTTTTTACATGGGACCTGAGATCTGCTTGCGAGGCAGAGGTCTGTCCCCTGAGTCCTCTCTCCGGCTCCCAAGGGCAGTCCTTTCTCTGATCAGCTTCACCTCGGTGCCACAGGGGCCAGACGCTGGGGAGGAGCTGCCCAAAGCATGTGGTCAGGCTTCTGCCATCCCTGGGTCCAGGAACACGTGGCCCTTCCAGAGACAGCCTCTGACACCAACTCCCTGCCCCCCGCCCTTCCTGCCATCTCTCCCCCTTCCCGCCATCTCTCCCCCTTCCCGCCATCTCTCCCCCCTTCCCGCCATCTCTCACCCTCCCTCCATCTCTCCCCCTTCCCACCATCTCTCCCCCCTTCCCGCCATCTCTCCCCCTTCCCGCCATCTCTCCCCCTTCCCGCCATCTCTCCCCCTTCCCGCCATCTCTCCCCCTTCCCGCCATCTCTCCCCCTTCCCGCCATCCCTCCCCCCTTCCCGCCATCTCTCACCCTCCCTCCATCTCTCCTCCCTTCCCGCCATCTCTCTTCCCTTCCTGCTGTCAGCTGTGCAGGCTCCACGTTTTCATCTGTCTGCTCTGCTCATGTCTCCGCGCTGTAAGTCAGGTTGAAGCAGCGAATGCCACCTACACCTGCGTGGGCACTCTGCCATCCTGCAAGTTTCTCCCCCAGATTAACTTGCCATGTGAAACCCACAGTCCCCCAAGGTTCTAGACACAGGAGGAAATGAGTTGAACTATTTGTGATCATCTTTGGGTGGGGGAGACAGCTGGGCTCATGGTGTGACCAAGTGTGATGAATTAGCGTGAGGGCAGCGCGGGCACGGGGCGGGGAATGCCTAGCTTGGTGTGAACGTTCTGACAGCTCCCGGAGCCGTGGCACCCTTACATAGGATTACCCACAGATCATGGGGCAGCACGGTGGGGGCTGCGTGGACATGCAGAAGGCTTCTTGGCAGAGGTGGCCACACGGGGGCCTCGGAGACACGGAGCCTCAGAGCCACATAGGGGTGTCGGAGCCACACAGGGGTTTGGATCAAAGAAGTGAAGGGGCAGCCAGCCATGGTAGTGCACATGTACCCGTTACTTTTCCTGTCACTGTGATAAATGCCCCGGCTGAAGGAACGTACGGGAGAAAGGCTTGTCCTAGTTCACACTTCGAGGTTTTGGCCCATCGTGGCAGCAGGGGCTAAGGCAGCTGGCCATGTTGTGCTGCGGGCAAGCAGAGAACAAGGGGTAACGTATGCTTGCCAGTGCCCCCCGAACTCCCACCATTCACACAGTCCGAGCTCAGGGAAGGGCGCCATCCGTTTCTTCTGGGTCTTCCTAAAGGGATTAACGCGGTCAAGACGATCCCCCTCAGGAGTGCCCAGAGGCCCCCTGAGTCTAAAGAGTACCCCAGGCGAGCGGGGACCGTCTCCTAGGTGTCGGGCTGTGCAGACGGACCATCACAATGATGTGTCAGACGTACAGACTCACGGCTAACCCTGAGCGGCAGGCACACCGGGATAGTTAATCTTTGACTGGACCTAGAAGTTCCTGGAAGAGGCGCCTCTGGGTGTGTCCATGAAGTGTCCAGAGAGGTTTAGCCACGAAAGGAGGACACATCCTGAACGTGGCTGGCGTCCTGTGGGCTGCGCTTCCAGACGGAATGAGAAGGAAAACAAGGAAACACATTGTGCCACTGGTTGCAGAGGAACGTGGGGCAGTTGGGGCCGTCGCTGGAGAAGCCGCAGCGGTGCTGTGAGACTCAAGCGCGGCTCGAGGGGGGTTTATTTGGCTCAAAAGTTCCAGGGGGAGACACAGTCCTTCGTGGTGGAAAAGGCATGGTGGGCTGGCAGATGCCGGGCCGCTTACGTCACACCCCCCATGAAGCCAGAGCCCCAAACTGCCAGAGCCGAATTCTCCTGGAAGCAGGGTGGGGCTCACCCACCTCAAGGCCCCCCGTGACGGCCCTGCTCCAGCAAGGCGCCACCTCCCAACGGTGCCGTGACCTTCCCAAACAACCAAAGAGTCAACACGTGCGCCTGTGGGGGACACTTACATTTCAGATCATGACAGAAGCCTTAGAATGTGGGATACGGAGATGGATGGGCCGCTCTGGGTGGGAGCATGCAAGACAGAACGCCAAGAAGAAACGCAGGCAGTCAGGACTCTGCTCCCCTGGTTTCACAGGGGAACAAGGATTCTAAGGACTGGAGACAGAGGCCGTTTGTGTTCCATTCTGGCAAAAAGTCTGATTGCTTTCTTCCCGTGTCCGGAAAACTGCAGCCACGTTGACCCCAATGGCTAATGTGTTGTTTGGGGGAAGTGTCGGGAGTCCAGCACGCGGGCTGTGCACTGGGCCTCGCACCTGCTCTACGTCAGACTTACAGTGAGAAAGACCAGGAAAATGTGCGGTTTTTAAAGCCAGGAGTGGACAAGGTGGGCGTGGAGAAAGCAGCCGCGATATTTAAAGATTAGCGTCACTAGAGGGAAGGCCGTCTTTGCATTGGAAACATGGGTTCCGGGCGTCCCACTCATGAAAATGCAAACATGTGGCAGCAGAGCCTGACCCGAGGCTCTGCTCCAGGGCAGCTGTGCAGGGAATGTTTCTCCGGTGCAGCTCGCCAGGCACCACCGCGACTGTGGCGCAGGGATGGCAGCTGCGTCTGCGTTAGCAGCGCACTTGGCAGCATGGTCGCGTGGTAAGTGTAAGAGCTCGGGAGTGACCGGGCTTACACCAAGGGCCGAGAACCCCTGGACAGGAAACACGTGGCGGGTAGCCAGAGGCCGTGCTGTGGACCTGGGAGGGCGAAGCCCAAGTCTCAGAGGAGACTCTGGATGTTTGAGGTGCAGGGGCTGTGGGCGCCCACCAGGAGAAGCTGCAGGCACCAGGCGGAGCCGTTCCAGAGAGGCTGTGCTTGCTGCAAGGAGCTGGAGGGCAGCTTGGAGCTGCGAAGAGTCCACGGGAGCCCTGGACCCTGGCGTGGCCCAGGGCTTGGGGTTTGCTCTGCTGGGCTGTGGCCTTGCTGTGGGCTGACTGTTCCTGCCACCCTTCCGATAGACGTGCTTACTCTGTTCCAGTTATGTTAACATATGCCACTTGCGTTTTCATCGTGCAGGGATCTCAGTTAAGAAAGTACCCTGAGTCTCAAATGAGACTTGGAACGTTGGGATTTTAAACAATGAGAGCATTGTTAGACTCGGTGACTCTTGGAGATTAAATCTCTCTCTCTACAAATCTTTCCAGAGTAGAAAGTTAGGATTAAAGCGATGTGTTCAGGTGGGAAGTTGTCAGTGTGGACTCCTGAAGGTTCATTGGCGACTTGATTAGTTTAGAACCACGTAGGAGACATACCCCTGAGTGCATCAGCGAGGGTTTCCAGACAGCGTTCACCAAGCAGGGATGACACCCACCGCCCCATGGGCTGGCGTCTTAGAGTGAAGAGAGAAAGAGTGAGCTGGCGGAGTGTCAGCTCCATCTTCTGGCTCCCGGCCGTGGATGCAGTGAGACCCGCCGGCTGCCAGCCGTGGATGCAGTGAGACCCGCCGGCCCCTGTCCCTCCACCAAGCCTTCCCTGCCAGAGGGCCCTGTGTCCCCAAACAGGAGCCCAAACGAATCCTTCCTTCCTGAAGATATTTTGTTACAATAACCAGAAAAGGGGGCTGGAGAGGTGGCTCAGGGGTTAACCCTCTGCCTTGCAGGCAGAAGGTCCTGAGTTCAGATCCTAGACCCCAAGTACAGACGCCAGGCGGAAGCGGGGGCGGCCTGCGTTTCCGGTCCTGGTAGGATGGAGCCTGTGAATCCCGGGGCAGAGTAAACAAGGAGGAGGCGGAGGCGTCCATGATGGTTCCCGAATTCATCCGTGGTTCTACACACATACACACACACACACACACACACACACACACGCACGCACGCACGCACGCACACACACATACACGCACACAATTGAATAAATAATTTTTAAAAATTAAAAAAAATAACCAGAAAAGTTACTGATGGGCACATTTAGTACAGTCCTATAAACACACGCTCTTACATGCATGCACACACACACGTGCACACATGCATGCACGTGGACACAATACACACACATGCATGTACACACATGCACACACATGCGCGCGTACACACACATGCATACACGCATACGCGCATGCACACGGAACTATTCTCCATGTCCTTTTTCCTGTTTGTCTGCTGCTCCAGCCCCTGGCTACCGCGTCCTCTGTAAGGAGGGGACTTCATATGCTCAGCCACCCACACGCCTTCAGCCTTCCTAACCATGGGCCAGCCATAGCCCTCGTGCCTTCAACACCACGTTTTACCGCGTGGAACAAGTCCACAGGCAGGGACGTCAGGATTCCTGCATTTTGGGGATCTCAGAAGAGGAGTTATGCCTTGCAGGGTCCAGATGGTGCCAGGGGAGGGCAGGGGGAGCCGGGGCAGCAGCGGGCGAAGGAGCTGAGTCACGCAGCCCAGGGACAAACACAAACAGACACAGACAGCAGCAGAGGCCCGGGGCGGGACGAGGAAGCAAACAGGAAGAGCAGCCGCGTGCTGGGCTGCTGGACACCGGGCCGGGTATAAAGGCCGCCCGGGAAGGCGCTGCAGACATCCCGCCCTCCTGCCGCCATGTGCCACACCAGCTGCTCCTCAGGCTGCCAGCCGGCCTGCTGCGTGTCCAGCCCCTGCCAGGCCTCCTGCTGCGTGCCCGGGAGCTGCCGGCCTGCCCTGTGCGTGCCTGTGCGATGCCAGGTGGCCTGCTGCGTGCCCGTGAGCTGCCGGCCCACTGTGTGCACGGCCCCCTCCTGCCAGTCATCTGTGTGTGTGCCCGTGAGCTGCCGGCCCACTGTGTGCATGACCTCCTCCTGCCAGTCCTCAGGGTGCTGCCAGCCCTCGGGGTGCTGCCAGCCCTCCTGCCCCACCCTGGTGTGCAGACCTGTCACCTGTAGCAGCTCCACCTGCTGCTGACAGCGTCTCCGGACCGGCTGCCCTGGTGTAGATGGGATGCCCTGTTTCCTCCCTGCCCCTGTCCCCTGAGACTGTGTGCTCAGGACATGAGGGCGGGAGGACCCTAGTCCACCCTGGAGCCCCATCTCTCTGCTCCTCCCTTTCCCAAGAGATGTCCAGGCTGTGGATCCTTCTCTAACCCACGTGCTAAATAAAATCAGACTTGTCATGTCACATCTGTTTGCCAGCTGCCTGGCTGATCAGAAGGCACGTGAGGGGCGACCCCTGTCCCGATACAGTGCCACCGCACTTCCCAGGGTGCTGGCAGAGGACGTGGCCTGACGAAGTGGGCGTGGTCAGGTCTCTAGTGTCCTGTGGTCTGAAGTTTGTGGCCCCTGCCTCGGGCTCATCTTGTACCTGTGCACTGTCTCCCTGGCCTGCTTTTCTGCATGCCTGTGCCAAGGCCGCATGGATGGGTGCTGCTCACCCCCCCCCCGCTTCTCTCTGGGGATGCTTTGTGTCATGGATGTTGTGACCTTTGGAAAGTTCACATCGTAGTAACGCATACGAGATCAGCCCTGCAGCACCATCCATGGCTGGCCCACAGATGCCAGCTTTTAATTGATTGGTGGTCACACAGAGCATAATAGATGCTTGTGGCTCTTAACTCAGAAACTGTGAAGCATCAGTCATGTTGCGCTAACTTCTCGGGGCGGCCGCCGCTGGGGTCCCGTGGGCGTGGCTCCGTGTCTGCCAGTGGACTGGGCTCAGTCATGTCCTCTGTGCCCAGACCCCCGCTCTCTGGCTCCAGCCCTCTTCAGTGCTCTCTGGTGCTCTGGGCCAACTTCCTGAGCAGTGTTGGGGACGGTCTCGCTCTGCGGTGGGCAGTTCGTCCCTGGCTCTGTGATCTCTGTGTGTGTGGCGGGGGGCGGGGGGAGGTCCCAGGATGGCGGCCCGTGGTCTCAGGCCCTGCTGTGCCCCAGGTCCCACCCTAGCCCCGTCCCTCCTGGTTCCTACTTCCTTGCTCTGCAGCCTTCTAGATTGCAGGGGCTCATACCCAGCTGCAAAGGCGGCTTTGTATCGGCAGGTGGTGGAACGGGGCCTACTGTGAGGTGCAAAACAGGAACTACCGTGTGGCTCGAATGAGGAGCTCGGGTGACCCTGAGCCAGAAATACACAGATGCCGACACCGCACACCCCTGCGTGTACATGTCTGGCATCTGCCATCCCTGCATGTCATATTTGTCATGCACACACCTGCATACATGTACAAGCTGAGCACCCACCCTCATGACCACATACATGCACACAGCAAATTTAATGAAGTTAATGACACATGTGGAAGCACAGGCACGCTCGCAGCACATACACGCACACGCTCGCAGCACATACACGTACACGCTCGCAGCACATACATGTACACGCTCGCAGCACATACACGTACACGCTCGCAGCACATACACGGACACGCTCGCAGCACATACACGGACACGCTCGCAGCACATACACGCACACGCCACGCATTGGTGCCCACCTGAGCTTCTCCTGTCCGCGTAGACAGTCAGTGCCCGGACGTCTGTGCACACGTGTATGTGCTTCTACATGCTATGCACTCCCACCCCGCGACGCCCAGCCCGGGCGGGCACGGCCTCACTGCCCAGCTAGGGCGGGCACGGCCTCACTGCCCAGCTAGGGCGGGCACGGCCTCACTGCCCAGCTAGGGCGGGCAGAAGCACATCAGCCCTTCTCCCCGACCCCTCTGTGCCATGCTGTTCCCCAGCACAGGCCCTTGGAAGCAGCTTCAAACACGAGAAAACAAGGGAGGGCGGCAGTTAGACAGTCTATTTACTTAGGGACATGTCCAGGAGAAAGTGCCGTTCCCCACGGGAAAGAGGAGAGAGGGCAAGAGGACAGGCAGCACTGTCGGCATGAGCCAGGGGCGGAGCCCCCGCGTTGTCCAAACTACTGCGAGTGACTTTTCACCCCTCATGTCTCGTGCTCCTGCAGGTGACCCCGTGTCTCCTGGGGTGACCCCGTGTCTCCTGTGGGTGACCCCGTGTCTCTGTGTCTCCTACAGGTGACCCCGTGTCTCCTGCTCCTGTGGGTGACCCTGTGTCTCCTGCTCCTGCGGGTGACCCCATGTCTCCTGCGGGTGACCCCGTGTCTCCTGCGGGTGACTTCATACTTTCCTCCTGCACCCCTGTCTCCCGCCATCTTCCTCTTTGTCCTTCAACAGCTGTTTCTGCTTCTTCCCATCAGCGCTCCACACGTGGCTGCTGCGTCACGACCATGAGCTCAGTGCAGGAATTCATCTTTGATGGCATCTCTGGCTCTATCCGCTTGACTCTTGAAGGTTCAAATCTGCCCTGACCCTGTCATCCTCTCATAGACTAGTAATAGGCATTTTGTTTTATTTGGTGTGTGTACAGGAGGCACTTTAGCGTGCGTGCGTGTGTCTGTGTCCTGAGTGTCTGTCTGTTTACAGAGGCCTAAGGATGACATTCGGAATCATCCTCGATTGCTCTACCTCCATGTTGCTTTGCTCTGCAGTTTTCCAGGCCCCACCTTCCAGGGCTGCAGGTTAAGGTTACTACCATTTCCGCCCTACGCTTTCACATAAATCTTGAATTCTTTCGATGGCAAGGCAAATGCTTAACCCTAAGCCATGTCTCCAGCCCATAATAAGTATTTTAAAGTTAGTAAGTCACAGTTTTTCCTGGGGCATTTCTGAGACTGTTTTGCTGATTTTTTTTTTTTTTTTGAGAATAGATTGGGGTTTCCATACCTTTTAATTTTTGTTTCAACACCAGACACTGTTGGAACTGGCCGAGTTTTCCTTTCTGGGAATGGGCAAGTGCCTTCTGTCAGATCACCCGTGTGGGTGGGAATCTGCTCTGACACAGGCCTTTGCTTGGGTGCTGGTACTATGTCACCTTCCTTGTATGACAAACAGGTTTTTCCTGTGGTGGGCTGCGAGTGGCTTGGATTTGGGGTGGCTGGGACCTAGTGGTTTTTCCTACTGCAGGTTTTCAGGCCTTCTGCATGCTGACCACAGTCCCCCTTCATGCTGGAAGCTCCCTGCATGCTGAACCCAGCTCCCATGCACTGCGCCACAGCTCCCCGCTTTTTTCTGACCCCAGGAATTTACCTGAGCTCTGATCTTCCTAATGACCCGCTTGCAGGAGGAAGGCCGGACTGTAGTCTCGGCTTTGTGGTGTTAGAACTTTGCATCCCAGGGTCCTGTCTGGGTTGGTCTTCTCAGTCAGGACAAGTTGGCATCAGCACCAGGCATGGCAGTGGTAGCTTGGGGAAGTTGCACGCGGCCCATATAGACGATACAGGCCTGCCTGGTATGTTATCCCTACATATCCATCCTTTGTGGCAGCCAGCAGGAGCCAGAATTCTTGGTTCTGACCTTGTTGACCCCGCCTCAGAGGGGGTCCAGCATAATGGACTGCGCCTGGCTTGGGTTGGTCACCACCCGCATGTGGAGCCTTACCCGTCATTGACTGCCAGCCCTGGAAAGACCTCTCCTCTGGAAGGCATGCCATGATATGTGGCTAGTGGATTAGACCAAGGCCTTACGAGCCTCCAAGCTTGAATCGCATCTCTGGGGGGGCCATGGCGTGCATGTTCAAGGGCCATAAACGTCTGTTGCATGGTCTCGTTGATGTAGCGCTGCTAAGAGATATGCTGAGGAAACACTTAAGCAATATAATTATTAAAAGAACAATTCTTTGTAGATGTTAGGTCAAACCCAGATCCACTCAACTTTGGTTAGAGAGATATCAATCAGGCCATCTTGAGTTAGGTCAGGCCTATGAGGATTACGGTTAGCATCTTCCCTGAGCACATTGTGGATAGTTTCTTGACAGAAGGTTTGGTGGATAGGCTTAAAATGCTGATGGTAAATAATGCCAACCCTAGCTGTTGGTGTGGGCTTACCCCCCCTTTTTGTTTTAAACAAGAGCCATTATTTGTTTTAATTTGGTTGGGTATAAGGTCATCCAGCAGTGGGGGTTGTCTTTTTGGAATTCCAAAGACCTTCAAAGACCTTGAGAGACCCATCCCAGCATGGCTGCTGTAATCCTGTCTCATTTCCCCATATACCTATTTGAGGACTCAGACTGCTCAAGGGATGTGGGGTGATGACCGCTCTTGGCTACTTCCTGCTGAATTGGGACCATGTGAGTGAAAGCAGTCTGATGTCCTCATCTATGAAGTGCTGGGATGGTCTAGAGGTCTTTTGACAGATGGCTTTATTACTTTAAGGTACCTCTAAAAAGACAAAACACAGGTTAAACTTTTTAAATCATAAATTTAGAAGGTAAATGGGATAAATCAACTAAGCTCAGCAATCTTATTGTGGGTATAGGCAAGAGTTAGTAAAGAAAACCTGTTACCTTGCTTGGAATAGTCACTGTCTGTCTGGTGTAAAGACCAAGAGCTAAGCTATATACTGAAGACCTTTTTCCTCTGGCAGCTGTGAATCCCTATGATTACATTTAAAACCTGTTCAAAACAATAGCAGAACACAGGAGCACACCTGGAATTAGAAATCAGACTTGTCCCTAAGGAAGGGAGCTCATACATTCATACCAGGAGAAGGAAGAAATTTCAATGAATCAGTTTTTCTTTCTGGCTGTTAAATATGTTAGTATTACACATGGGAAAACAAATTTTTAAAGGAATTACAAAAGTGATGTTATTAGATCCTAGGTAAAAACACAATACTATCTTTTGTGAAGCTTCATAAAAATCAAGATAAAACAAAATATTTTAGTACGTACTCAGGCCTTTTACTGTTATCAAGATGATTCATTTTTAAGTGTGCACATGTATTTAAATTGGGCATGCAAAATAATGAACAAGGGCTGGAGAGGTGGCTCAGGGGTTAAGCCTCTGCCTTGCAGACAGAAGGTCCTGAGTTCGGATCTTGACCCCACGTATAGACACAGGGCGGAAGCAGGGGCGCCCTGCGTTTCCAGTCCTGATAGGGCGGAGCCTGTGAATCCCGGGGCAGCGTAAACGAGGAGGAGGCAGTCCATGGGGGTTCCCGAATTCGTCCGTGGTTCTACACACACATACACGCACACACACATAAATGCGCACAATTGAATAAATAATAATAAAAAAATTAAAATAATGAACAAAGTCAAAAACCAAAATGTGATCATAAGCGTGCAACAAAATCTGAAGTGGCCACGAGCTGTTATTTTGAAACATAAAACACACATTTTATAGGAAATCCAGATAACCAAGCAAGTCAGAACTTTTTAAAGTAACCCTTTATCATCACAGGAAAAGTACAAAGAACAACAGTTTTTACGGTCCCAACAGTGCAGGGGCAGAAGCTTCCTTAAATCAATCAGGAAACAGTTTAAAACACACATTGTTTGGCCTAGAAAGTGGGTCATTCATCAGAACAGAGGGTGGTAAATTTCCCTTTGTTTATCTCAACATTCAAATTTTGGGTTCTTTCCCTAATGTCTTTTTACAAGTTCTTAGCAACAGGTATAAGAGACTAGAAACAGTCTGTCCCATTGTCTTGTTCCTCTGAGTCCACACAAAAGACAACACAAAGTTAATGTAGACAAACACACACAGAGGCAGCTCCCACCTGCCTGCACAGAGCCCTCCTAAGCAGGGATTTGCAGTCTTCCTCAGCCCCCCCCCCCCCCCCCCCGAGTTCCATGCCCATGCGCAGATTAGGGAGGTTTTTGTGAAGGCCTATGGGCATTGTTCTGCCCGCTAGGCCCCTCCCTCTCTCTCTGCAGCATGATCGGCGAAACTGCCTCCCAAAACTTTAAAGCCTTGGAATTAGAGATTTCCAAGCCCCTATTTTTAAGCATGTATCTCAGCGTCTTGAGCGCTGGGTCTTCAGACTTAGTAGTTGCGTTACTCATCTGTTCGGGTCTCACTCACCTCGAAGACCGCTTGGCCCCGATCGAATTCTTCAACACTCCATGAACTCTTTGTGCACCACAGTTGGGCGCCAAATGTGGGGGTCCCTGGGGATTGCAACTCTGTCCTGCAGGCTGGTCCCACGGGTCCTCCACAAGGGGGATCGGGGAAAGGTGAGTGCGCTGTCCGCCTGCTCCCAGCCCTCCTTCCCGAGGACAATCAGACGCGACAGGGAGTCTAGTCAAGAAGGAACTCCTTTATTGCAAGTCCATAGCCCTCTTATAAAGGCAGAAACTGGAAGGGGAATTCTAGGGTGGGGAAACGGGCAACCAATCATCTTAAAGGTCAAGCCAGCTACACCCCCTATTGTCTTCCTCCTGAGCTACGCCCCCTATTGTCTTCTTCCATCAAAACATCTTTGTCTAAGCTTGCCAGACCACCCAGGTCACCTAGACTGAGGCCCCCACACCCGCCAAACCTGGCGTGTGGGGCATGGTGTGGCCTTCTTGTGCACGGGCTTTGGGGGCCAGGGCTGGTCTCCCACCCACCCTCAGAGTGGGGGAGTTGGGCCCGCCATCCCCGCCATTCACAGCCAGTCTCGGAGGAGGCACACTGAGGACCCTCCTCAGCTCTGCCAGGGGGACGCGTTCTGAGAGGAGAGGCTTCTGTTCCTCACGCAGCGGTGGCCATTCAGGAAAGAACTCCAGAAGTGAGCAGAGACGAGGGGCCGAGAAGAAACTGGTGGGAAGTGATTTATTGATGATTGGCGGGTAGATGGATTTGGCTCATGAGATTAGAGAAGGAGGCTGGAGCCAGGACATCCCTGAGTCTTGGGCAGGACAGGGTGATCTAGAATATTCTTGTAATTCACTCTCCACAATTCCAGTGTGGGGTGGTGTGCGTCCCACCTGCTGCTGCATGTCCCACCTGCTGACCTTATAGCCACAGGGGACAGGTACAAGGAGGAGACAGGAATCTGAGAGCAGCTGGTCCGGAGACGCTGTCAGCAGCAGGTGGAGCTGCTACAGGTGACAGGTCTGCACACCAGGGTGGGGCAGGAGGGCTGGCAGCACCCCGAGGGCTGGCAGCACCCCGAAGACTGGCAGCACCCCGAAGACTGGCAGGAGGAGGTCACACACACGGGCCGGCAGCTCACGGGCACACACACAGATGACTGGCAGGAGGGGGCCATGCACACAGTGGGCCGGCAGTTCACAGGCACGCAGCAGGCCACCTGGCATCGCACAGGCACGCACAGGGCAGGCCGGCAGCTCCCGGGCACGCAGCAGGAGGCCTGGCAGGGGCTGGACACGCAGCAGGCCGGCTGGCAGCCTGAGGAGCAGCTGGTGTGGCACATGGCGGCAGGAGGGCGGGATGTCTGCAGCGCCTTCCCGGGCGGCCTTTATACCCGGCCCGGTGTCCAGCAGCCCAGCACGCGGCTGCTCTTCCTGTTTGCTTCCTCGTCCCGCCCCGGGCCTCTGCTGCTGTCTGTGTCTGTTTGTGTTTGTCCCTGGGCTGTGTGACTCAGCTCCTTCGCCCGCTGCTGCCCCGGCTCCCCCTGCCCTTGCCTGGTGCCATCTGGACCCTGCCAGGCTCCAACGCACTGTGGAGCATCTCCTGAGACACGGTGCTCCAGGTGTCCGTATGTCCTGTCTGCGGACAACGCTCCTCACACAGCCCGAAGCTCACGTCTACTTCTGTGCTCAGGTCTGCAGAATGCGGGGGGCTGTCAGGGTGTGTGTCTGTGAGTCACCCGTCCCCTGCATGCCACCAGCCTGCCTGCCCCTCACCCCATTCGGCAGGTCCTCCCCTATCGCACCTCTTCCTGCTGCTGAGCCCGAGCCCTCCCAGGCTCCCCCCTCCGTGAGAGATGTAGGCAGCTGCCCACCTGCCCGGCCACCAGGTTGTCCTCACACAGATCTGGATCTGAGATGCTAGGATAGCATCCTCTGCCCAGCCCCCCACCCGCCGTCTATGCCCTCCCGGGCAGGGCAGCAGTGGGTGATTCTCTTGTCTCCCCACGTGGCTTCCCAGGACTGTGCCCTGAGGATCTGGAAGCTTCTCCATATAGGGGCCCAGGACCCAGACAGCAGAAGCACAGGGACCATCCCCTCAGGGGTCTGCCCTGCTCTGTGCCCCCAGTGGCTGGCATTTGCTTGTTCTGTTCCCATCCCTGCTCTGGGGAGTCTGGAAAAGGAAGGCTGGGTGCTGGGGCCCCGAAGGGAGGCACCGTGGCCAGCAGCTGCAGCCCAGCTCCAGGTTCTGCGGAGACATCCCTGCCCTTCACGCAGCCGGGGATCCCAGGACACGCCCCTCCCTTCACGCAGCCGGGGATCCCAGGACACGCCCCTCCCCCTACGCAGCCGGGATCCCAGGACACGCCCCTCCCTTCACGCAGCGGGGATCCCAGGACACGCCCCTCCCCTTACGCAGCCGGGATCGCAGGACACGCCCCTCCCCCTACGCAGCCGGGGATCCCAGGACACGCCCCTCCCCTTACGCAGCCGGGATCCCAGGACACGCCCCTCCCTTCACGCAGCCGGGGATCGCAGGACACGCCCCTCCCCTTCACGCAGCCGGGATCGCAGGACACGCCCCTCCCCTCACGCAGCCGGGGATCGCAGGACACGCCCCTCCCCTTCACGCAGCCGGGATCCCAGGACACGCCCCTCCCCTTCACGCACCCGGGATCGCAGGACACGCCCCTCCCTTCACGCAGCCAGGATCGCAGGACACGCCCCTCCCTTCACGCAGCCAGGATCGCAGGACACGCCCCTCCCCTTCACGCAGCCGGGGATTGCAGGACACGCCCCTCCCCTTCACGCACCCGGGATCGCAGGACACGCCCCTCCCCTTCACGCAGCCAGGATCGCAGGACACGCCCCTCCCCTCACGCAGCCGGATCGAGGTGAAGCGCAGTTGGCTGAGCGGAAGCGCTGCCCTCACGCTGTTCCCTCCCGGCGCGCAGGGCTTCACAGGTGGCAGAGCAGGGTCGAGCCGGCAGGCCCGACGGCCCTCGGGGGGTCTGCGGAGGCAGGGGAGCGGGCTGGAGAAGGCAGCCAGGTGTGGGGCAGCCGCCTGGCAGGGGCTGATGAACGACATGCTGTCCAGTGACCCTAGTGTGACTCTTGGGTTGTTCCCCGGCCTTCTAGACCCCCACACTTCGCCCCCAGGGCCGTTGGCTTGGCCCCCAGCGTTTGCAGTTTCAATCTGGTTCCACGGCTGCCTCTGAAGCAGCACCTGGCTTCCGTGCCAGGCCGGCCAGGCCTCCCGTGCAGCTGTCCTTCACGACGGGTACCTCGGGCCGTGGCAGACCCTGGCCACCGGGACACGCGGACAGCAGTCATGCTCACCGGCCAGGGAAGAGGGACGAGGGCTGCACCTTCCTGCTCTGTCGCTGGCGTGACAGTGACCTGAGCCGCTGGACGGTTCCAGAAGGTCGCTCATGCTCTGTCCGTCATCTGGACGTCTCTGCCTCCCTGACTTGGGGTGACAGCTGTCCATGAAAGTCAGCCCCCTGCATCTTCACTTCTTTTGCTACTGCTCCTGCTATTTTTAAATATTTTGTTAATTTATTTTTTGAAAGAGACGGAGAGAGAGGAGAGAGGGAGAAACTATATGGGCTCAGAAACTGAACTCAGTTTGCTAGGTTTGTGAGCAGGCAACGTATCCACTGCGTTATCCTGCCAGTCCCATTGTCGTTAATACTAGCATTGGTGTGTGTGCAGGGATACGTGTGTATGTATACGTTTTTCACCTGTGTGCAGGTGTATGTACACATGTCTTGCTTGATTGTGTTCTCCTCCTTTACTAAGACAGGCTCTCTCCATTGAACCAGAGCTCAGCGATTGGCGAGTGAGCCAGCTGGCCTTGCCAGAGGTCCCGGGATTTGAACACCAAGTCTTATGCTTGCGGGGCAGGTACTTTACTCACCGCCCATCTCCCCTGCCCGCTCCTGTTAGTTTTATTGAATCAAGCACCCAGCAGGAACTCTACGGAGGAAAGATCCCTTTTTAGCTCATGGTTTCCTCGGCAAAGAGCTGACCGCTCGGGGGTCTCTGACCTGCTCCCTGGGGCCGGGCGGTCATAGTCTCTGAATAGTTATGAATACTGGACACAGGCAGCATAGCTCAGCAAGCAGAGGCGGTGCGGTTTCACAGTTGGCCATTTGTGTTTTCATGGGAGTCTGTCTGCCCCCCTTCCTGGGGTGAGCTCAGCTGCAAGTTGGGGGGGACTTAGGGTCCCTAGCAAGTCATCCTTGGTTCTGGTCCCACATGCCTGGCGCCCCGTCCTCTGATCCCACGCGCCTGGCGCCCCGTCCTCTGGCCCCATGCACCCTGCGCCCTGTGCCCTGTCCTGGTTCTGGCCTTGTCCATTCAGCTCAGAGCACACGGGCGAGGACATGGCTGCCCACCCAGAGGGTCTGAGTAGTGTCCACCTGATTTTACAGTGTCAGTGGTCTGCTGGCCCCAGCCTGGGCCTTGTGCGGCCCCTAAGATCTGCTCATGCAGGTCTGTTTTGGACACGTGCTCTTCGTCAGCCCTTGGTGGGAGGGGTGGTATTTGACCCCTGGGGCCTCAGCAGAAGGTGGTCCTCCAAATCTCGTGGCAGGCCAGCAGGGGCCCTTCCCCGTGGACACTTCTCTCCGTGGCCTCCTGACCTGGAGCCGTCCCTCCGTCTGCTCTCGGGACGCCAACCTCACATCCCCCCATTCGCCTGCACTGCCTGGTGTGTGGAGTGACGGGCACGTGCAGCCGTCACAGGCTGCGACCTCAGGGCTTTGACTGTTGACGATTCTGCACGTCCCAGGTCACAGCATGGTCGCTGCTGCGGTTTGTCCTGGGCTGGGGACGTGGACGGGCCAGAAAATGAGCAGCAGCTGGTGTTTCCTGATGTGAACACTTTATTGGTCACAACAGTGCGCCTGTCGCATCCGATGCCGGTGCGCAGTGCCGGGAAGGCCCCTGGGTGCCCAGCTGTCCACACCACCAAGGAACTTGTGGGCCGTCACTCCCAGACAGGAGAGAGGCTGGGTGGCAGCTGTGCAGCCCCTGGTGCAGGGTGAGGGATACCCCTCCCCCCGGCGGCGCCAAGGCCTCTCGGAGCAGCAGGCCCAGCTCAGCAGCAAACACAGCCGCAGGGCCAGAGACCAAGCGAGTCAGCGGCTGCGCTTCTGCCCGAGGAGAGATGTCAGCAGGACCGGCGGCAGCAGGCCGGGCGGCACAGCAGGGACACGCTGGAGGCCGGGCGGCAGCAGCTGGGCTGGCAGGAGGAGGCACAGCAGGAGGAGGTGGGCACGCAGCAGGCGGGTCTGCACACGGGGCGGCAGAGCAGGGACACGCTGGAGGAGGGTCTGCAGCAGACGGGGGCGCAGCAGGAGGGCTGGCAGCAGGAGGGCTGGCAGCAGGAGGAGGAGGATCCGGAGCACACAGGGGTGCAGCAGACGGGGGTGCAGCAGACAGGCTTGCAATAGAGGGTCACACCGCAGGGTGGCTGGCAGGGGGAGGAGGTGCAGCAAGCTGGCTGGCAGCTAGACTGCTGGCAGCAGGAGGGAGAGCAGGAGCTGGTGCAGACGGACTGGCAGCAGAGGCTGGACGCACAGCTCACTGGGGCGCAGACGAGGGTGAGGCAGGGGGCTGGGGCGCAGCATGTGGGGGCACAGCATGTGGGGGCGCAGCAGCTAGACTGGCAACAGCTGGGGGCGCAGCAGCTCTCTGGACAGTCATCCACCTGCCAGGATGCGTCTGTGCAGGAGTCGCAGGAGCGCGGCAGGCAGACCCGGCTGTCATAGCTCAGGTCGCTGGAGCACAGGGACACGGTGGAGGCGGCCATGACGGGCTGGGCTGGGGTGCGAGTGTGTATTTGAGTGTGTGTGTGGGAGGTGCTGGGCTGCTGGCTTTTATACCCCTCGGTGCCATGCGTGACCCTGACAGACTTCCCCATCTCCTCTTCCTGCCCACGCGCTAGCTGCTGGCGGCCCCTCATCAGCGTCTCTGTTTCTGTTTTTATTTTGGCTCTGGTGAAGGCCTGGCAAACCCTGGAAGCCAAGGCTGTGCCAGGCTGCAGAGGTGAGTCATGGCGGTGGGCTCCGAGGTCCTCAGCCCTCTGCCGGAGGATCAGTGCCTGTTGTTATCAATTTTCATTGTTGCTTTAAGCTTTCTAAACATAAGCATGAAGAAAACACACGTCTACAAAGTATCGCTGATCTCAGCCCAGGGGCTGGATACGTGTCCCTCGGCCCCCCACTCCCCTGTGCTTTGTGAGGGGTTCTTGCTCTGGCAGGGGCGTCACTCCCCTGTCCTTCCTCCACACACTTGCTGTCTTTCTTTGTGGCAGTGTTTTTCTCTTTTTATTTTTCCTTTCTGAAAGGTCAGAGATTTTCCCACCATGCCATGCGGCCGCATCTGGAGGCTTTCTGCCTGCAGCCCGCCTGGGCGGGTTTGGCTGGGTTTAGAGCTCTGAGCTAGTGTCTCCTCAGGAAGAGGAGGACGCGCCTTCATTTTCCTGGTGCCCCGAGCTGCCGAGGAGGCCCAGGGCTGTTTCTCTGCAGTTTGCTTCTGTTGTTAGCTTCGCTCCACTTTCTTCCTTCACTCTTGTTCTAGAATGTTGTGCGTCACTTTGTCCTCTGTGGTGGGGACTCACTGTGATGTCGGCGTGAGGATGTTGCAGGAAGTGTTTACTATTGCATTAAAATCCACATCCTCTTCCCTGGCTTTTCCTTCTTCGACTCTAGGGTGATGCTGGGGGTTGACTTTTGGGTATTATTCCCCCGTTCCCCCACGGTGATCCTCTGTCTTGCACTCTGGGAGCGTTGACTGACTTCTCTCCAAGCCGTGGCCCCTTCACATGCACCTCCCGCCTTCTCCCCAGTGGGCTGCAGAAGATCAAAGGATTCTCAGAACTACGCCATATCCCCGCCCCCGGGGTGTGGGAGGGTGGTCCCAGGGGCGGGCGTGGAGGACATGTGGCTGACCTGCCAGGGATACACGTCTCGTGTCTTCTTGAAGACCCTCTTCCTCCTTATTCCACGCCAGCTTCCTGGAAGGTGCTTGGCCAGCGCTGGTTTGTTTCTTGACGCTCAGGCCTCTGTCCACTCCACAAATGACCGTCAGCTAGTTTGGCCAGCGCTGGTTTGTTTCTTCGCGCTCAGGCCTCTGTCCACTCCACAAATGACCGTCAGCTGGTTTGTTCCTTCGCGCTCAGGCCTCTGTCCACTCCACAAATGACCGTCAGCTAGTTTGCAGCTGAGTCTTGCTGCTGCCTGTGCAGTTTTCTTTTATGTGTCGCCAAGACGCTTGCCCAGGGCTTCAAGTAAAGAGGGCGTTGGATGGTACAGGCATGGGCACGCGTGTCGATCCAGGGAGGGTTCCAACAGCTCTTCCCTGGCATTGCCAAGGTTCGTACCCAGCTTGTGCTCCAAGGCGCAGAGGTCACACTGGCTGCTCTTCAACCTCCAGCCTCGTGGCGCTGTGATTTAAAAAAAAAAAAAAAAACATATAACTGAGAAGTGTGATGAAGCATGGATGATTTCATTGGAGAGTGTAGACGATTCCATTAGGGAGTAGGATGATTCATGTGGCTTGTGTGAACAATTCCATGTGGTGCATGCAATGATTCTGTGTGGAGTGCATCTGAGGGTCCCACGGGGCCGATGAGCTAATTGCCTGTCATAGTTAGGCACAGGTGTCAACTTACAGTTGAAGGTTTGAGCTTTGGACACATTTGTAGAGAATTAGTGGTTGAGTTAAGCCCAGAGCAGACCTGCAAATTGTCTAGCTGATGAGGAGGGCCCAGCCCATGGTGGGTGGACTAGGTTCTGAACAGGTGAATAAAATACTGAGAGTTGGTTGAGGAAGTTGGCGTCCTTGTGTACACTTGGCCAGACATGTTGGTCTGGCAAGAAAGGATCATCCATCTCTCAGCTGTTATGTGGTGATGGTGTGGCCAGTTCCCTCGGCCCTGGTGTTGGCGTGAGCTCTCCCGTCAAGCTGGACTAAGAACTGCAACCAGTAATTGTAAGAGGCAATAAAACCCTTGCTCCCTCAAGCTGTTGATGGTCGTTTATCAGCAATCAGTTAACTGCAACACTGCCTCTTCGTGACCTTCCCTGCTGTGCTGTCTAAGGTGCCCACGCTGGGCTCGGCCCAGACCTCACCTGCCCAGCCAGAGCTTCAGCCGCTGTCCAGCACCCTGGCCGGCCCCACCCCCTCTGTCTATGCGAGCTGACCCGTGAGACCTCACGGCTGAGACTGCGCTGCTTGCGTCTGGCTGCGGTTCACTTTGGGGAGCCCCCCTCCCCGCAGCCACTGTCACCGCGGCAGGGCTCCCCTCTCTGTGAAGGCTGAGTAGCTTCTGTGCATTCACATGCGCTCAGTTTGCCTTCCCGTTCATCCAGCACTGGATGCTCAGGCAGCAGCGGGTCCCGTGGCTTGGCTGCCGTCAGCGGGGTCTCGACGGCCGAGGGCCTCGGGGTCATGTGCCTCCCGCACGTGCTGCAGGGTCTGTGCTGGCCCAGGGCGCTCGAAAGCTCCTAAGCAGCATCTACAATCTTTCAGAACGGCTGCACAGAACGGAGCGTGCCAACGCTGCGTTTAACATCTCTTAATTTATGTTTAAAAAGATTTCCTCTTTCATCTGTCTTTTGTCTATATCATCTATCATCTATCTGTCTGCCTGTCTGTCATCGATCTAATCTCTTTCTCTCTGTCTTTCCCCTTCCCGTCTCTGTCCTTCTCTCTCTGGTCTCCCCGTCTGGCACGGTCTCTGTGGTCCCCAGGACAGATCTGTGCATTTCTGGTGGCTGAGTGTCAGGGCTGTCCTGGCAGCACGAGGTCCCTATTGATGGCACTCTCAAGTCACCTTAGCACAAGGTGAAATGGCCCCAGATCCACCTGGGGCTCCTGGTTCTTCTTGAGTGCGTTCCCAGTGGTCCAGCCTGGCCTCAAACCCCCCGGAGCCGAGGCCACCCCGACCTCCTGGACTCTGGCCTCAGCCTGCTTGGTTCCAGGGTCTGCAGCACGTCCCCACACCCAGCGTGGCCTGGGGTCCATTGCTCTTCCGATGGCCTGTACCACTTTCCCATCGCAGCCTCCGTCCCTCCGTCCCTCCCTCCCTCCATCCCTCCCTGCATCCATCCATCCTTCCGTCCACCCATCCATCCCTCTGTCCCTCCATCCATCCCTCCCTCCCTCCCTCCATCTATCCTTCCGTCCATCCATCCATCCCTCTGTCCCTCCCTCCATTCCTCCCTCTTTCCCTCCCTTCCTCCTCCCTCAGCACCATGCTTTCTTTTCCTTCCTCTACCTCAGCCTCACGCATGGAGAAGAAACCTCTTCATTGTGCATCTCCGGCTGCTGGTAAGACTATGCTTGGTCCTCTCCCCTTCCCTGCCCTCCCCTCCCCTGCCCTGCCCTCCCCTCCCCTGCCCTCCCCTCACTCGCCTGGCATCTCTGCCCTCCTAACCTCTCCACTGAAGCCCCCAGAGCACTGCCTGAGTCCTCTCCTCCGCTGTGCTTTGCCCTGGACCCGCCCTCCCACTTCTCCTCTTCCTCCCCTCCTCCCTCTGTGAAAGCATTCTGCATGTTTAGAGATACAACCGTCCTCCGCCCCTGTGTCTGCAGTTCTTACTGACCACAGCTCACTTACCTGAAGGCATCTATAGTTTGAGAAGATGCAATAGAAACTTCCAGAAATAAATGACTTTGGCTTTTGAAAAAATATTTCATTCATTTATTTTCATTATGGAGCATTGCTGGTTGTCTGTCTTACGGGCTGGGGGACGGCGTGTCTGTCTTGCCGGGGGCCACACTCTTCGCAGCTGCCTGTGGGACACTAAATGTTGGTGGCTCTTTAGAATTGGAGTGGTCAGCCGTCCTCTGCGGCTCTCGCGTGAGGTCCTGGCTCTGCTCAGCCTTCCTGACTCAGCCCCCATCCAGCCTGTGGTCTGTGCCCACCGCCCGTGCTGAGCCTCGAGGCCACAGAGTCTTATCTGTGGCCAGATGTGCCACAGGCCGTGGGCTGCTTGCTGGAGCGAAGGGCAGAGCCCAGCCCTGAATCTGGGATGATCTGTGGCTCGTGCTGGCCAGAGCCACACAGCACACAGCTCCTCCCCTTCGGGCGCACAGCTCCTCCCCTTCGGGCGCACAGCTCCTCCCCTTCGGGCGCACAGCTCCTCCCCTTCGGGCGCACAGCTCCTCCCCTCGGGGCGCACAGCTCCTCCCCTTCGGGCGCACAGCTCCTCCCCTCGGAGCGCATAGATCCTCCCCTTCCTTTCGGTGCGCACAGCTCCTCCCTTCGGGCGCACAGCTCCTCCCCTTCGGGCGCACAGCTCTCCCCTCGGGCGCAAGCTCCTCGGGGCGCACAGCTCCTCCCCTTCGGGCGCACAGCTCCTCCCCTCGGGCGCACAGATCCTCCCCTTCGGGCGCACAGCCCTCTGCTAGCACCCGCATGTGCTCCCTAGGACCCTCGCCCTCAGCCACCTCCCCCCCACGTCTGAACAGGCCGCGTCCCCACATGGCACTACCACGCTCCGTGTGCTCCTTCCTCCTCCCTCTCTCACTGCTTCAGAGAAATATATGAAACAAAATGAATGAGTAAATAAGTTAAAACAAAAGACCCACAGAGCATCCAGCTCAGTCTCTAGGGACCTAGATTTGCCTCTCAGGAAGTGGACGAGCCTGTGACCCTTTGGTCCCTGGTCCCTGGGAGCCCTTGTGGCCATTCTGTGTGGTCTGCTGGGGCGGCAGATCACTTGGGGGGGAGTGAGGGCTCCACCCTGCGTTGGGGGCGGCGCGTGGGGCTGGGGATGGCGCGTGGGGCTGGCGGGCGGCGCGTGGGGCTGGGCGCGGCGCGTGGGGCTGGCGGCGGCGCGTGGGGCTGGGGCGGCGCGTGGGGCTGGGGGCGGCGCGTGGGGATGTGGCACTGTGCAGGGCCATGGGGCTGGAGTCAGTGCTATTGTCCCAGCACGTTGGTTACATTTCCTGTGACAAAAATGCCCGACAAGAAGAAATTTAAGGCAGGAAAGGTTTATTCGGGCTACAGCGTGAGGGTCCAGCCCACTACTGGGAAGAACAGGCGGCAGGAGCTGAGAGCCTGGCAGCCGGTCACATGACAGCCAGGAAGCAGAGCGGTGAATGCGGCGGCTCAGCGCGCTTTCCCCCCAGCCTGCCGGCGGGCTGCCCACACTCGCCGTGGGTGTGCCCACCTCCACTAGCGTAATCGCATGATCACTCACTGACTCCCCAAGGTGATCGCTCTAGAACCTATCGTCTGCTGTGTCATCGCTGGGTCCTAGAAAAGCCACCCTGGCCCACACGGACCCCCTTCCTGCACAGGGCATGGTGAGGAGGGCGCATGCTCCGCCTGCTCCACCTGAGCTAGGACCCGGGACAGCGCGACCACCAGGCAGCCGTGAGCACTTGGAGCACCTGAATCACACGTCCTCTTCCCAGACCCCTGGTGCTCTCCAGGGCTGGGGCCCCCAGCAGGCCACATCTGGGGTCTCCCTGGATGGCAGCCCCCCCCAACTGCCACCAGCAAGTGGCCTTCACGCCATTCCCGCACACCGTAAGCCTCCTGAGCAGCCGCCCCGCGGCCTAGAGCTGCCCTCTGCTCCTCTGCCCGGCAGCTGCGCCCGTCCCAGATGCCAGGCCTCCCTGCTGACCGGCCCGCAGGGGAGACGACTGTTTGCAGACCAGCAGACGATGGGCTCTAGAGCGATCACCTCGGGGAGTCAGTGAGTGATCATGCGATTACGCTAGTGGAGGTGGGCACACCCACGGCGAGTGTGGGCAGCCCGCCGGCAGGCTGGGGGGAAAGCACGCTGAGCCGCCGCATTCACCGCTCTGCTTCCTGGCTGTCATGTGACCGGCTGCCAGGCTCTCAGCTCCTGCCGCCTGTTCTTCCCAGTGGTGGGCTGGACCCTCACGCTGTAGCCCGAATAAACCTTTCCTGCCTTAAATTTCTTCTTGTCGGGCATTTTTGTCACAGGAAATGTAACCAACGTGCTGGGCAATAGCACTGGACTCCAGCCCAATGGCCTGCACAGTGCC